>JACEVL010000884.1:427500-1022500 GCA_020284085.1 Aporrectodea caliginosa
TTAATATTTCAACATAAAATTCAAGAGGTACCCTCTCAATCCATTACCACCACACATTTCTACTCCATAGCTAATTTACACATATAGGTCTACAACAAAGTTCTATATAGGCCTACAAAAGAGAAGGGGGCTTTTTAAGTGTCTAATATGAGGGCAATTACAGTGCCATCAGTTTCAGAGCAGAGTCAAACGATTTCTCCGAAAAGATTATTCCAGTATGCATGTCTTTACTCAGCACATAAGCACTCATGAATTGGTTCTAGGAGGATTGGTCATAGGACGATTGGTCATAGGACGTTTGGTCATAGGACGATTGGTCATAGGACGATTGGTCATATGCCGCTAATAAACCGACATACTTACAATACAATACAATACAATACGACATTTATAACGCGCTTTAACAAGACAAGTCTTGCACGAGAGCGCGTTGCGCTGTGTTCTTAGTCATAGTATAATGAGAATAGATAAGTTTTTAATTTTGATTTAAATTGAGTAGCAGATGAACATTGACGGATTGTAGCTGGAAGACTGTTCCATTCCCTAGGTCCCGAGACAGCAAAAGAACGATTTCCAAACTTCCTCTTGGTGCGAAGAACGGTAAAGTCTCCTCGCGTGGCTGATCTGAGTCCTTTAGGATTTGAAGCAGAGCATGGTACGACCATGGACGTCATATATGAAGGGGATATACTTGATTGTAGTCGTTAGCTATGGACATTCTTAGTTTTAAGCTTAACACACCGAACGCAAAATAAACAGCAATTATGGACATTCATCGTTTTTAGACAAATACAATCAGTGCCAATCAAGAAACTTATTAGGATAATTACTTGCAGGCACCAACAGTACTTACTTCAAAGAATTAGCTGGTGCACTGCGCTTGACTTTCGAGTGGCGCTTTAGAAGTTTGGAGTTTACGATTACGATGTTGTATCGATGTATTTTTCACATACTCCACGGTAGATAACCTTGAAAAACTTCAACCTCAGTGGCAAACACTTCATACCGACGGTTGCTCAGGGTTAGCTTAATTAAGGGACTGCTCTTCTCTTCTTCATATTGAAGATGACGACTGTCAAGACTTACGGTTTCCTTCGGTTTAAACAATGCTATCTAGGTCAATATCGATTATCGCTGGTACACGATCGATGCAGACGTTTAACCCCTGCAGAGATTGAAAGCCGACGCGTCAGCCTCTCACCACAATGAGAAGGGCAGGTCCATGTATAAATAACTAGTTGCGTGTATACGCCTAATTATAACCGAATTGCGTATAGGTGAAACTGAAATGTAGGATAAGTTAGGGCTGTTAGGCTATAGTCCTGTATAGTTTCGGAAGCTCTTTATGCTGTAGCGTTGGTGTAGAGTTTATGCATACGTTTTGATGCTGTCACTGAATCATTGCGTATTTTTTATCTGATTATATTATTAGTCCTTTTTTTACCAATAGAGCAGCAATAGAGGGCATGTAGTCTTAGCGTTCACTATAGGCTTACTGCTTTCAAAACGTCGTAATCGTAACCGTAAACGGAGAATTGATCAAAGGCTGTGATTGAAAGTTGAACAAAGGACATCATCATCATCATCATCGTCGTCATCATCATCATCATCATCATCATCATCATCATCATCATCATCATCATCATCATCATCACAATCGTCATCATCTTCAGCCTCATCATCATCATCATCATCATCATCATCATCATCATCATCATCATCATCATCATCATCATCACAATCGTCATCATCATCGTCGTCGTCGTCGTCGTCGTCATCGTCATCATCATCATCATCATCATCATCATCATCATCATCATCATCATCATCATCATCATCATCATCATCATAAAGGCATGTGTTTCAACCAATGAGCAAAATCAAGGAATAAAATAATGAGCCTGCAGGCTGCAGATATTTCAAATGTGTTTTCGCCATACATATTGCCTAATACTTCGTTACACCCGCGTTTGATTCTGTTTGTAGGCGATGGCAAGCAGGAAGAGATCCGACCATTGATAGGAACGAACTGAATGGGAAAATGTAGCCTACATCCTAGTGTTTAAACCAGCGTATACATACATGTAGAAGTTCCCCAAATCGTCTAAAAATAGCAGTCTACGAAAAGCAGAGGTCTAGCGTATACATAATGTGCATCCAATTGAACTTCATGATTGTCTATATTGACATGTTTTGTGTGGCCTGTCTTCGAAACCGGAAGTAAAGCAAGACTTTCATAATATGAAACAACCACCTTAATTACTGTCCACTGCTGTGCATGTTATCTCTGAATGAAATATTATATTTGTATATATACGTATATGTATATATACGTATATATATATCGCAAAATAAAATCTTTTAAGATGATAGGCTAAATATATTTCAATTGCATAACATGTAAATGTACAGCGCAGTGCGTTTGTCAGGCGCTTAATAAAGAAAAGATTATTATATTATTATTATTATAATAGGCTTAGGTATATGTATATATGTATGTATGTATAGTTTTACTTCTCCTCGCTGAGTCGCTGTAAATGTTCGCTTCGCTTTACACCGTCAGTTGCCGCTTAACGACACTGTCTGTGTTATAACAAAGATGATTAGTGTCACCCTCCTCCTTTCTCCAGGCTTGGGACTGGCACTACCACAGGTTGGGCAGTGGCGGCGCTTCGCTCGCTCTTTATATATAGGCGACCTGCAGGCAACCGGTTGCTAAGAGCGGTACCGACCGTCGTCAAGGATGAGTAAGCTTAATCGGCAGACTGGGTATACACTGAAGACGGTGGAACGGGTAGAATATAGGCGGCAAAGCGGGTAGACTGTAGACAGGTCACAATGGTCACATATTGCTCTGTCAGCGTTACAAAGGAAAGGCAAACGGCTCCAATGTAGGGCATGACCAATGAGTAGTCGTCAATTCAAATGTCTTTCAGTCCGGAAAGTGGAGATGAGTGTTTCAAATTTCCCGTATTATCTACGTGATATGATTTAATGAAATTTCTTCTAATGTATACTACTTTGACAATTTGCATTTTGATGGCTGGGGTCGATTCGGTAGAGAATTGTAAAGAATGCAGACTGAAATGAAAATTTCTTTGCAGACAGCCATTTCTAAGCCAAGAGCTACCATGTCGTTTAAAAAAAGCAACAGTTAGGCTGAACACTGTGTATTTGACATCGGCAGTGACAATCCTTGATTTCTATTCCTTCGTTGAACTTGATTTTAAGCGCTGTGTATAATAGTGCCATTGGTATCTTGATGAAGTGAGTGAACGTTAGATGCCTTTGAGGATCAGACAACCAGAACTATAGATGTCGGATACAGACTACCATCATCATCATCATCATCATCATCATCATCATCATCATCATCATCATCATCATCATCATCATCATCATCATCATCATCATCATCATCATCATCACCAATATCATCGTCATCATCACCACCATCATCGTCGTCGTTGTCGTCGTTATCATCATCCCGCGTTCTTCTACCGTATACGAGGTTTGACGACTGTCCGTTCTCTATCGCTGGACCTTCTGCGTGTAACTGCAGTCTTCCAGACCATTTGAAGAATTCATCGTCTCTGAAGAGGCATTTCAGTCACGGACTCACGGTACAAGACTTGTCTCTTTAATTAAAATCTCATATTCAGGCCCTAACTGTAAAATAATTAAAATAATGTAGGCCCCCGCACATTTCACTATAGCGACCGTAATCACCGTATGGCCTCGGTTCTGCTCAATTTCATTGAATAATCTGGTGAGATCCTTCACCACCACTGCCCGTTTAAATGGACGCCACGCCATTTATGGTCCTGTGTAGGCCTACTGACCGAGCTATAGCCAGAGGTTAAAAACCTTCATTGAGAGGCGAACTGCGCGATCCGCACCCACTTTCGAGCAGAGGCGCATGGAACATACTCTCTAAGAGTCCAATCAATGTAACTAAACTGACCATGCAGTAACTGTTTTTAATTTTTAGCCCATGTTTTTACATCGCTATTTTCTTCGGCTTCGGTCGAGCTGACGGACCTGTGGCAATATATAAAACGCCTTATTCCTACATGATGCCATGTATGTCATGCAATGTTAACTGGTCCGTTTACCTATACATTGGTCAGTACAAGCGGACCTTAGAGGGCGTTGCAACGGTGGCATCCATTCAAACGGACAGCGTTGGTAGCATGCATATATATCACCCGATATGAATTCATTGAAAAACATTACCAGGACTGAGGCCATATATATATATATATATATATATATATATATATATATATATATATATATATATATATATATATATATATATATATTCATCTTGAGGACAAGAATGTGTAGCGAACATATAGGCTACATTTTACACAGGCCTATAATATTTTATATAGGCTGTGCTGTGGCGCTGGTTTTTATTTTACCTGCCATACTGGAGACTGGACTATTGTACTTAACGAACGAGGTACTCGTTCCAGGCAACATGCCTACCTGGAGTCCATAATTTTTTTTATATAATATGGGACCCATGTGACATAGCCTAAGTGACGATGGCCTGCGGTGCTTTTGCACAGTTCGACAATGCCTGTGATCTATGTCAATTTACTAAACGAACTTTAGCACCACTTCGCTAGGCTTCAGTAGGAAACGCTTTTGTGAGGCGATAAAAGCGCTAAATTAAGAGCTTACACATTTCACATGACCATATAGTGTGCGGTTGAAGCAACATTGGCTTGTCGCTGCCCCGCCAAATCCATGATTTGCTGGCCCCTCCCCGTCAGCAATATCACATAATATATTATTATTAAGTATATTTGATGCCCAAGGCGAAAAAAGTATGATTTTGTCGTTTGAACGTATCTACAAGCTGGCGACAACTTGCGTCAATTTTTAACCTCTGCTCATTGAGTACCCTATTGGCCTATTCATCGCATGTATATATAGCACCGGCGACCACCTCAGAGGCTCAGACTCAGAGTGAGGCAAATGAAATGAATATTCATCAACCTCTTAAACTACATAGCATGGATACTTGATAGCTATGACAACAGGCCTTCGAATTGTTGCCATTATAGGTAAAGTCCGTTGAATCCACCGAGATCATCCCACTTCTGTCAATTCCGCTGAGTGCCCCATTCGGTTGCACTTTCCTCATGGATTTCGTTTCGTCTAAGGGGTTTCTCTCCCTTTACTTGAAACCACAAATCTCAGACTGCTTCAATGTCAACTAGAATACGGCAGTTTAATTTGTATATAAATTTATATGTCTAAAGTTAATTCCATAAATGAAATCTGATGTTCCAAGAACGCTGGAATTTTCGGTTCCAATGCAATCCCTTTTCTTGGTTTTTCTTTTTTTTCCTTGAAACACGGTAACCGTTTGGTTACAGCGCCTGTAATTTTGAGAGAGTATATAGCATACACGTTAGATCCTCCCCACTGAGTATGGACCCTGAGCCAGTCCTTCGCTCGCAACTGATCAGCGCCATCGATTTTTGGTCGTGTGTGCACTTCTGAACTTTGGAAGGAGGACAGTAGGCCTATCATATACAGATACTATAATCGCAAAGAGGACCTCCTTTCATGCTATATACTTATTGTCTTTGGTTGGACCCTATTCAGCCGTATCCTGCAAGATATCAAGTACGCCACCTCTAATTTGTTATCCGCCACCTGAACTGTGAAATTCGCCAAATAAAGGAGGAGACCTGTCACATAAAAATGTAGATCCGCCCCAACAATCTCATCGGCATATAGGCGCTATATATATATATATATATATATATATATATATATATATATATATATATATATATATATATATATATATATATAATGGACATGCTAAATCTTGACTTCTTAAAAGTAGTTTTGTGAATCAGATCATGTAATTTAGTTATACTGTAGAATGTGCATCTTAAAGTGTGTTTATACGAGTGGAATTTGTTCATGTTAATTATGTTATAAATAATTTAGTTTAAATAAGTATGTATACTATGTAATCGTTCTATACAGTGTAATGCATGTGCTCTTGACAAATGTGTCCCATGCCCTCTGTGTGACAGTGCACTCTGATTGCGGTTCGCCTCCCGATGCCAACTTTATAATTTCAGAGATTTAAATCTCGGTCTAGCACGGTCCGCACACGGGGACTTTAAATGGCATGGCACCAGAGGCGGAGACTTAGAGGGGGGGACAGAGGGGGACGGTTCCCCCAAAACTTGAGGTGGGGGACGGAGCTGCTTATATCCCCCAATATTTCTGAAATATTTCATGAATATAATAACAATAGCTATGAGTGACAGCGAGCAATTTTGTTCAGATGACATCTTAAAATGCTACCATTACAGTGTGGAAATTCAAAATTTTTAAATAGGGGAGGTGTCACATCTCCTCCCAAACCCCTCCCCAAACATGACTCAAACTACATGTTAGCTATGAGTGACAGCACTCTTATCAGCACTCAAATAATAAAGCAATTTTGTTCAGATGACAGCTTAAAATTTTACCATTACAGTGTGGAAATTCAAAAATGTTAGATAGGGGAGGGCACATCCCCTCCCCAAACCCCTCCCCTGCTCGGCGCTGCGCGCCTCGCCGATCGTCCTTCGGCCGCTCCTTCACCAGTCCCCCAAACCCAAGACCAAGTCTCCGCCTATGCATGGCACCCATTCAAACGGGCAGCGGTGGTATGGTGAACGATCTCACCATATCAATTAATTAAAATGGTTGCTATAATTATAGGCCTACACCGTGTAGCCTACATTTACAATTTATATGCAAACGAAAGCTAACTTACTTTGCAGCGCGATTCAACTAGTAGTAGGTCTATATCATTCGATAGGTGACACCAGATCTATAGGGTTATTCTCATGCGTTTGTTGTTTGTTGGCTTTTGATTGCGGTGCATAATAATTAAAGTAGCAATGGAGTGATTTGAATGACTAAAACAATCGACTGAGTTGCAACCTCCTAATCCGAGGTCCTTATTTTTGAATAAACGATCGCTTTTAGTTATGAGATTTTAGACATTTTAAATCATTTGACCAGTTTTGCTCTTCTGAAAGCGCAACACCGTCACGTAGTCACGTCTTGGTTTTCGTATGGTATGCGTCATTGTGAGTAGGCTGAACACACGAACACTAGATATGCTTCATAAAAAAATTATTGTTAATTACGCGCAACCCGGAATTTTGGTACGGTTTACCGGAAGGCCTAGCATTGGATGTTATTGGGATTTTTTTCTTAATTTACCATTAATTATATTTAAAAATCCATCGCGTGTGTGACAGCGCATGGGGGCGGGGGTGGGTCATCGAGAGTTTTCTTCCTCTTTTATGTATGTTGCGCAAGGAATCTATTCTTTGTGTAGGCGTAAGCTTATTGGTCCTTGGCATGTCACAGAGTCAATAGCCTATCTGAGGCTATCTCGCGTAGAGTATGGATCATCGTGACAGAATATTCGCACTGGGGAAGTCCTGGCTGTCCTGCTGTTGCTTCCCTCTAGGCCTACTTCCTCTTGCTCTCCTCTGCTACAACTCCTGTTATGTCAATTTGCCCTCTCTTGCTACATATCGTTCCTCTTATCACCCCTCCCTTCCCCACACTTTCCCCTATCCAGGTTCTTTGCTGACATAAAATCCTGTTGCCTTCCGTTTCTTCCTGTTGCTCTCTCTTTTTTTTCTCTCTCTCTCTCTCTCTCTCTCTCTCTCTCGCTCTCTCTGTCTCTGTCTGTTTCTCTGTCTCTGTCTGTCTCTCTCTTTCAGTCTCTGTCTGCCAGTCCATCTCTGTCTGTATCTCTTCTGTCTGTATCTGTCTGTCTGTTTGTCTGTCATGCAGACAGACACTCTCACTCTGTCTGTTTGTCTGTCTACATGTCTCTCTGTCTGTCTGTGTCTGTCTGTGTCTGTGTCTGTGTCTGTCTCTCTGTGTGTCTCTGTCTGTCTGTGTGTGTATCTGTCTGTGTCTCTGTCTGTCTGTTTCTCTTTCTATTGTCATTGTTCATCCTGTACATGTTTTGAATGTAGGCCTACTAGTCACATATACCATTTCTGTTGCCATTGCCTAAATGTACTGTACGCTATTCCTATTAAGTCAATCAAAGACATTATTTGAACATACTCATGTTTTCTGGTAAGTAGAACACCACATTATGGCCAGTAGCTAGACATCATTGTGTTGCTGTATGGTTGAACACTAGTCAGAACTGTCTGACAGTAGTCCACATGTAGGCTTACCTCACATTGTATGTCCTTTTGCCAGTTTAATGACAGCTCTTAACAGATACCAATTGCTTAATATAATAATAATAATAATATTTATTCTTTAATGAAGCGCCTGACAAACGCACTGCGCTGTACATGTACATGTTATGACGCTTAAACAATTCACAAGAACACAAATTACAGAAGACATAACTCAACAAAGTTGCAGCCATGCAAGACGCAAGCTCATTGTACTTTTACTGCCACCTTGGGAATGAAGGCATGAGCTAAACCCAGAGGCCTTACGGGAATCGAACCTGGTCCGTGAAAACTTCAGGCAAGAGTGTTATCCATTATACTATCCCCCTATCCACTTAGTCATGTAAGGTACGGTTACGAACAGAGCTTCTCATTTGACGCAATCTCCTTGGTCGATCGCCTAGCAAAGGTCATAGTGACATAGTCGATTGGTATTTAAAATCGATCGTGCTCGACGAGTTAGACTCCAAAAGGAACCTGGAGCCGGAGTGCCGGACCATTATTTTATTTATCTAATTTTCATTACTTGTGAGAGTTCAGGCTTGGATCGATACAACATTGCATTCGACAAGCAGAGGAGTCTTATCGACGGTTAACAAGTGTTGCGTATACTCTATCAGTTAATGCGCAGCCATAATTAAAATAATAATTATGCAGCTATACGAATACGGTAAAAAGAGCTGTAATATGCCAAAACTAATCTTTGTCGGCGGCAACGGCCTATGTTGTCATAAGCTGCCGTTAAACTGAGGATCCAATCCAATCCATAGAACGATACACAAAGTACGCTGTAGGCCTACACAGAAGGTCCAGAGGTCGACCGCGCATCGATCGCCTACTCAATCCAGCGCGATCGATTTTCAAATCGCCTTCTATTTTCAAATGAGAAGCTCTGGTTACGAATTTATGATGCATTTCAAATAAATTTCTGTCAGATATAGGATAAATATAAAACTATTAAATATGGATATTTCTCGAGGTGTGATGATAGCTGTCCGACAATCGATGTGAATTACGCGGCTTGACAACGGTTTGCTAATTTGACATGTGTGACACTGGGAGTCGAACTGGAGATGGGTGAGAGGGAGAGGAGCGAGGCTGTTGGCCTTGGGAGGGATTTCCTGTCAATATATCACGGCTGGTGATTTATGGTGTCCAGAATTACAGTGGAGATGCAATTGCCTTGGAGTTATGAATGCGTGGCTGGTCAAAGCAAGAGTGCAATGGGTGTGAGATGGCGATTGGTTGGACAGAGCAGATGCCTGGCTTAGAGACCTACAGGGACAGACAGGATGGTAGTTGCTGCTGCTGCTGCTGAATGGTTGAGTGATCACCTGCTTTGATGATGCATCCTGGTCCAGGTCCAGGTTAGAGACTTCTCCGAGATGGTCATCGTACAGGGAAATCCACCAAGTCCTTTATTCTGCTGGATCGATCAGTGCACTATTATTATTATTGTCATTAGCATTATCAGGAATTGTTATCATCATCATCATCATCATCATCATCATCATCATCATCATCATCATCATCATCATCATCATCATCATCATCATCATCATCATCATCATCATCATCATCATCATCATCATCATTCATTATATAGTAGTGAATATTCCCTAAGGGACTTAAATATCAATAATCTAGTTTAACTGGAAAGGTTACCCCTCTTCCATCACAGGCATAAGGTCAACAAGAGAACCGGTGAAGGGGACATCCATAAAGCGCTGAATTGTCACCGAAAGTCTTTGAAAGAGAAAGGTCGTCATCTGACACAGGCGACGGATGTAGTCAGAAAGACGGCCCATTATATATCTGAGATAAATGCAAGGCCCCTTGAGTTAATGGGGCCTAAAGTTTCCAGGGTCAGCGGGATGAAATCATGTGTGTCTGGAACGGTCTGGTATTTTTGATTCTTTCTATTCCTTCTGTTATTATTATTGTTAAATTATTATTATGTGTTATCAATCACCTATTTTTAATTAGTATTATTTTTTTGCCCCGTGCTATAACTGCATGATCCCTCGGGATTCAATTGTTATTATTATTATTATTATTGTTAGGCCATTATTATTATTGTTACTATTGTTATTATTATTATTATTATTATTATTATTATTATTATTATTATTATTATTATTATTATTATTATTATTATTATTATTATTATTATTATTATTATTATTATTATTATTATTATTATTATTATTATTATTATTATTATTATTATTATTATTATTATTATTATTACTATTGTAATTGTTATTACGTTTTAAGCACTGTCCAATGACCAAGCTTCAATCGTTGTCACTGAGTTATTGTGCTCAAATCCATACTCTCTGCTGCTTTAATAGGTGAGCACTGTAACCAGTTGGCTACCATATGTTCCTTAGTGTGTTGTATATCTGTCCCAATGCCCTTCTTCATGCCGTCATCTGGGGTTATCTCCTTGTTGTCTGTGGCCAACGTTTCCTTTGTTCCTTTTTTTGCTTTGTTCTCTTTTGCATTTCGTATGATATACTAGAACAGAATGCCACCGAAGTATATGTTTTCCGTCGCTGAAGGAAGCGTTTCAGATGCTCTGCTTTCTCTGAGGAACGATTTAGACTTCAATCATTCTCACTCATTGCACTACAACTCTGTTTAGTGTTCAGATATTTGCTAGGCCAATGGGATTCAACCCTCAGGTGAGTGCTTTGTGTAGGGTTCCGTCACTACAAAAACGGTTGAGAACCACTGCGCTAGGCGCTTGTGCCACAAGCATGTTGCCTGGTATAATTAACACTATATTTAGATTTTCTTCAAGAATTGTGCTGCACTATAGGACAGCATAGTCTTAGTGCAGCATAGTTCTTCAAGGAAATCTAATAATGGTGTTTTTCCTTACATGATATCTTAACTAAAGTTTAGTTGTCACCTCATTGAACTTAAAAGGACATGGTATATCTAATTTCTGTAAATGTAAAGTAATGGAAATTTATGCAGCGCCTTTGCATAGAATTCTTATAGAAGCTTAGATATTGTGGTATAATAATAACATAAACAAAAACTCATCTTATCTAATGTCTAATCTAATTGTTATCATAATGCATAAAGCATATTAAAGCAATTGTCACTTCTAGTTAACACACAACAAGCTCATAATTTATAAGAGAACTCAGTTCAATAATTCGTTAAATCAGAGAAATTGATAAACTGTTATGTAGTGAATAGTAGCCTAGTTAAATTTCTGATGTAATGCATACATTGACTATGCTATATACTCAAATACAAGACAAACACACACACCTACACACACACACACACACACACACACACACACACACACCTACACACACCTACACACACACACACACACACACCTACACACACCTACACACACAACACACACCACACACACCTACACACACACACACACACACACCTACACACCTACACACACACACACACACACACACACACACACACACACACACACACACACCTACACACACACACCTACACACACACACACACACCTACACACACACACACACACACACCTACACACTACACACACACACACACACCTACACACACACACACACACACACACCTACACACACACACACACACACACACACACACACACACACACACACGCACACACACACACACACACGCCTAAACACACACACACACACATATACACACACACACACACACACACACACACACACACACACACACACACAGCATTTAAGACTTTTTTCCAGTGGGTTAAAATCAGTGCAAAGACGTTTACAGCGCATTTGAGGAAAGATAGTTTGGTTATTGCGGCTCTTCTGAGGAAGTAGAGGAGACGGATTTCGGTTGAACACTGTAGTACACTCTTGATGTATGATTAGATAAGTTTTGATTTATCATTAATCTCTGTAGATTGACAGCTATCTCTGGCTACTATCTTCACTGGCGGTCGATGTCTGGGTCGATCGGTTGTTAAGGGACGCCAGACATCGATCTGAGACGACGAGGAGGGCATCTGCACGTCTGCTGCTGCGGCGTATAAACCGCGCCACTCCTTGGAGATGTATTCTGATGTAATGCCCAACTTCGCAGGAGACAGTTGTGTGGAAGAAACGCTACCAGGCGTCATAATTATGTCTGATGTCAGAGCATGAGCGTATTTAGGGGGGGTTTACTGGTTCAACCCCCCCCAAATAAATGCATTCATCATCATCATCATCATCAGGGATCCATGGGCCGAAGGCCCGTAGGTGTCCAACGCTTGCCTCGGATCCATGGACCGAGGCCCTTTTGGAGTCCAATGCTTGCATTGGATTTCATTCGTATTTTTCTTTACGAACGGAGTATCTGCACCCATCCGTTCGACCTTCGCACTTCTCCCTTAAAGAGAGTTCCAGGCTTAGGACTGGCTCTGATATCCACTATCTTGTGGTATCAGAGGCGGCGATGCCGCCCACGTTTGCCAGCTTTTCAGGGTTCCTGCTGAGCCTGTCCACCTCGCGTAGCGCCCTAAGGTGGTACTTCGGCCAAGACCTTCACCACTGATGGCATAGCCTCAGCAGGCACTCCCCTACTGACTGTTGCCACCCCCTCACCACGTTGAGGTGTGAGTCGGACTTGGGGGGGGGGGAATAAATGCATTACTGTTATTAAAAACTAAAAATTGTAGAACAGTACGACCGTGAACAGAATTAGACCCCGAAATGTTTCCTGGTTACTCTCCTGTGTCAGAGCTTAAAAACTGTCACCAGCTGCTGAGCAGTTTGTGTGTCTTTCCTTCAGAAGCCAACATTACTGTTGAGCTGTTAAGGCTATAGTGTGCACTGCTTTATTTCCAGGCAAAGTTGTCTCTTCCTCTGTCTGTCTGTCTGTCTGTCTGTCATTCTCTTTCTGTTCTCTGTGTCTGTATCTATGTGTCTCTCTTCCCTCCCTTCCTTCTCTCTGCCTCTGTCTCTCTTTGTTTGTCTGTCTGTCATTCTCTTTCTCTGTGCTTGTCTATATGTCTCTCTCCCCCTTCCTGTCTCTCTGCCTGTATGTCTCTGTCTCTTTGTCTGTCTGTCTGTCTGTCTGTCTGTCTGTCTGTCATCCTCTTTCTGTGTCTCTGTGCCTGTCTCTATGTCTCCTCCATTCCTCCCTCCCTCCCTTCTTCCCTCCCTCCTCCTCCCTCCCTCTCTCCCTCCCTGTCTCTCTATGTCTCTCTGTGTCCTCTGTGTCCCTCTCTGCTTCTGTCTGTCTCTGTCTGTCTCTTTCTCTGTCTGTATGTCTTTGTCTGTCTGTCTCTGTCTCTGTCTATCTGTCTATCTCTCTCTTGATGCTGTTCTCTTCTTCCTTCTTCCATCTTCCTGTTTGTTGAGACAGCTATGAAACTGTATATGAGAGTTCTGCCTAGATTAGTGTCGGCTGTTTCCTGAGATTGCTGCTAAGTGTTATGAATACTTATGATGCCTGCTATAGGCGTAAACGATTGTGATTAAAACACTTGCCCCCAACGTTTGCCCAACACACAATGAAAGGCCAGCCACACTAGATGCTTAAATGCTGTCTGATAATACCAGGCACTAACAGCCATGTATGTACCGGTATGTATATATAATTATATAAATGTATGCATGCATGCATGTATACAGTGTATGTATGCCTGTATGTATATATATATGTATGTATTTCTGTATGTTTTTTTGTATGTTTGTGTGTATATTATTTGTGTACTTGTATCTTTGTGTGTATGTATGCTTAGCTGTTATGGTAGCAAAAAATAAATGTCTGCTTGTGTTAGTGTTTCCAGGCGTTACATAGGCTATGTTGTCTGGTTATTTGGTTTTTCTTTACTACCAGACAACCTGTGAGTACTCTAGCCACACTAGACGAGTACCTGCTGCCAGACAGCCACTGTTATACGTGGTCGTTGTCTGCTGCCATTAATAGTGAGTGGTTTTCGGATGTGTGCCGAAGACCTGACGTTCTGTATACTCGGAGTACATATGGGGCGTAGAGCCGGGCAGATGGCATTTGAGAGTGAATGCACCGATTTCCCGCGTGAGAAGAAGAAGAGCATGAGGGACACCTAGCGACCAACGCCAACAACAGAGACCAACGGCCTCTGAACGATGTGAAGAGAACCACGCCGTCATTCCGGAATTCATTGCACTCGGAAATGGAAAGCTCGAAGCTCAGTGTGGCGTGCACGTGTGTGAGCGTGTGAGTGTGTGCGTGTGTGTGTGCGTGTTCGTGAGAGTGGTTGTGTGTGACTGTGTGATTATGTGTGTGTCCTGTGCATGTTTGTGAGTGTGGTTTTGTGTGTGTGTGTGTGTGTGTGTGTGTGTGTGTGTGTGTTGTGTGTGTGTGTGTGTGTGTGTGTGTGTGTGTGTGTAGGTGTAGGTGTAGGTGTGTGTAGCTGTGAGTAGGTGTGTGTAGTTGTGTGTGTGTTGTGTGTATGTGTGTGTAGGTGTGTGTGTCTTTGTATTCAAGTATAATGCAGCATAGTCAATGTTAAGAAAATGTTGGTAGACGCTGGTATGGTTCGATATCCTGACGGAAGCATGTTGTCTGATATGGTAAAATACAACCTGTTACAGTAAAATATGGGACAACGTGGTATAGCGGTATGTTCTGTGCCTTGTAACGAGAGGGTCGCAGGTTCGAATCTACCTCAGGCCACTGCGTAGAGACCCTGGACAAGTTGCTCGCCCACAATTGTCTGTGAGGAAGGCAACGGGAAACCACCTCAATCATCTCATCCCCGGGTGGCATAAAAGCCAATGGACCTGGCCTGCCTTCGGGCAGAGAACCCATGATCGTCATAGTAATATTAGACAAAGGTGTCCGTTCGTAAGCCGCAGTCGTTGTAGTTTGGTATTAGACACAAAAGTGTATTGGCCACATTAGAGTCCTTCTGTATACGGCCATTATCATAATGCAGTATAAGAATTACCCGATGGCACGCCAGGACAGAATTGCACTATGGTCAATCCGGTCACTAGCAAACATAGTGCATATTGGTGACACGGACGAAGAGAGATGGACGGACAGACAGACATGAACGGACGGACAAAGACAGAGAAGTGGGAGATTATGCAAATCCTTGTGTTAAATGGCTGTGCGTTATAAACTTTGCACTTCGTCCGTGCAGGAGGATGAATTGCGCTGGATTTAAGATGGGCTCTGTAGTGACCTAGTTTAAAGATTTATATGCCGCCATTACAATTGAGCTACTTGGAGGAGAACATGATGAACCATAGAGGAGCAGTGTTATGCACTCAACAGAACTAATTAACCATAAGATTCTTGTTGTCGTGGTGAAGAGGACCAGTTGTTAATTTATTTAAGACTTGAATTGGAAATCAATGATAAGTTTGTAAAGGAAAACGTGATGGTGATAATATGAGTTAAAGGTCATGAGGTCACGGTTCAGGTGGTCAGATTCGGCCATTTACATAAACATTCTGTGGATGAATTGACAGACACAAAGATACGGCTGACTAGCAGTCTCGTTTGATGGACGGATGACTGGGTGGACTGACGTATTTGTGCTGATGGATGGATGGGTGGGTGGGTGGGTGGGTGGCGTATGGGTGTATGGGTGGATCATGCATGGGTGGATGTATGGGTGGACACTGGATAGATGGATGTATGGGTGGATGGATAGGTGGATGGATGGATGATGTATCGGTCGATAGATGCTGTGGTGCATGGATGGGTCGATGGGTAGATCGGTGGGTGGATGTATGAGTGGATAGATGGATGTATGGGTAGATGGATGTATAGGTAGATGGATGATGTGGTGTATGGATCGGTGGGTGGGTAGATCGGTGGTTGGATGGATGGATGGGTGGATTGATGGGTGGATGGATGGATGGGTGGATGATTGGATGATGATTGGATGGATAATTGGATGGATGATTGGATGGATGGATGGATGGATGGGTGGATGATTGGATGGATGGATGGATGGATGGATGGGTGGATGATTGGATGGATGATTGGATGGATAATTGGATGGATGATTGGATGGATAATTGGATGGATAATTGGATGGATGATTGGATGGATGGATGGATGGATGGATGGATGGGTGGATAATTGGATGGATGATTGGATGGATGATTGGATGGATGGATGGATGTATGGATGGATAATTGGATGGATGATTGGATGGATGGATGGATAGATGGATGGATGGATGAGTGGATGATTGGATGGATGATTGGATGGATGTCGTTGACTGTTGTTGTCTTATGTGCGTGTGAGACGTGGATAATAGACGTTTATAGGCAGCGAATGTTGCGTCGTATATTGATGAATCTGGGGATCGCCGTCCTCGTCCTCGTCGTCGTCTTCGTCCTCTTCAGTCGCCAATCAGTTGGTCTCTTCTGTGCTCCAACTCCTAATGACTGCCATGTCTCCTCGTCTCCTTACCCTGCAGTCGCTTTTTCTCAGCCGCTAACTTCAACCTGCTGTAAAAACAGGCGCTGAATGCTAAAACGCTCACTGAAGCCTCGATAAGTGTAGAGTCAGACGACGCAACGAGTCATGTCGGCTGACGTCCTACAAGAGTGTGGCTAGAAGTCCCCATTTGCACCAACTGACTATAGTACCAAAGTCACCGATCTCCAGCCAGGCATACTTAACTTAAGAGGCCAGTGGCACTGAACTGTCTAGACGATTGTAGGGCGTGTGGGCGCCGTGTGCTGTAGTCAAGGGATGTTACCTCCCTACAGGCACATTGGTGTCTGCTGTTGTCGGGCATTATACTATTAAGAGTGCTAGAGACAGAGAATAGCGACATAACCCGGAGAATGGGAAGGAGGAAGAGGAGGAGGAGGAAGAGGAGGAGGAAGAGGAGGAGGAGGAGAAGGAGGAGATGATGGAGGAGGATGGGGAGGAAAAGGAGGAAGAGGAGGAGGAAGACGAAGAGGAAACAGAAGAAGAAGAGGAGGAGATTGATGGCATACCGATAGATGAAACGGAAACAGACAAAGACTGATTGGTTCTGATATTCATAGTTCCACTGCTGCACTATGGCAGTACACAAATCTGTCAATGGCTCATATAATAGTACCAGAAGACAGTCTCTAAGGCGACAGTGAGCCACTATAGAAACAATCACAGCCAGGTTCAAGTTAATCAGTCTTTGGCAGAGACAGGCGCAGATGTATGGAAGCTGGAAAAGGTATACGTCAAGACTCCCAAGAGGTCATGAAGAACCACTTTTTTCTGCTAGGATTTGAACAGCTTGGATATAATAAGTGAATTGGATGGAGCACCTGTGAAAGGTCCTCATCATGATAATGATCTCTGGATGTCTTCAGCACCCAAAAAGCTAAGTAAGTCGTCATGTAATTCACATTATTCATTTTAAATATGAACTAATATGATGATGTTCAGCCCAGATCCAAATTCCAGTTTTTTTTATATAAAATGTCCAAATTTTAATGGTGGTTCTAGAGAAGTTGAAGGTTCAAATCTCTGCAAAAATTATTACTCTAAAACCACCAGTGAAATTCTAAATTTGTTTTAGAATATTTCAGTACTATTCACTGAGTTTTATTATTTTATTACTGTTGTATGAATTTTCTTGTGGAGCTGTATGCTCAGCATGCCATATCGTATTGTATTGTATCGTGTTTGAGATTTATAAAGCTCCTCTTACAGTAGGCCTACTACCTATTCAGAGAAAATCTTCAAGCAACGAATGGATGAGGGTGGAACCATGACTAAAATCTTACTAGGATTGAGGGAAGGAGGTAATTCCGCATAGAAGGGCCCATGATGGCAAAGACACGGTGTTGGACCTTGGCAGTGCTTGCCCGGGGAACTAAGAGATCAGGTATATGGTTACATTACATGGCAGACGGTAGATATCCTTGAAGACATGGGGACGCAACGCCTAAGAATGCATACCGATTGGTTAGAGCTCTTGTCGCAGTGCATATTTTAACGGGTTTGGACTACTGGGACCAGTGGCGTAACTAGGGGTTCCTGCGCCCGGGGGCAAGAATTTCCGGAAAAAATTTTTCTTTCTTAGTTCCGCAAAAATTTCTAATGACCTTTTTTTGCTTTTTCTTTCTTTTTTCCAGTAAAATAGTTACTTAGTAACTATTCGTGCCTGATTTCTTTCACACAAAAATTGTCAGAAGCATCATTTTGCGCCCCCCCCCCCTCTGCCCCCTCGTTACGCCACTGTACTGGGACAAAGTGTGCTACACTACTTTCAATATTATTGGAAACTAGAGTATTACCTGGGAAAAATCATCAAAACTACTGGGACAAATCCTAAAACTACTGGGACAAATCCTAAAACTACTGGGACAAATCCTAAAACTACTGGGACAAATCCTAAAACTACTGGGACATTTGTCCCAGTAGTTATAGGCCTACAGTTAAAATATGCACTGTCTTGTCGAATACTTCAACATACCTACAACTACTAGTTTCTCCGCAGAGAATGTACATTGATTGTCTGGCATTAATGATGATGTTGTTGACATGCACCCTCAGTGTCTGATGGCCGTGCACATTCGCCTCCGTAATCAAAGTCAAACTCTGTTCGAATACTCTGCCTCAAAGCCAATGGACTATGAAAAGCTGCACTACAACAAAATAATCTTCGTATGAATGCATCTTTTCAAGAAGTCTGTTTTCATACATATCCAGTTCACTTGGTCTATTTGTAGGCCTATACTTCCCAGACCATCTGATGATCATACGGTTAGTTTAACATTGTGATGAAATGCTTTTGTTGTTATTGGAATTTTTGACAAGTATTTTATCTTCATACAGCCCTGTATAATTGTATATTTCTATATTATAATGTATATATAATGTTATATATGCATAAATATATCATATGAGTGTGTATGTGCGTACATGTAGCCTATGTGTGCTCACGCATTCCTGCATGCGTGTATGTGCACACACGCGCACACACACGCACACCTGATTCATTGCGTTCAGCATTTAAAGCTCTGCTTCATTATTACCGGTACGTAGGTAGTTCTTTAATGTGATGTGGCTCTATTTCATCTGATTCAGTGGAGCAGAACCACTTAGCTGTCGTTTCTAGCATTAAAAGACTCTTTCAACATAAGAAATGCAAATGGACCTTTCAACTTCCTCTCCTCTGTCTCCTCCTCCTCCTCCTCCTCCTCCTCCTCCTCCTCGTCCTCCTCCTTCGCCTTCTTCTCGGCGTCTGTCCACAATTACTCATTTTTACGATTGCCTGAAGACCTGTTTCAGGCAGAGGAGAGGGGGACTGTGGCCAAATCCCCTCAATCGTGCCTCACCTAAATGCAGTGTCTACTAAAGGCAGACGCTAGCGTTGATTAGTTCGCTGTAAAGACGTCATTTGTCTCGCATCTGCATGGGCACAGTTACCGTGGCACAGAGTAAGACAACCTCCCGGCTCTCTGATCCTCTGGAAACCGGACTCGGACCTCCCTCGGACTACTCTTTTGGACAACCCCTCTGATTAGACGCAGCGCTCGTGAATAAGCTGGTGCCCTGCGCTTGGCTTTCGAGTGGCGCTTTAGAAGTTTGGAGATTACGATTACGATAACGAACCAATTCTGTCATCAGGAGAGGCCACATTATTGTAGACCAGAGTGTCTGATTTTATAACTAAATAAGCACTGTTTATAAGATCCATGTTAAAGTGTGTTCGAGGAAGCGTGAGCGTGTGTGCCGCGGGCGGACTACGATCACAGCAGTACAAATTCCTGCTATAATATATCTTTGTGGCTTTTAGTTTTCTGGCTGCTTTATGATGTTGGCTTCCATTGGTGGTTTATTTGTTGTGCCTAGAGAAGGGAGGAATCGGAAGTAGGTTCTGCGACGAGGAGGGCTTGGTGGTCGGTTGCCTCGTGGGTAGCCAATTTGTCGAAATTTTCCTGGGGATGACACTCATCATTTGACCTCTTATATTCCCCACACACATCTGGCTAAATTTTAAACTGATACAGTTGGTCTTGCGAGCCTGGCAACAGTAGACACAAGTGTCAGTGTATTACTACGCAGACAACCAGACATTACTTCGAACAGTTTGTCTGTTAACCATGGCATACTTTCAGTATGCATGGTAATATATAAATGAGTATACTCCAAAAAGTCCAAGTACCTCCTTTTGTTGTCCATGTATCCGATTACTTATGGAGGTACGTGTTTGTGTGTAGTTTCTCAGTGCATGATTTGGGTAGACGTGGGTATGTTGTTCGCCTCCAAAAGACGATGATGTCGGCCGCTGGTGCCCTAGTATTCATGGACGGCAGTTGATCTGGTTCCGGTGACCCGCGCTGGAAGACATGAGTGGAAATGGACTAGTCACGTGACCAAGGTCAGACCAAGTAGAGACGACGCTCGGCCACAGACTGAATCTGGTCAATTCCGCTCGAATTATGAAGTTTCTTGCAGAGACGTATCTATCTCGTGAACGGATGCCACTACTTTTTATGTTTAGTAGCCTATTATAGTTAGAATCGTTAAGGGTTTTAAAGGACTGGATGACTTTCTTTCTCATCAAAGTAGTAGTAGTTTCAGTTTAACGGCACTGTGTGATAAACGAAGATCATTAGTGTCGTCCTCCATCTTCATCCAGGATTGGGACTGGCACTGCCTGGCATTAAGGCATATGTTTGTATGTATGTTTGGATGCATGTTTATATATATGGATGCACGCATGCATCTAGCACCTTCTCAGAACTTCACAGTTAAGTAAGAGTTAAGTCACATATCCTTAAGTCCTGTACGTTGGTGAGGTTGCTTTCAGGTATGATGTAAGTCTTGTTCATCTTGCTCAAAGTCCAAATAGAAATGCAACATCAAGATTTCTTGCACGATAAACATTTTCATTAGTTTCTGAATGACTTTCCAGATAGTGATTGAATGGTAAAAAAGAATGACAAGTATTGCTGCATACAGGCATGACTGTTTTATCCTTCATTAAAACATCACGATTCGGAAGGTTTCACTGCACCAGTGCTATTATAGTTCAGGAATTTTTTGATTGTATTTGTGATATATCTCAGATCTGATAATTTTAATTTAAGTTCTAATGTAATTTTTCTCATCACAATCAATTTGTTTCAGTTCAATTTTTATTTTCCAAATCATTTAGTTTTAGTTTTAGTTCTGCTCTAACAGTGATTTAAATTTTAGCTTTAGTTTTAGTTTCAGTTGGCCTATGTCTATTTAAAAGTTTAAAGGCTAAAATCTAAAAACGGGCCTAAATCTAAAAAGAATGAAGTCTGATAACTAAATGATATATAACTAAATCTAGCAAATTAGTCTCGGTTTGGACCTAACCCAAAGTGTAATTACTGGCACAGGTTATCTTATCATTTCCAGCTGCTTAACAACTCCAATTATAGCCCCCGCGGCCTTTGTGATGACTGCCCGTTGGTCATAATAGTTCCAAAGGGTTAAAGATCACGTGGGTCTCATGGCTTTTTGTTTACCAATACTATCGTCGTCTTCTTTGCTGCATTACTTAACCGCACGAAACGTCTGATACGTCGATGGCTGCAGCCACCATTAGCTTCTTATACACGTTCTAATAAGCTAGGCCCTACATGTAGTAAGGTCTCTCTCCCTGTTGCGTGGCTGATAGAGCTGTCGGCGTCGGTTTTGACGTCACGGCATCAGATATCGATCGTCTTTTAAATGGATCGTCAGGTTCTTTAACTTTCACCTGATCTTGTTCCATTTTCTTTCATCGTTCTCTTTTCTGTTTCGTTCAATGCCATCTTATTATTATTTACATCTAGTATTAATTTAATATTTCCCTTTTTTCTTCATTTAGTTCATGTGAACGAATAGCTGATTATTTTAGTTTTAGTTATGAAAATAACACTGCACTACATAAATTCTCAGTTGATAAGAGAACTCGAGGACACAGATACAAGATTAATAAAGAAACACCTGGGACAATAATGCAAAGATTCTTCAGTACAAGAGTAGTTAACAGTTGGAACAAGTCGGACGAGGAAATTGTTGCTGCGGACTCGGTGATGGAATTCTCTCACTAAAATTCTCTCTCTCTCTCTCTCTCTCAGATGGAAGTCTTCTCTATCTCTCTCTACAAACGTATCTGTATAATTAAAAAAATTTGTGGAATTTTAGGAAATAGCGACCACAATGCTACTCGTCAAAATTATATTTACTTATTTTTAGCTGTCAGCACACAAACAACCGCCAGATTTGAGGTGCAAGTCGTGCAGACACTTAATTGTAGGCTACATGAATTTCCAGAGCACATTGGTGAAAACGCCAGATAGGCCTAGGCTACTTTCGTTGTGCAGGACTGTTTTTAAGGTGTCTATGTGGAAGATTATGTGAATTGAACATTTGTGTTTAATTATTTAAAATATTAGGGCCTATTACACATGCACTAACATAACATCTGAATCCAAACAACTGGTAATGTAATGTAATGTAACAATATATTTATAAAGTACCACTTAGGCTAAGAGTCTCTCTCTCTGAGTCTAGAGAAAACCCACCATATATAGGCTAGTCAGCATTAGTGTAACGCATTCCAGATCTCAACGAGCACGGATGTTCGAAAACAGAGTACATTAAAGTTTGTTTCGCGAGGCAGACCGGAGCGCCCGCTAACCAGTTTGATTGCCAACTGGAAGGCACTGTGACAGTTCGGCAATGGAGTCCGTAGCAGCGCCAGTCATAGTCTTCAAAACCAGCGTAGCGATCTTGAATTGCACCCGATCAGCAACTATTCTGCTCAACAAACGATTTACACCTACTTTGAAGTACACTTGTTTAGCTCATTTAGAAAGTCTGAAGTCATGTGCTGGGCCTGCGGGGCGTGCTGAGTCCGAATCTGAGAAAGAGGGGGTGCACTCAGAGCTTCAAGTACAAACAGGACCCTGAGGGTCATGTGACTGCAGACCCACGATTTGAGGCTATGCCACTATGCATGCAGCACTGTTGAGAAGTATTTAAATCACTAATTATATACTTGTATATAAATGACCACATTACCAATTGACAACAAGTTAAGTTCATGACAAGTTCATGTTTATTTCTAGCATACTCCAAAATGAAATGGTGCTAAACGTGGAATGTACGCAGTACAGCTTAAAGGGTCTCACAATCCGCAGGGGCCTTCATCGACATATATATATATATATATATATATATATATAATAATATATGTTAAATTACGGTACTTTAAAAATTACATTTGACTATTGTTTCCACCGTATACTAGGCCTATATTAAATAATTAAAATCTATGATAGAGATCAAGCAAACCAACTGATAAATATGTAATTAGTATAATTATGCATTCATTTGAAAATAATTTGAATTTTTCACTCTAAATGCCTTGCTATTATTTAATTAGGAGGTATGGCCTCATATTATGTTTTAAAGTTCTGTGAGACCTTCTGGTGTAACGTTTTACCAATGGGCCTCCAAGCTATATAGCTTAGGCCCTTAGGGCCTCACCAAGTTTAAATCCAGCACCGAATGTACGTAGTTTATGGTTGAAACCTATCAAACTAATCAGCTTTCTGTGTATATGCTGTGTATTTGTCCCTGGATATTTAACTCATGTATCTTTGCATTTGTATAAATTTATTATTTATGAACAAGAGTTACCGAATCTATTTTAATTGGCATTTATATGTGTTTTCGTTCTTCAGGTTCACTAGTTTTGCATTCCTCTTCTGTCTCTCTCTGTATATTTACGAAAGTAATCGCAATACGTTTATAGCTCCATGCCCTTCCCGACTCCAAGTCCTTCTGCCGAGTTTTATGACGAGCCACGGTCTTAATTTAACCCCAGCTACACGACTGTGTAAGGCAATTGCATTTCAGTGCGTTCTCGTAGTTTTAGTGGACATACAAATACACACGACGACAGGAGATACATTACAATGCTCATGCAATATTTAACAATGCAGTTAAACAGAAAAACATAAAAACTCCTGAAACGGATGGTATGGACAGGGTTGTTGCTTTCTTTCCAGTGGACCACAACCGGCCAAGGAAGGCTAGGCCTAGCTGGACACGAAGCTTTAGCATTTTTTATGCTTCTGTGTTTGTTTTTACTATTGCCATTATTTGTAAAAATTAATGTTAAAAACTACTCAGTTAAAGAACTATTGCTAACGGCAGCAGCAAATATTAAACATCAATACTTTCCAAACTTATACTACAGGTCACTGTTTTCATATAAGTCTTATTGCTTGTAGGAATAGATATAAATAGGCCTATTCAAAATATATTTGTGCACCTCATTGCATATATTTCTAGCAGATTATTATCTTTTTTATAATTATTGTTATTATTAGACCTATTATTATTTTTTTTTCGCCCGAGGTAGAAATGATCCCTCAGGCTCTTAGAAACTATCCGAAGAGCTGTTTTTGTTCTGGAGTTAGTGATCTTATTATTATTATTATTATTATTATTATTATTATTATTATTATTATTATTATTATTATTATTATTATTTATCGGTTTTTAACCCAAGGTACATATTATGATGTCTCAGAACAACAAAATTGGTGGCAGAATATCTTGTGGAATCTCTAGTCTTTATCGATGTTATTGTTGTTATAGTTTTGCTTGTTGTGACTGTTGTTTCTTGTATTTGTGTTGGGCCAATATCATGATAACAAGCATCAACCAATGGTACTGTATGCTAAAGACTATAGTTCCTGTTCTCTCTAGATTATGTTGCAGCCACCGTCTCTTGAGCGACTGTCTTATGCAAGGCTCGACTGGTTACTGGTTACTCCAGTGTCATTTGACGCAGTAGTATACGCATTAGCATATCCATAAAGCCTTTCCAAGTTTGATCCACGGACCGTCTTTCCGCGAAACTCAATAGCACTCTGCGGACAGACCATGGCTGTGATGCAAGGAAAGCCGGCGAACGGTAAACTGCAGCCGAATTACATGGTAATGAAATGCAGTGCAACCAGAGATTTATGCACTTCACCATTCAAGAGCGTCTTAACGTGCTGCATATATGCGCATGGTGACTGCTGGACAGACGAAGAAAATTGTTGCCCAAGCTGAAAAGATTTTCCAGGCTGTTCCAAGAGGTACACTCTTCAAAGGTGATGTCTGAATGCAGCAATCACTGTTGTAGCCAGAGAATCATCCTTCTGATTGTAGAGCACAGTAGTCCGACAATTATGGAACATCAGCTTTCAGTTTACTGCCAACAGTTACTGTAGTTGTCCTTCTAATTGCAAGGCGGATAGACAGATTGCATCCGCGACCTTTCTAGTTGCGCTATAGTGTCTAATGTTAGCAGATATGGCTTTATGAGTGTGTAAGTATGTCCGGTGAAGATACATGTGTATATTTATTTGTATGCTTTGTATTCATGTATACATGTTTAATGTGTACATGTATATATATTCGTTCATATGCCCATTCACCACCGCTGCCGGCTGCTGCGTTTCTACGAAAACTGTCCTCGCATGTAGCAATGAGAAATGGTTGCAGCGACTTAGAATAGCATTGCCTCATGCTAGCAATTACCAGGGAATAGGGAACGTATCCGCGGCGGCTCAGCGCCTCCTCAGCATGTCTGGTTGTGAATGGATGTCGACTCGCAAGATGACAATCTCAATGTATCTTAGACGGCGGCGGCGTCCGACAAGTGTGAAGCGAAATCTGTCCGGCTTCGCCCGTCGCCGCCCCCCGGCTTCGCCCGCCCATCCTCCTCCTCGTCGTCGGGGTTTATTGGCGAAAACTCATCATAACGGGATAAGTTTGGGTCCATCATTAGTCCTAAGCTTATTATACGCATAGATTCACGCGAGCTGCGTTGAAGATATAGCGGCAGAAATCTGGGAAATAAATCTACGCAAGTACAGGTATGGTCCGTCTGAGTGAGAACGTGGCTGTGCGGACGAGGACAAAGACAGAGACAGACAGAGGGGGAGCAAGAGAGAGAGACGGAGTAAGAGAGATGGATAGATAGACAGACAGACAGACAGACATACATACATACAGACATACATACATACATACAGACAGACGACAGACAGACAGACAGATTGATAGATAGATAGATAGATAGATGACAGACAGATGGACAGACAGACAGACAGACAGACGAGACAGATAAATAGATGGATGGACGGACGGACGGACGGACGGACGGACACACGATGGATGGATGAATGGATGGGTAGATAGATACAGACAGGCAGAGAGAGAGAGAGAGAGAGAGAGAGAGAGAGAGAGAGAGAGAGAGAGAGGCCGCTTAACTCATCCATTTTCATAAACTAGTGTGTCATCTTCATCGCCTGAGATGAGAGCTTTGGCCCGAGTCTCCGGAGCGAAAGTACTTCCCATACGAGCAGCAGCAGCTGTAGACTGCAGTGAGTGTGGTCTGGCATACTGCTCGGTCCCTACGACGACGATGACAATAGTTGTTGGGAGAGTACGGGTGGGTTGTTTCGTCGTCTGTGACTTACTGCCTCTGCCATTTCTATTGGCTCTATAACGTCCGTCCGGCCTTAAATTATGCATAACTCCCGAGGAGGCCATTCGGAGACTCCCCCCTCTTCGGCCGCCGAAATTCCATATTGAACATTAAGCTGATCACTGATAGGAACAATGCAAAATGCTCGATAGGACTACTTACTCTACCATCCTTGTCTTTTAGTTCTCTCCAGTGCACCAGTTCAGTCCGTAAGCATTTCTGAATGCGACTGTTCGGTGTGTATGTGGGTCGATCTGGAATCGATGCCTTCCTTTGTGAGTGCATTTTACTCCGGTTTTATGAAGTGGCGCTGGAATTATAAATTTATTTTGAAATGCTTTTAGGACGGGCAGTAAAGAGCGCTGCTGAGGTATCGGAGTAATGCACCATTGATTGTTGGTGGACTTTGGAGCGGAGTATATGTGAATAAGACCTGGCCATTACTTTTATGGGACCCTGATATGTATTCTGCTCCTCCAGAAGGAAGTTAGTCCCTTAGATGGCATACTAAAGTTCTGCCATGTACTTTCTAGGATAAGCTTTGGTGATTTTTTGGCCACAAAAGCTTGGCTACCGTGCACTATCCAGTTTCTAACTATTGTTGGCTGGCTAATCATCGTGACAGGAGATGAACAAAGCCAGGTTTAATTGTAATACCTTGTAAACTATAGGGTGTATTTAAACTGGACTGTTTGGTCATTGATGGGTGTGCTTCATTTGTAATGCAATAAACATTTATGTGGCGCCATCACAAAGGAACTAAAGGCTATAGTCAAACCATCAGCACCAAGCCATCATCAAACAACAACACTTTGATAGAATGAAGGCATGTAAGAAGCCAGCAGTAGAGTCCTTAAGTTAGTAGGTGACCGCTGTGTAGTGGTTGAAGTACAGATGTGATAACTGGTGCATTGATATTTTGCTTATTTTGAGGTTTTTGTTACGACACTGCTGGTTAGGAAATCCAAGACCACTTGTCATTGTTGTAAATATTACGTCTTGGTGACATCGGTGAGAAGTGAATCATGACAGTGCAGCTTAGGCCTACATAGCCTAAAACGAGAACATCTGCTAGTGTAACCAAGACAACTTGACTCTTTTGAGACCTGCTTCTACAAATTCGTCAGAGTAAGTTGCAGGTATATTGTTAAGCGTCCCAGTTTCTGCTGTTTGGTCTTTTCGTTATGAAAGACATTGTTAGATATTGTGGGCAGCCTTAAAAAATTGCAGGAATTCAGCGTTGTCGCTCATTTATATGCATAGATGTATATATTTGCTTAGTTTTCTGTATTTTTATATAGCACCTTCTGAAACCTCCCGAATTCACTCCACTAATCCGTGTACTAATTGAAGCATGTTGATTGGTTCACTTTCAAGGACCAGATTTCTAAGCCTGTCACAACAGACATAATGCAACTGCCCTGCTCTTACCATGGGTGATGCTGCATAACACCTTGTTTCCAGCGAACGTCAGATATACGACGTCAGTCAGTCTTGCACTTGTGATCACGACTAATGGCCTACCATTTCCTGGTTGCATTTCAGCCACCAGGTCTCTCCATGTTGCCACGAACTGACGTGCTACATTATGACTGGGGACAGACCCTTGAATGTTGCCATATCTCTTGGCAGTTTAAGTCAGTAGCAGCCATTGGCATTGTGTATTGTCACAGTGGCACCTTAAACGTTCTGAGGTATTTAAAAATTCCTTTAATTTAAAGGCTCACCTGGAGAGGAGAGAGAAAGAGTTGTTGTGTTAGGTTATAGGCAAAAGTAATGTTGAGTCGATGTGAAAATGATAGGACATTGACTGCTGCCAGAGTGTTTGGCACATTTTGACTTCGACTTATGAAACTATAGTATTACAAAATAGTAGGCCTATCCTTTGTTAATTATTGCAGTTGTATGCCACCTATCAAGCATGCTAACTTCCTGTTTAAATTTGTCATCATTGTCGTTAGCGGTATTTAAGACACAGAAAAAAATCAAGAAGAGTACAGTTATTATGTATGGCATCTCTGTCAACATCTTCCGCCATCAGCAGCAGCAGCAGGGTCCAGAGGCTGGAGAGTCTTTCATCTGAAGCACAGACATGACAAAAATCCAATCAAGCAACCTGGTTATCGTTGTTGATTTATGAGCATAGCATCGATCAAAAAGTATCACAAGATGCGTCGTCATATGAACTCTGTTAGCAGTGCATGTTAAAGGTCGCGGCATCTGCCAATGGACCACCACATAATCGAAAAACAGAAGATGATTAAAAGAAACGTGTAGACAGTTGGGATTAAAGCCTTAAACCTAACTGTAAATAAGGTAAAATGATTTCTACTGTTTTTATGTGATTTCATTTAATTTATTCGGGAATTTATATACCGCCCCTTCAAGGAAACTACTCCTGGAAGGTGTGGTGCGCTTGTCGTTTTCACACGCCAGCGCGTTTTACTCCAATTAGCGCCTCTGATTGGTGTTCACTGTGGCAGGCGCTTTATAAATTTATAAATACAATACAATAATAGGCCTATAATCTAATGACTTTTGTTAATGTCGATATCGTAAAGCATCAGTCAATTGGTGCTTCAAGTTAAAGTCTTAATCCATCAGAAAAGCCAGGTCGAAATGAAATAATTAGCCAGAGAACCCGAAGTCAAGAGTCGGAGGGTAAGCAAGCCGACACAGATTTTTACGTTTAGTTCTAAATGACATTAGAGAAATGACAGAATGCACAAAACTAGGCCGCGAGCCACAAAGCTTTGGGCCAGCTACACCGAGAACCCAATGAGCCCTATGCTGTGGTGCAACCGTGCAAGGCACAGCAAGAGTTAGGATATCAGTTTAGGATGGCCTCATGGTAACAGATTCTGAACGTCTGCCGGTGTCACGAAATAGAGTATCCCCCATACATGAGTATCCCCCTTAGCGAAATGGAGTATTTATTTTGTATTTTTGGCGGTTTCTAAGTGTATTCAGTCGTAGGCCCTACTGTTTGGATTTATTGTACACATAAAATAGGCCCTATTTTAAGTTGCGTAGCCTATCTTTAGTTTGTACATCGACCTGAAAATAATTTACTTCGTTTTTGGTGATTTTGACTGGATTTTCGTCGAGGCTATCGTGATGCGTATGACGATGGGGGATAGAATGGTTTATCCCCCGGATACTCTAAGAGTTTATTCCATCCGGGGATAAATTCATACATCTCCCCGGATAGTCTTAGGACGGATAGCCTTACTCTATTTCGTGATACCGGCCTCTAATGATGGAATTATTACAGTAATATCTAAACATGTCAGAAGAAGAGAATGTACGAGAGTCCCTGCCGCACTAAACGATTCACCCGTATCTAATGCAGTTGTAGAGCCAGGACCTGCAGGGAAAGTAGGCCTACATACGTACATGACACCGAGCCTACTCGAATTGATTGTGTCCATGGACCATCTGGTGGCTGTAGAGACCTTGTGTTTAAGAGCAGGGAAGTAGAGAATGTTACGAATGCAGTGATTTATATGAGTTTTTCTGGGCACAGAAGGAGAGTCTGATGAAAACCATGTTTGGTAATGTCCAGTGTTGTCCACCAATGCGAATATGGTGTATACTGAAGTTAAAACAGTCTCCAACTGCATGCTTTGTTGGCACTGTTCCCCAATTTCTAAAATATTTTGTTTGAATGCTCAAAAAACTATTCTTCAACATGCACTTGCACACATCCTGTTGTTGGGTTTCAGCAACGCACTTCTATTTTGCTCAGGAAACCGTTCAGCCCTACAACTGCTCTTTTCAGCCATGGTTGGGCCGGGAGCGCCTCTGAGTAGATATCGTGAAGGGGCGCTATATCAAGTTTTTTTGATTGATTGATTGATTGATTGATTGATTGATTGATTGATTGATTGATTGATTGATTGATTGATTGACAAGACTAGTGCTTTTGTAAGTTACTTAATGTCGCTGCATTGAGTATACGTGTCTTGACATCTACACTGTCACACAGACAGGGACTATGGTTGACAGAAGCGCCTATAATAATAGTTGCCATTCGTGCTCTGATAGGCCTACGCATGCAGCAGCGTTGAGCAATGATCAGTCGAAACAATGTTTCCTATTCAGATTGTTGTTGTTGGACTCGTGTCGCACCTCAGCAACCGGCGGATTTGTCGGCTGAAATATCGACGCTTAGCGGCGGGCACTGGAACTTGGGTCTGTTATCTCCCGGAGTTCTCGACTCAGAAGTCATCCGTATCGATGGGGACAGCCACTGAAATCGTATTCACAACCTGCAAAATCAATTTGGCAATTTATCGACTGTGAACGAACAAAACGTGAAATTTTCCGCCATACAAAAAATATATATCGTCAGTGGGCAGCGCCGCGCGAGACTGCCGTTGACGGACCGACCGGCGGACCGCCTAACCTGCTCTGCGAGCCGGGCGACCAGCGGTGTCGTGCGCCGGCATGGTCCGTTAGAAATTGAATTATAGTCGCATCACATGCCATCTGCAGCTAGCTTCTCAAGTTGTTGAGAGGACGGCGACGACAGAGAGAGTGCGAGGTTGTGCTTGCTGGAAGCGGGCGAGTCGACGTAGTGGTCGTCGTATTCGCTAATGGTATTATTCCAAACTCCGAGTGCTCATTGATTCCGCAACGGCGGCGGCGCTGGGCGCTTGATTCTCTCCAACGGCGGCGGCGGCGGCGGCGTCATTCGGCGCAGCACAGCGCCGAGATTCGGCGCGTCTCGCCGCGTAAACTTAAATGCCATAGGTTCTTAGTCGTTCGTTGTGTGTCGAATACACGTTCTGCTGTGGATGATCGTTCTGATAGGGCGGATAGGGACTGTGCTTGTTACGATGAACCAGGAAATGTGCGTCTAATGGGTCCAACAGTGCTTCTCCCACTGATCTCGTTAGCCGTCTGAACAAAAGATATAGCTGTGATATACGCTGCTGTTGTTTGCCGCTGGAGAAGTGTTTATAGACCGTGCAGGTTGGTGGAGAGATTTGTCTTTGCGCTGTTTTCCCTTTCGATCACGCGTCTGTCTCATTTTTTAAACTCTTATTTACATGCATGGTCAGCCTAATTGCTTTCTTGACTTTCTTATTAACTTTAACAGTTAGAACAAATACTAAGTATTGGTACATTCGCAGAATGACTTGTATATCCTCTTAAAGGAGTAAACACTGTGTTCCTCAGCTTCTTTGTGAACTACCTAAAAAATATATAAAATATAATGTAACTTCACCATATAGCCTAAGTGTCGGGGATTTTTTCCTCTACATATCTGCCATAGTGGTCTGGTCATATTGACTCAAACATCATTTAGAATAGCACAGGTAGAGCCTGTGAGTAGGAATCTTGAAGGGGCGCTATATAAATTTTTGGAATGAATGAATGAATGAAATAGGGCCTACACATATAAATCAAAAACAAGCCCGGCTTTCTAGTCTGCTGTCAGAGTGATTATGTCAAATTGCTTTCTGTAGCCTAGATATTTCTGATCATGGAATAAATGGGACTGCTCATTCAGCAAACAGCAAATTCAAAATTTTCTGGTTGATGTAATGTTGTGTGCACTCTTGACAGAATTCTGTGAACTTATTTGCACTGGCTTTTCTGTTTTGAGTAACATTCTGATTGGGGTTTTTAACCTAAAAGTGTTAAGATGTCTTCTCTGTGTCCTCTATGTCTTCTCTATCCTGCCTACCTTCAATAAATAGTTATACTTTACAATTATATTTCGACATTTCTCCCGACAGCCTGCGCTCTTTAGGTATCTGTCTAATGTCTCCTGCATTCTGTGTTGCTGCCCCAGGGAATTGGAATTGGGCCAATTACCCATAAAGCTGTAGTTCCTTTTATAGTAATGAAACGCAGCATTATATACTTAATCCGACCTCTAATCCCCTATAAATAATATTGGAGCCAATGCCTTATGTTATTCCAGCTGAGGAAAAGTGCCTTCCGTGGCATGCTTGCTCAGCTGGAACTAGACAATGATTTGTCCAGTTCATCTGGACACTGAAGATGTATTTTCATTGTCTGTGGACATTACTTTTAAGAAAGACAAGAATTACAGTCGATTACGGCCGAAAAGATCGTTTCTAAAACAATTTTTATCACTCGAGAAAAACTTGCAAACAAAAAACAGAGTCCACACCAACAACAGAAAACAGCGTCTGCCGGTCATCCACCCTGATTCAGCTAGGTAGGCCTACTGTAGGCCTACTAGAAAGACCGATTGTTAGTGAATGAACGAACGAACGAACGAATGAATGAATGAATTGAAGTAAAGTTTGTCCATTCGTTACAAGGAAAGTAGCAATTAAACTGTAAATTCGAATTTAGCAATTAGACGTTTCATAAAAAATAATAAAAATAATACCGTGGAGCCCGCGGGGCGGCGGAATGGCGCGTGGTGGGAGAGCGACGAGACAGAGACCGGTAGGCTAGGATAGCGTAGTATCGGCAGCGCATTGATAATGAGTCGAAGTCCGTCAGCGAACGGAGGAAGAAAGCAGCGTGTGCAGATGAATAGACCTCAGTTTCCCTCAGCGCTAATCCGTAGTCGCCTCCCGAGTCCCCGACTCCTTTGTCGTACGGACTCAGAAACTTCCAGTCCGACTGGTTACTATAGTACTGTTGGACTCCATACCCCGGTCCACTTTACAGTCCCGAGCAAAGCATTCAACCTCCCCAGTTCTCCAAAACTCAGTCTTCCCCCTCTACTGCCCGCCGTTGTTCACCACCAATTTTCAGCTCCCCGACTCTTGCACTCCTCCCGCTGATGTCGTCCGTGTCCTATGCGACCTTATTGACCCAGGAGGTCACAGGGGTTGTGGGAACGGCGAAAGCGATACCTCTCCGCTCAGGGATGATGAGGAAGGAGGTAGGCCTACTCCCCAGCTGTGGATTCGCAGTTGTCGAATATATATATATATATATATATATATATATATATATATATATAACTCTACAACAAACTTTTAATACTCTCCCAAGGAACAGTTTGGGCGATTGGGGCTGACGCCATAATATTTATGATACAGCTTAGAAAAATGACAGCTTAGACAACAAATTTGTGGGGAGGGAATTACTTCACGTTCCCTCCCCACGCTTAAAAGTGGGGAGGGAATTCCCTCCCTTCCCTCCCCGTGATCTACGGCCCTGCTTCAATAAATAGTTATACTTTATAATTATATTTCGCCATTTCTCCCGACAGCCTGCGCTCTTTACGTATCTGTCTAATGTCTCCTGCATTCTGAGTTGCTGCCCCAGGGAATGGAATTAATAACCCATAAAGCTGTAGTTCCTTTTATAGTAATAACAGTAATAATCCGACTGAGCAATGTTATTATTCCAGCTGTGGAAAAGTGCCTTCCGTGGCATGCTTGCTCAGCTGGAACTAGACAATGATTTGTCCAGTTCATCTGGACACTGAAGATGTATTTTCATTGTCTGTGGACATTACTTTTAAGAACCTGAGGGATCATATCTGCTTCATGTGTACAAAAAGTAATAATAATAATAGTGGTGGTAATGATGATGTATTTTAACTCTTTCATTTCCAAAATTTTGAATGGGTTGCACACAGCTGTCTTTCCACTCTTTTCTGTTCTCTTCTGCAAGTGAAGTTTTCACATATTTATTTATGCTGATTTCCATATCAGACTTAGTCATATCTTCTGTCTTCCACGAACACATTTTCAAACTTTATTTTGGTATCATTTTCACTGTCAGTGTGCTGTGCCTACAGATTGAAAAAATGTTCTGCAAAGTTTCTGTCATGGGTTTATGATGTTAATTGTGTTGCTTAATGATTTTTGCTTCTTCTTTAATGTGATCCTTTCCTTGATACATTCTTAAATGTAATGCATGATAACAGTAGAAATGGATGTGGCACACTGCAGCTAGCAACCAGACATTTTATGTGGTTTTCATAAGCCACTCATTGTGCCTGGCTACTGGCTTCCATGCCGGAATAAAATAACTATTTGTTAGTATTATGGATCCATTAGCATTGGAGTGCTGTTAGAACCGAATTTCATGGCAGCAGACAATAGCAAATGACCTTTTCTTGTATGTACCTCTTAGGCAGATTTGTGCAATCAACTAACATCTAGAAATGGTTCTTTAAAGAGTGGTAATTTTTATATACAAAATAAAGATAAATGACTTGTGACGTTGCTGTGGTGGTGATTGTGATCAAAGGATGATGATGGTGGTGATGATGATGATGATGATGGTGATGACAGAGATGATGATGATGATGCTATAGTAGTTGATATAATATATATGTATGTGAATGCAAATGAAGGTGATGTAAAATAATTATCTGTCATTGGCCCCGCGTAATTTATGACTTTTCCTCCTTCAATGTAAGATGATTGTTAGAAGATATGCGCCGTGTGTTTGTATGTGAGTGGGAATGGTGGCTTGAAAATGAATGGGTACTGTGTCTGTCTGGCAATGAATGACCGCGTAGATATAAATGATGAATGGATGTAAGAAAAGAAGAGACTAAGCCAGGAACCCTCAGGCTGTTCGTGCTCTTTGCTGTTACTTCTGGCATTATATCAAGCATCTGTCACTTCTGTCAGTCTGAGATAGGACAACCAGTGAAGGAGCTATGTACTTGATAAAGAAATTCCTGCGATCATTCATTGAAACACCGGAAAAGACTTTGACTAAATTCTATGAGGGTTTCTTTGGTTTGTGTTCTCGGATGGTCAATGTTTGGCATTGTGTTGACGTCTGGGTGTGCCATATACCGTTAAAGCAAGCTGAATGTGTGATGCAATTGTAAATGTAAATCTTGGGAATCTCTCAGCTGTGAAATATGATAACGAGTGGCCAGTCCACGGCTTCACCTTCTTTTTGTCTGATTGTTTTATCCGAATTTTATGTGTTGTATGTTATCTAAGTTTTATTTACGTTTTCTAGCAATTGTATTCATCATTTCTAACATATATTCTATGCTAACATTTGCAAATTAATTCTCTTATTGTAACTTTGAGAACCGGTTTTCGGTCGAGTTAATCAGCGTCGAAGTCAATCCATTTGTTGACGAAGCATCAACTTAAGCCGACCAATTACGTCTAATCTGGACGCATATCTTGCGTTAAAACCCGGCAGAAAGTCGAGTGGGAGACGGATTTCTATGTCCTCTCTACTCCAGTTTATTGATCTCCTCCTCAAAGACCCATTTTGCCATGACTGAGCCTCGATTTCCTTTGCGGGGCTGCCCCACAAAATCTCCTGGGTGGTCGGTCCATGAAGGAAAGGCGTGGCTGACGACGACGGTCGGCCGTTGCTCGGCCCCCTTCATTAATCCCGCGCAGGCTGCCAGATGATCACTCGCTGGCCGGCTGCACTACGTTTCTGTGCGGATTTCTTGATGGCTTGCTGTAATAGATGTATTTGGTAGTGTATATCACGAGAATAGATCACCAGAAGATATGTGCAGGCACACAAAAGCGGTGTTTATGAAATCCATTACACATATAATGTGTTTGTGTTTTTGTATTTACCATGAAGCATATCTGCCTGTTGCGAATATATATATATATATATATATATATATATATATATATATATATATATATAATATATATATATAATATATAGGTATATATATTGGTATATATATACATATAGATATACCGGTATATATATATTTATAAATATGTAAATTATTGGTTATCACAAACTGCAGAATTATCTGATTTCAAATATTGCTTGTAGTTTTTATTGTTGTTGTTACTCTTTCTGTAATGCTACGGATTTTGCGAGTTATCATGATTTCGGTGCAAGGCTTAGCAGTACTTAGCAGCTTATTCAGTGTAAGATAAACATTCTCTTCAGTTCTAAGGGTTACCTACATGATCTGTATTAGAAGCACTTTCGCTCTACCAAAAACACTCTCATTTATAGCAAAAGTTTCTCTGTAGTAAAGCACTGACATTTTTGGCACAATTTTTGAGTCCATCCTGTCTATTGCTGACCTTTCGAATAATGCAGATGAGTTCAATTTTATGTATGGGATATTTGCAGAATCTCATATGCCCCAAACTGTTTTAGTTTCACTTGCTAATGGTCTGGTTTTCAGCTGACTTGACTGCTGTTACTCACTTCTCAAAGAGAAATATTTACACTGGAAAATGGTTAAAAATTCTCTGTCCAAAGCCATGGTGAACATCCTTCAGCATCAGCATACCACACCTATATATGTTGCACTGTTGCACTAACTGCATGTTAAGCAAAAAAGCCACTTAAAAATCTGTCTAATAGTTCACAAAATGCTTCATTTATCGCTGTTCATTGCTCACCTCTCATTCTAAGAAATATTGCACTCGATGCATGGATGGTTTGATTCTTACGATTTATGGATGGTTTGACCTTTGGGATCTGCAGATGGTTGGGATCTGTGCATGCATTGACCCTTGCATTGCCCCACATCTGAACAGTGGTGGACTCTCGGGCAGCCTCTCCATTGCTGATACAAGGTTTTTAAATTCATTCCCAGTTTTTTGCGTTCTCTCAGCTTCTTAATGTAATTCAGATCTAAACTTAAATCTGACCTGTTTCAGCTTACTTACCCTCTTTGGCCTGATCTATGATTTCCGTGGACTATCAAAATCCAAAGAGGCTGCTGCAAAAGACTATGATTGTTGACTAATTGAAAATATATATTCTTAGTAGTAAAACATTATCTGTAGTAAAAGTATCTGGTGAAAACGTACTCAGTTATGGGACATTCTTTGCAATAATAACATGTCTTCTTCGAAAATGATGTGATAGAAAAGCAATTTTCAATCCTTACCTAACAAATGTTTATGTAAAAAGTGACTGATGGAAAACACCTTTGGCTACAGTTAGCTATGGCTACAGTTTAGCAGAAGAACCTGTGTTATTAAGCTTATCAAGGTTGTTTCCAGGCCCAGGCTGCCAATCTAACGAAGGTAATCAGGGCCAATCTGCTGAGTGAAGAATGCTGTATTTCCCTTTAGAAGGTTGGCTTAAATAATTATTTAAGCCAACTTTCTAAAAATGACTTGAACTTTAAATTGGGATACCTATGGATCAGGTTGCCAACTTTGGGTGTCTATGTTCACTATCTGTGTTCAACAACTGGCAGTTCATGCTTATAACAACACTCTTCTAGCATAGCAAGTTTCATTATCTTTAGGGAAGTGCATCTTGAAATTTGTTTCATTGCTTGGATTTTATATATATAAATATATTTTTTGCCAGAAATTTTTGAAACTGGTGTTTCACCTGAAAGCTTGGTCATTGAAATGAAATGGCAAGATATTGCATTATGGTCACTTTTTAGAGTAAGTTTATTAATTTCTGATCAGAAGCATTCATTGGTAGCACAGGTATTAACAAGATTTGATAAGTTCTCATGTTTTTATGTAGTTCTGAGATTTTCTCTTAGTATTTGGTTATATGAAAAGAGGAGGATAGCATTTGCAGGTCTGTGCTGGCTGTGTAATTTAGACAGCATCAAGTTGCTTGGCACTAAGACGTTCCTGATTAATTAATTTCTTTTGTCCGCATGCTCAAGCTTTTCTTTGACTTTGCAACTAGGTTTCTTTTGCAAGCTTCAAGTTTGTGCATATATAATGTGCATACTTGTTTGCTATGTGTACCTGTTTGTGTATGGAGCTTCAAGTTTGTTTGTATATTGTGCATACTTGTTTGCCATGTGTACCTGTTTGTGCATGCAGCTTCAAGTTTGTTTGTATATTGTGCATACTTGTTTGCCATGTGTACCTGTTTGTGCATGCAGCTTCAAGTTTGTTTGTATATTGTGCATACTTGTTTGCTATGTGTACCTGTTTGTGCATGGAATCTTCAAGTTTGTTTGTGTATTGTGCATACTTGTTTGCCATGTGTACCTGTTTGTGCATGGAATCTTTAAGTTTGTTTGTTTATTGTGCATACTTGTTTGCCATGTGTACCTGTTTGGCATTGAGCTTCAAGTTTGTTTGTATATTGTGCATACTTGTTTGCCATGTTTACCTGTTTGTGCATGGAGCTTCAAGTTTGTGCGTATAATGTGCATACTTGTTTGCCATGTGTGCCTGTGTGCCTGTGTGTGTGTGTGTGTGTGTGTGTGTGTGTGTATGTGTTTGTGTGTGCTTATGTGCAGCTGTGTATTGTATTGTGTATGTGTTGTTTTATGTCTAAGTGTACTGTAATGATCTGTGTATGGTGGTTTGCGAAGAGAGTGGACTCGGTTGTTTCGTTTGATGTTTCTCATTTCACTGCCACCTGTTAGGACGTGCGTTTTCATCTGTGACGTTGCCCGGTTAAGGCTCACTGGATGGAATGCCCCTTAACTCTTGTGACACATATTCAGCCGTCTGGATGCTGCAACAAATAGAATCGGGTCGATCAATCTCAAAGGTTTGGATTAACGATGGAAATTTGTCATTTGTAACATGGCATGAAAGAGCTTATGAAAGACCTACAGTCCTCCCCTCTTTCAATTTCTACGGTTGAAACTTTTAATTGAATATGTTGCCAGATGGCGTTTATGGACTTTCTGAATTCCGATTTAAGTTCCTTAATCCATAAATCCCCCAAATAGATTAATATTAATTGCAAAGTGCATAATTAAGCCATTTGAATTGTACTGGGTATACACTTATGCAGTACATTGATAATTGTATATATATATATATATCATATATATTCATACAATGTTTAACATCATTTGTGTGGTATATGATTTTGCATGAGTTTTACACATTAATGTGTGTGACTAAAAGTTGCATCAGAATTAGATAACGTTAAGCCTTTTCTTCCATTGCAGGAGCAGCAGCATTGATTTTTGACATTATGACAAATGAAAATAGCTGTACCGGTATATGATGGCCCATAGCGGCACAAAAATAGACTTAGCTTGCTTTTGGGTTTGCTGGACTACCAGCAAAATGTTCAGCTCACTTAGCTATTTTTGAATTTTAGTAGGTATATTAACATAATTCTTGTCTCACCTATGACCCGATGATTTATCTAGTAAAGGCAGTTACCCTTTGAAGACTGGTGGATTTCAGGGCAAGAACACATAAAGAAGATTACATACAAATTTTTATTATTTGTAGCCAAGACGAGGCAGTGAATTGAAAAGGCAATTTTATGAATTAGTTGCTAATTTACTGATCCTGAAGAGCAATACTTTAGTGGACTCAGTTGTTTCGTTTGATGTTTCTAAGGTATCATTTCACTGCCACCTGTTAGGACGTGCGTTTTCATCTGTGACGTTGCCCGGTTAAGGCTCACTGGATGGAATGCCCCTTAACTCTTGTGACACATATTCAGCCGTCTGGATGCTGCAACAAATAGAATCGGGTCGATCAATCTCAAAGGTTTGGATTAACGATGGAAATTTGTCATTTGTAACATGGCATGAAAGAGCTTATGAATGGGCCTACAGTCCTCCCCCTTTCAATTTCTACGGTTGAAACTTTTAATTGAATATGTTGCCATGATGGCGTTTATGTGACTTTCTGAATTCCGATTTCAGTTCCTTAATCCATAAATCCCAAGCAAATAGATTAGCCATGAATTAATTGCAAAGTCTGCATAATGTAAGACATGTTGAATACAGTACTCAAGGGTGTTCTGCTTAAGCGGACCGATACTGACTTTGCAGTACAGTCTCAGAAGTCAATTCTACCAGTGTCTGTTAGACAATATAGCTGAACGATTCCCTTGCACAGAGACATTGAATGCATATATATACAATATATATATATATATCGTATATTGCATAGAATGTTTAACATCATTTGTGTGGTATATGATGTTGCTATGAGTTTTACACATTAATGTGTGTGACTAAAAGTTGCATCAGAATTAGATAACGTTAAGCCTTTTCTTCCATTGCAGGAGCAGCAGCATTGATTTTTGACATTATGACAAATGAAAATAGCTGTATATCACGGCCCATAGCGGCACCAAAATAGACTTAGTTTGCTTTTGGGTTTACTGGACTACCAGCATGAGCATATGTTGGTTTGACAGAGTTCAGGGTAGAAACATTATTTCTTCGAATTTTAGTAGGTATATTAACACTAATTCTTGTCTCACCTATGACCCCATGATTTATCTAGTAAAGGCAGTTATCCTTTGAAGACTGGTGGATTTCAGGGCAAGAAGAAATAAAGAAGATTGCATACAATTTTTTATTATTTGTAGCCAAGACGAGGCAGTGAATTCAAATGGCAATTTTATGAATTAGTTGCTATTTTACTGATCCTGAAGAGCAATACTTTACTGCTGATTAGTTTAACCTCATATGCAGAATCATAATCTGTGGAATTTATTGTCATTGTTTTGAATGCATGGAAATGTGGATGTGGGAAATGTACTGTCGTAGACAACGTGTGTAATGTTAAAAAATGTAGTGCTCTTAAAAGTGCACTATTTAGCATTACTGTTTTAAGTGTGTCCACAGGCAAGCAGTCCAGTTAAAGAAGAGATTATGTTTCCCTTGGCACTTCTGCGAGTACACAGTGCACATTGGACGTGCAGTGGGACTGTATCTTTCACTGAGTCTAGATGCACATCACGATTTGGGGCTTTAGTTGTTTTTCTAGTCATTATCTTTGAGAGCGTCTTTATTACGGTCTGTGGCTGAGCAACTGTACAGAAATGTGTTGCCAAGATTGCAATTGAAACATCCACCTTGCAGGTGTAAATCAAAGCAAATGGTATGGTTGGCACAGCAACAGCAGCAGCAGCAGCAGCTCAGTGGTAATGTCTTTGTCTTTCAGTGCTGCAGAGTGTGGCGCTCGTTTAAGATCAGATATATAACAGATGCAAGGTTAGCTTGATTTTAACAGGTTATAAACAGCCTCAGAACCTCTTTTAAGGTCTTTTAGGTGATCAGGGCATTGTCCTATTACTCGAGTAATTCTAGTAACATTACCCAAACTTATTTGCATACAGAATAAATTGCAGTGCATAATTACCTGACTATGTATTTTTTTTACCCAAGGTAGTACTAATCACTCAGGCTATCAAAACTTATATGGAAAAAATTGTTGTTATTATTATTATTATTATTATTATTATTATTGTCACTGTTATTATTAGTAAACAATATTTTCATTTAGTAGGCCACAGTGCTATTTGGGAAACATTTTGATGGACTGATCATTGGATGTCTGTGCCATTCCCTACAAAGTTAACTGCATCCATAACTGTGTAGCCTGCTCTCTTGTCACAGTCGTAGCAAAAGACCACGAAGAAATGCATGCTTATCAGAGAAACCTTTTGGGAATGATCTGATCTCAGGGAGATGGACGTGGCGCTCTATCGATTGATTCCTTTGGGCAGTGATTATTGCATTGCTTATGAGTAGAAAGTGTGGTAAAAGCAGATTTCTTAAAGTGACTGTAAGTAACAAATAGCCCATAAGCGTTTAATAGCTATCGATTGATTCTATCAGTTCATTCCTTTGAGCAGGGATTATTGCATTGCACGAGTACAAACTGTGGTTAAAAACAGATTTATTAAAGTGACTAAGCTGCAAAATAGCTGATTCACATTTAGTAGTTATCTTTTATGACAACCAAACAATATATGAAGTAAGGAAGTTTATAATCAGCTGGAATTAGCTATGTTATGGGCTGCATGTCATAAATTATTTTGACTGTTGAGAAAGATATTGGCACACATTTAACCTAGAGCAAACTATAACTATTGATTTTCTGGCTACTAAGATTTTCTTGAATCCATCAGTAGCAAATTTTCCTCTTGTTGACAAGATCTAGCTTCTGCTAAGACTTCCTACAATTATAAATAGTTCAATACCTTATCTTACCCGACTGCTTTATGAGTCTGACTAGTGATCTTATGGTTCTTACTATTTGAATTTGGCCCTAGCTACTGAACATAATTATGTTGTCGGATAACATCATATGCTTCTTGTAACTGAGATGCATTTCACTAGTTACCACTGTCCACTTTGACTCCACTTTCACTGATCTCTAGCCCAACTATTTTGCATACAGTTGGCATCACTTAAGGCTGTTGTTCTTTGCACTGAATGTTTGTACATTCGTCTCCATTGCAAGAATATAATAATACCGGCTACAGGCGTATTTGCTGCCACAACATCTAAGAAAATCCATCATTTTCTGATCCTCTACCATTTCTCATGTTTCATGTGAATGGCCGTAACAGCCGACAGTTCTGCAAGGAATTCTCTTCTTGGCTGCCATTTGCATGTGGGTCTTTCATCTTGTTTCTTGGTTCTGTATTAGATTTTCCCTTTGCACACAATAATAATAAGATCACCGTAAAGAGGGTCTTATAAACAGTGTCACATTATGTACTCGCTTCTCATAATGTTCTCTGTCTGCACAATTGTGCAAGTTGTTTTTGAGCAATGTTTGTGAGATTGACTTTTAGTTTTGGGCTGTTGATGTCATGGAATTCATGTAATTCTGGAAGAATTAGCATCCGCTACCACGTCTGGAGGAAACTCTCTGACAGTGTGTTTACAGTATTGCCTCATGCGTCTTGTTGAGTTAATTATCTGTGACAAGTGTAAATGATTTTCTAGAAATTCGTTGATTATTGTGTGACTCGATCAGACTGTGAGTTGCTTTCTTGGAGATTTGCATAGGCGTATTTAGGGGGGAGTTTTACGGGTTCAAACCCCTCCAAATTAATTGAAATTTTTGTATATGCATTTATATGCGAAATACAAAAAAATGAAAATTTTCGACCATTTCCAATGGAAAACCCCCTGAAAGCTTAAAACTCCTCCAAAATTTTTTTATGGCTATGCCCATGGAGATTTGGATCACCCTGCAATGATGTTGATGGAGTGGTCAAGAGAAACTTGCAGTCATAACCAAAAATTCAAACCATTAAATAAATAGCACGAAGTACAATGTAAACAATATAGTATGTCTGTAAGGCTAAGTATGTGGCAGCAGGGACCGTCTCACTAGCATTTTTAAATGATCCAGAGATTGATGCTGATTTTAATTACAATAACAATTTGAATCCATCAGTAGCAAATGCATGACTATGGATGAAGCACTGATGCATTAAGTGCAGAACAGGCTATTATCAGTTATGCATATAAATTGTATAAATTTATTTTACAAATTGTCTCACACAAAATTCCATCTTTTTGCTTAACCATATCACTATTATTGCAGTCACTGAAATGTGGTTGGATCCAAGGATGGCCTCAACTATCTCGCTAACTGGATATGCTTTTGTATTCGTTAGACAAGATATTGTATTTGAAATTACTGAGACAAATGGAGCTTTTACAAATAATGGTTCTTAGCAAGAATTTATTGTGAACCTCAAGATAGGGTACGTAGCGCTCTAAATGTGTACAAGTTGCACAGTTACAAGAATTTCATCTGCTGTCTGTCTGACAGTTGATAAAATAATTATGGTCTGCAAACATCTATATCCATGGAGCAATTATGTTGGCCCACATTGGGTCATATTGACCTGTCCCAGTTTTCATGTTCTGTAGCAATTTCTGTGGTCATTCAGGCATATATCCCTTTCAAATTTGGCAGGCTGAGTTTCAGGCTGACATTTTGTCACATCCTAAAGTCAATTGCACCCTAGTTTCAAATATTACCCATAGATCAGCCCGCGGTCAGTCTACAATTCTCTGTGCCTCCTCCTTCCTCTCTGACCTTTTGCATGGGCTTAAATGACCTTGAACCGTGCTCACCAATAATTTGGTTTCCATTACATTCTATTGTCATCAGGTGAATTCAATTAAGTGAAGGCTGGCTGCATACAGATTCGGAGGATTTTCACAAGATTGAGTGCAAAGATCTTGGAATTTTCGCACTGAAGACGATGTCCATGGTCTCGGTTTTTGTATGGCCACAGTGTTCCACCGTTCGCTCTTCTTCAGTGCACAAAATCTGTCAATTAAACTTTACAATTGAATGACTTAACACTTTGACGGCGAGTGCACTAAAAGTGACTGGGAAACCAATGCGGCTCGCCGCTTAAAGTGTTAAATTTAAACCATTTGTAGATTGTTCTCTGTCATGTGTATCAATGTATTTCAGTTACTAAATGTTTTGACAGTTTGTAGACATCCGTAGTTCTGTTTCTATCCACAGCCACTTCATGACGATTGTAATGGATTGAGGTATACTATATTGTTATGTCTGACAACTCACAAGACACTGCATAAAACTGCTGCAGGGACATGTACACAAATTCACTATAATGTTATGTTATGGCAACATACCTATGTAATGTAAACTGATGTAAGATAAATGTAATGTTTGTAACTGATATTGCTGCAGTCCTTCAGGAGCAAATCGCAAAAATCACAGGTAGCTGTACTTTAGTTTTTCAGTTGACTGGACATTTTGGAAGAGTGTCAGTTTTACTCAGATCACAATTCAGGAAAACACTGATTCAAAGTGACTTGTGACCAAAATAAATGTTCTGTACCAATGGTCGCCTACAGAAATACATGCAATAGGGGGTTATACATCACAGACTGTTGCAAGCCAAAACTGTTCGTTTGGAAATCCAGTAAGGCAGTGCTTCCCAAAGTGGTGGTCCGCGGACCGGTGCCGGTCCGCAAGCCCTCAGTTGCCGGTCCGCAAAGTGAGTCAAGAAAATGGTCAAATTGTCTCGGAATCAAGAAATGCCTATAATATTTTTAAAAGCCAGAACAAAAATTGACTTATTAAGCTAGTATTTACAGGGCAATAGAGTCACATAGCCTAATTGGCAAAACGTGCATTTAAATCAAATTTAACCATTTTGAGGAATTTAGTGATCAAATGAACGAAAACTTAGAAATAATTCATAAATATCACCTGCTGGTATGCAGCCTCAACATTTGTTTTCATCCGTGACACTGTGTTAATTTATGCCGGTCCGTGAGCTCATCAAATACTTGTCGTTTATCAGTAGTTGCATCTTGAGATTCTCTGTGTTTGCCCTGTCTGTAGCATTCCAACGTATATCTCAAAACATCTGCCATGGTGGGGATTTGAACCCTCGATCGTGTCAGTAGCCAACCCATTGTCATTTGTCTTCAGGATATGGGTGTATTGAGCATACATGCGTGTGATTTGGGTTGTTTACCAGTTGTTGTATTTAGGTCCTATGAAAGAAAACTTATCTAATGCTTTTAAGAGATCATATTCTGGTACGCAGCCTCAGCATTTGTTTTCATCTCTTCCTGTGTCTTGTACTCTTTGTGAGCTCATCAATTACTTGTCGTTTATCAGTTTTGCAGATGTTTTCTGGGGTTGATTCTGGGTTTCATTCCATCATTTCAAAATGGCACGACTGTAGAAACTGTAGACCTCTTAGTTGAATGAAGCATCCACATTTCATATTTTATATTGTTATTGCCAACATAGCTGCTTCATGTCATCATCGTTGTCATCGTCATCATCACCATCCATTATCATCGTCATCGTCATCCTTTGGTTGGGCCCTGCATGTGTGGATGGGTTCCCATGTGGTGACTTTCTAGTTACCTGAGCACTGTTTGTGCACTGATGTAGTTTTAGCTCTTATTGACTTAACATCATTTGAGCTCATGTAGTGTGGTGAGGTTTCCTTGAAGAGATGATTTACAAATTTTACATTACAACTGCAAATCCGCGGTATGACTGCTGGCTCTGTGCTTGTATGTGTGTATATGTATCTGGTACTGTATACTTCCTAAAACATTTTGAAAGTAATAACTCTGCATTAACTTCCATTATATTTTTAAGTTGTTAATATTTTAGATATTTTTGCTCTTTTTCAGATAATCAAGTGAGAGTTATTACTTCAAGTGTCATGCATCTCATCATTTGTGACATATGTCAACCTTTTGTGTTGTTGACAATTCTCGTCATTGTCTTCACTCCTGACGAGTCGGGAGTCATCTGCACAGTGCCTACAAGAGGTAGGCATTATTTGTTCCTTCATCATTTGCCACTTTTTAAGTTTAATTTTTAAAGCTGCCCTACATTGAATTAACTTTCTCTATGTAATTTGTCTCTTGCACCTGGTTCATGTCTTTTGCCTTTTTCGGATGAACTGCGTGCTCTGGCTTTGAATGCTTATTGTTCAGGGCAGATGTGAATTTTATCATCCCTTTGAATGGCTTCATCGTCAAAGTCCTGCGATTTTAGGTGTTTTGGGGAAATGACTTTTGGTTGGAAAGGCCCCCTGTAGATGGATTTAATGCTACCATCTATCTATCTGAGGAGCAGAAGTTAATTTATCCACGGCAGAAAGTTAAGCACCAGACATATTCACAGAGGGTGGATTTTGCCATGTATATGCGACAGAAGGAAAGAGGCAAGCGACGACCTCGTGATGCCTACCAATTAAGCTGTGTGCCAAAGTACTGCCACTGAAATTCAGCAGAAAGCCTATCGGTCGGTCGGCTATCTCTTGCAGATTGAGTGGTCCGTAAAAATCCTAATGAACAGGTCCTTTGTGTTGGTGTGGACTGTGGTCATCTTCCCTGCTCGGCCTCCGCTCTGTGATTAATCTCTCTTGGCCTTTATTTCATGACAGGCGCCAAGCCCGAGTTTCTAGTAAGGTGCGGAACAGAGGCATGATTGAACAACGAAGGAAACAGTGTCACGATGCATGTAGAATGTGCTCCATGGAATAATAATTGTATTGTAATTTGATATAATCTAAACGGGCACTGTATTGTATAATTTTGTAAAAAGGTGATAAATGTTGCCCCATTTGCTATTGGTATTGTTGCTGTTGATTATTATTGTTATTAGTATTGATATCGTTACTTGCATAGGGTGTTATCATTATCTGCCTTCCTCACCCATTGGAATTTGCCTTACTTCTGAGGCCCAATGTCGCTTGTGACTTGCCATTACAATGAGCAGTTACCTTATCAGACCAACTATTACTACTTTACCTGAGGCAGAAAACAAAAAAATTACGAATAGAAAATAATCTCTGATCAAAATCATACCTTGTCATCAAATATCTATTAAAAATATAGGAAGAATTAGGTTATGGCACATCAGAAATTACTGTTTATTATTTACAATAATATATAATGATAGTATTAATATTAATATTAATATAATTATTATCAGTATCCTATTTTTAAACCGAAAAGTTTAAAGCCTTGGAAATGGAATGCATTGTAATTAAACCTGCCACCGAACAATTAAAGGTTACGTTGGTAAGCACTTCTTGTAAATCATAATTTTTATGGCTTTAAGGATAGTGACAATGTGTTGCAAAGTTTTTGTGTTTGTTGTCCTAATGTGGTGGTAGTTTAAAGATGTCCTTAATCCACTTTTTAAGATTACAATTATGACTGATCAGCCTTCATCTTTCTGCTGCTGAGCAAGTTCATTTAAAGCTAGTAATTGAGTTTTCCATCTGTGAATAAGTACAAAGATATCCATCCCTCTTAATACTCCAGTGAGTGCAAAAGTGTCCATGTCTGGCAATTATTTCCCTAATTATTTTTCCGATCTCATTTGCCTGCTCTAATGAAATACAGGTGCATGTGTGCGTTTATATGAACGTGTTGGTTGTGGCTCCGTAATCTACTGAGTGTTTCAGATTTCCAATCAGTGCAGGTAAGGTTAGATTCCAGAAAGCAGAATGTTTCTGATTGCGTAAAAGTCTCTGTCCCTCACTGTATGCTGCAAACGATGTGCAGGAGAGGGTGGAATTTCCTAGGGACCGTTTTAGGAGGACAGGTTAACAATCTTCATTTTTTTCACTTGGCTCCCAAGTTGTTAGTGCTAGGATAGCTCAGGTTTGAACATTTGGGTATGTTTGCCTTGCTGTTGGCACTTGGCAACTGGTTGGTTTGTATGCAAATTATCATTATCTGAGTGGTTCACCCTACTAGAGGCGCTTTATAAATGTTTCAATACAATGCAATACAATACAATACAATATCATTTGCCTAGCTACTTGCGTCTCGCAAAACATCCCATTTGTGGTTGTTGCTTGTACCACTGGTTCTTCCCTGAGAATGTAGCCTCCTCCCAAATATTTCAAGATTAGGATAGGCTTAGTTCGGATTTTCTCGGAAGTAAGCTCGTCATTCATGATCTCAGGGTGTGAAACATTAATCTAGCACCTTTCAAGAGATGCATCTAGTCTTCGTGTATGTGAAGTGCAATGATGCTTTGGTATGGGTGTTGGACCAGAGAATAAACCTATGGACACCAAACGAGAGTGACACAGGTGAATTTGTCACTGTAGGCTTTGTTGACTGTGCATCAGAAAAGAAAGGCAGTCAGTTCATTGTTAAGTGAAATTTTATCATTTTAAGCTTGTTCACTTTCAGTTTGACAAAGGTATTGTTTGTTTACTTTCAGTGATAAATCAATGTCCAGGTGTAACGTACTGAGATCATATTACTATATGTCCATAATGTATTACACATGGACATTGACTTATTACTCCAGTGGCATGATAATGGAATACAATCTAATGTGATGTAGTTATTTTGATTAACGTGATGCAAAGCATGGTGATGTAATACAGTCTAACATGATATAGTTATTTAGCTTAATGTGATGCAAAGTCTTGCAGGAAAATGCCTGCAGAAAACATGCCACAGACATAGTGTGACACAATGAAGCAAGTATAACACGAAGGCAGAATGCATTAATCGCTTGAAGAATGTTTATAGGGGAGGGTTTCATGGTGTCAGAGTTATAAAACCCTCTTTGTGTTTATCTTAGCTACAAGTGGTGGCAGAGCCTCAGAGGGTTGACTGCAGGACTCTTGGTAGAGAGGCATTATGCCTCATTTTGTCTGGCACTACGAATTGATTTATTGTCTCCATCAAATGCCACAGAGTTAAGCGTCTGCATTAAATTAGTTTAAGGCGTGATGAAATTGTGCTGTTGACATCTTGCGTTCATTATGCAGGTTTACCGCTTGTTTCCAAACCATATCGTTTCGTTTGTGGTCAGATGCTAGGTTTTCTGTGCACGTGTCGGTAAATGAACTTAATAAATTATGTTTGTGAACTGACAAAAGAGACCGAACTACAAGGACTGAGCGCTGCATGTATAATACCCATTCACTTTGTCCCTGAAACGTGCATGGATTTCACATTGGGCTCCATAAAGCAAGAATTATATGTTCGTAATCCCTCTGGCACGAAAGATCCATGCGCCGTGGCTATAAAATCGTTTTGCTGTTGATGTTTGAGTATGCCGTGTCGTTATCATCATCCTCTCATAGCTTGTTTACACTAATTTTCGGATTCCTGTAGACGTTCATTTGTATTCACATGCCAGTGTCATAAGCTGAGTCTGGTTGAGGTGTGCAATTGGAGATGGCTATTTTCGTAGCATTTGATGATATGACTGTTTTAAATAAATTGCCATAGGTAAATAATATATTGTGGACTTGTGTTGTTGACAATGGATTCAATGCCTTTCTGCAGTTGACATAAGCTTGGTGGCCATGATGCTGGAATGGTCATTTGTGATACAGTGGCCGACTGATTTGAGCGCTTGCCGTGTAATGTGGAATTTATGGGTTCAAGCTTCTCACAGACTGTCACGACATAGTGACCACGTCCTTCATGCAAAGCTGCTCAGAGCCGTCGATAGATGCCACCATTAGATAGTGGTGCTCTGTAAATTCAGAACTAGTAATGACAGCAATTACTACTGTCACAAGGCTATATAAATTATTAATGCAATTCTGTTGGTTAGTGGTTGTAATTATTGCCTAGTGGAGAATCCCTTCTTATTCGTTGCCACATCCATGTTTTATATAAATTATTCCTGGCACGATCCTTTTAATCCATTACCAGCTAGTTAACCACTCTATACATCCTCTGACCCTGTGATAGTAACACTACTACTACTACTACAGCAGCAGCTACAGCAATGTGTTGTGCATTGACACATTAACACATACATTCCTAAGCAGAAAGTAACTCTCAAGTGCAATACCCCATCAGAGTTTTGACTCATCTTGTCAAAGTTTACTGAGAAAAAGATATCGTATGATGAGGCACAGATGACTGAACCAGGCTGAAAGAGACCTAAAATAGACTCAATCAAATCAACTTTATTGTTCACCGCTTCAATTCAGTGTTTACATGTAAAGACAGATTTTTTTCCAAATGCAGTAACCAATGGGTAATACCCTAAGGAACCTTAAGTTCCGCTAACAGGATAGCCCTCGTGCTATGTTAATCAGTCTAGTCTATACAGTTGCTTATTTAGTTATTTTTGACTGACTGACTGTGAACATCGATCCAAAATCTTAAGTGACTGCAAAGATGTTAAAGTTTCCAAGTTGTGGAAACTTATTAAGCCAGCCAATTCCGCCACTGCCCCGTAACCCTGAGTGAGCCAGACTCTGTCCATTCTCACTTTGCTAATATTGCCACTGATTCAATGTAACCGTGCTGCTAAAATTCGTGATCAGCTAGGCCTACCTAAACTACTTCCAACAAAGTCTTGATAACGTTCTCCAGGAAGTTGAAATAGAAAAACTCTCATCTTCTAGGAATCGACATTCGACAATATTCCTTTCTTGGTAACTGTTCTTATGAACTACATCCATAGGGATCCATATAAGAAATCTGTCTATCAGCTAAGGCAAATGACCACCATCCTGGAAACGTCATCAGACTGCTGTTACCCCAATCCCTAAGGTTACACCTATTGATGCTCTGGTCACCTATTTATGAGGAGAAGTACTCACTTCGCAAGAAGAGAGGACATCCTTTCAAGCTACCTATTGTTAAATCTAAACTATTTGAAAGTAGTTTTGTTAATCGATATATCTTTAGTTATATTTAGTTGTGCATGTATGAATTTATAATATGCTCCTGTTATAGTTTGTTTCAAATATATTTGCAAATCATTGTATACAATGTAATGCATGTGCGGCTTGTCAGATGCAAAGGCTACTTACTTACTGCTTACTTACTTAAAAACAGCAATAGCAACTGCTACAATATTTAACAACAGCAACTACTACAATATTAGTAGTAGTAGTAGTAATAATAACAATAGCAATAATTATGGTGATGGTGGTGGTGGTGGTGGTGATGATGCCCACTTCTCCTATTCTCGCTGTGCTGAATTCAGGTGAATCGTAGAAATTATCTTGAAAGCCAGCAATTACTGCAACTGTCGAGAAAGAAAGTTGTGTCTCCCTGCAGGCCGCGGCTGCGTCCTCCCTTCAGCTGAATTTTATTCCTCGAATTTTTTCGGCGACTGATTCTATTTGCATTCTAATCGGGATCTAATCGGAACGAAGGCCACCTTTTTATAATGATGTGTGAATCGTCGAAAGATGCGGCGGCGAGAGGCCATCATTCAACAGCGCATTTACAACCAGTTCATGTGGCCAGAGAACCATCGATGCAAATTTAAGTAGCTTAGCTGTGGGTGGCCAGGTCGACGGTGGCGGTCGAGGCGGCGGCGGCCAGGCGCCGGCGATAGACGCGCTATATAGGCGCATGCATAATTAATACTTATGGTGTTTTCCACATTACTCTTCCATTCTGATTAACTGGATAATAGGTTGCGATTTCGAATGGCGTCGCATTTCGGCTACTTGTGAAAGTGCAGTTATGGTAATGCTTGCTTTTAATTGTTATTGCGATGATTATCTTTGTCATTATGACAGATGTTAATATTATTAGTGAATAATAGGTATTGTGTTTATTTGTTTTTCATTGTTATTGCTCTCTTTGAAACAGATGCCACACTCTCCTATTATTAATTATTGTTATTATTGTTTTCATTGTTTATTATTTTTATTTTATTTCTTGACCTGAGGTAAATATGATCTCACACAATTGAAAAATTAGGTAGGCTATCTGGCATTTTTCTGGGATTGTTAGTCGTCATTGGTGTCGTCCTTGGTGCCAAAAAGTAGGCCTACTCTGAAAGCGTTTGCATTGAGACGTTTTATGGCAACAGGATAGTGCTGGTAGAGAAGTATAGTTTATCTGTTGTCTCCAGTTATCTTGACTTATCGATGACCAAGGCTGTTGAAGAAAGCCAGATCTTCTTGATTTTAATAATAATAATAATAGTGGTGGTGGTGGTGGTAGTAGTAGTAGTAGTAGTAGTAGTAGTAGTAGTAGTATTCTGTTGTGGTGACAAATTCTGTGATATGGTAACATTCTGGAACCGAGATGTAATACCCTGCATAGAGATGTAAAAAAACATGTTTTTTTTTTTGGCGTTGAAATATTTCAATGAAATATTTCAGTTTTATTTGAAATATTTCAGTTTGAAACATTTGAAATTATTTTTTCTTTACATTTTACAACTAATTACAACCATAATAACAGTTTATTTATTTCTCTCATATTACATATTATATGCATTATTGTGTTAGTGATGACCATCCTCGAGATACTCAATTTATTTCTAATTACCTGTTTTTAAGAATGACTTTTATGAGAGTTACATTATATGTTGAAAAACATATTTTATTCACCAAATGTCACAAATTACAGTTTGATCTAATAAAGTAGATGTTATTGTTCATTGTTATGCTTAACATTTATTATTAATCACTTGTTTTGTCATAAATGAAATAAATGTGATTTTAGCTAAATTCTGCTAGCCTAGGACACAGTCAATCGTATAGAATTCGAAACACTTTTTAGTGACTTTACAAGACAAATTATAAATCACAAATACTATGTCAACTAGACTCAATAATAAGAACAAAATTTTACAAAAAGTTCTAAGAATAGAACTTAGAACACAAACATAGGCTAAATAGTACTATCAGTCAGACAGAGTAAACCATCATTAATAGTAATTATACTAAAATCTGTCAGTTACAAGATTTCCTCATTGTTATTCATCATCGTCCATGTCATCATCTTTGTTGTCATCGTCAACATCATCATTGTCGCTATCATCATAACTGCCACTGTCATCATCATCACTGGCATCGTCACTGTCATCATAGTTTTCATGGCTTTCATCATCGACATTGTCACCGTCTTTGTCATTATCATTATCATCATCATTGTTATCATCTTTGTCAGCATGGTGCCATCGACTACGATCAAATAGAGTGCAAACTGACAAGCAAAGTAACGTCTGCTATTATAAAGTTAATATCCGATTGCAGAACAGACCATATCTTTGGAACAGCACCATGTCATTGGAACAGCACAAACTGGTCCAACTCAAGACATTGTGTCAATTTGTGTGCATCCAATACTTTAAAAAAACATGTTTTTTTGGTCATTGAAATATTTCAAAAAAAACTGTCAGAAATGAAATATTTCAAATGAAATATTTCACGCTCACAGCAACAGAGTCTGCTGTAGATTGGAGTACTGGAATGTGATAGTAGCCCTTTATTTGATGGTAATTAATTAAGTGAAACAAATCAGGCTACAAAGAATGCATCGTCCTTTTAAGAATTTATTCTGGAGCAGTTGGATGAGTCAGAATGTATATGGTAAAGTAGGTTACCGGTAAAATGGTGCATGGTGATTTGAGGGAATCTGAGCATCTGTGCCTCCACTTTTAGGGGTCATCACCGAGAGTTGACTAACACTGAGCCAGAGAGGTATTTTATAAATAATTATATTCCATTTATGCAAATCTTCTCCAGTCTATTAAAAGATGTTGCAAACTAGGGTTTGTCTGAATCTTGATCCGGAAATAGGTTTTCGCCGGATTTTGCTCTAGACCAATTAATTGGAATCGGTGCATTCCTGTACTACTGATACAAATACCAAAAGATGTAATATTTTTGACCAAAAACAATTTCCTTTTTCATTAATACAAAAGTAGTAACCTATTTCGGCGACCTGCGACAATCTTTATCATTGAAAATCCGTGTAAAATAATAGCATTACGAATCGATGCATAAACAAAAATGGCAGAGAGTAGGTCTTTTTCTTAAGCCACGTGTTTTAAAATGTAAATTTTATTTTAAAACATGTAACATTAATCTTTCCAGCTATTTATTTTAAATAGTTCAATTACTCAATTAGTACTTTAGAATAAAATGAAAATGAATATTGCCGATTAATCGAATCGAATGTGGAATCGGAAAAAGCAGGCCAAATATCCGGAATCAGAAATCAACAAAATGATGCTAATTTGCCAAACTCTACTGCAAACATTACCAGGAATAACAGGAGGCAGAGAGTTGGTTTCTTGACTTCAACAAGTCCTTTGATTCTACCGATCCTGAAGCGTCAAGCCAAACAAAATTCCAAGGGTGGATTATACAGACTAGTCCATTATTTAGCCAGTTGCCTACTGTGTGTTGCCCATGCGAGAGCCATTTCCACAGTGTAATGTGGGTAGTGCTTGGTGTGTCGCTGGGATCCGTTTCGCATTTCCTCTTTATTTTCCTCTACTTGCATTATGTTGCCAACAGTTCCTTTTTATTGCACATTATTTTATTTGCGGATGACACGAACATCTTTTACCTGGGGAGCAATTTTCCTCAGACTGTTGCAAAAGGATATCTGCAACTTGTCACTATGGTACAAAACTAATGAATAATTTATCAGTGTAAATAAATCAAAACTGTGTTGCCGTTGTCATCAGGTTGAGTTGTATGACTAGCTCTGTTAATATTGATGAGCATTCTGGTAATGTATTGTAAAGGAGTGTAACTAGACGTTTATAAGGTGTCTTTTAGCTCTCTGTTTAGATCATGTAGAGAGAAAAAATTAAGTGACTTAAGTTCAAATGTGCAGAACTGGTTGATAGCGATAACTACTCAATTTGCTGTTAGGAAAAACAGCCTTTTATCTTTGAAAGATCTTTAACCATATGCATGTAAAAATCAGATCACAGCTAGTGTCTCATTTTAACACTCTTATCATGCCAGAAGCATGTTGACACTTTTGAAGAAAATGCTATTTTAATGGTTTTTTCTACTCTGATGTAGAAAGCGTTGTTAAAGCGTCTTCAATACCCAGTTTTCCACAAGTGTTTCCTTCAAGATTCGCACAAATTCATGTCCTATATAAGTTATAGCTATATGAAACCTGGTCTGGACCTTCTGTGGTGATAATGTAGCGAGACATTAATTTATAGTAAAAATGCTGATGACGATGTGGACATCAAAATCCTGATAGATGAATACAGTGAAAATTGACCAGAAGGACAGTACGTTGAGAAGGCAAAACAATCTATAGGGAAATGCAGCGTAAAGTAACTTGATATAGCCAAGACCTAGATACATCCACTGGGACAAGTTATGGGGAGAGTTCCAGATCCTATATATGCCAGCAAGAGATTTATACTACTTGTTAGACTATGACCTCTTGAACTTCTGTCACCTATTAATGGCACTTACGAAATAACAACTGTTAATGACTGTATTCTTACGTGTACATTGTGTTCACAGTTCTTGGAATCGATTCTAATGAAATTTGAATTTGAATTGAAAAATAAATTTGAATTTGAGAAAAGGCAGGTCTACCAAGAACCTTTTATGTGTATCCTGTATGTATTTTTTTGTAGTTTAACCTTAGCGCAGTTACTGAACTGTGCTAAACCCTATGCCTGTGTCTCTGTGCTGCTTCTGCCGCTTAATACAACCTGATGGGAATAGTATCCACGTTTTATAGATGCAGTGTATGTTCACACATAGAAAACCAACAAAATAGAATACACAAGTAGAAAACCAAGCAAACAAGAGGCACATTGACATAATATACATTCCGATATGATATTTCCTTTGCGAGCCATATTAAGTAGTTTCTAAGCACTTGGGTCATTTTGTTTACACATGCAGTTTACCATGATGGACTGGAGGGACTTCCACTGACATCTGTTATAATATTCCAGACCATATAAAATTTTTTCAGTACATTTGCCTGCACTTATGTCTGAAGTCTGTTTATGAATATTTATGTATGCATGCTTATATGTACGCTTATATAATATTTGTATGTGTTTATATATATATATTTGTATGTGTATATAATATATATATATATATATGTGTGTGTGTGTGTGTGTGTGTGTGTTTGTGTGTATGTGTGTATAGGCCTATGCATGTAGGTATAAATGTATTCATGCACTCTTATCTCATATCTGTGTCTTTTTGGTAATCACCTGTACTCCTGATAAACAAGGCTTCAAATAGTATGAGATTCAAACGTGAAGTTGTTAAGTATGAACTGATGCATCTCTATGAAGAACCTCTAACAAGCAGTGGATGCATGGCCATCTAACTGACAAATAGGGTGCTACTTGAAGTCGGCTGAAAAAAAGATGAACTGAATCACGTCGAATTTAGACTTCTGCTAGGAAAACAAGAGCCAGTTGCTGTGAATGTAATTAATAGATAGGTCTCTAGACTTGGTGTCTGGCTCATAGTATCTATCTATCAAAACTTAGCAATGTTAGCACAAAAACATAAAAGATATAAGATAAGGCAACATATTGTGGGGTGCGGTGGTGTAGGGGTATGTTCGGTGCCTTGCAGCTGGAGGGTTGCGGGTTTGAATCCACCTCAATCCGCCGCGTAGGGACCCTGGGCAAGCTCTTCACTCGCAATTGCTCATGCGCTTCGGCATGAAACTCCGATTTAGTGTCCGCGCTATAGTCGGGAGCGCTTCTGAGTAGAAATCTTGAAGGGGCACTATATAAATATCTGAAATGAATGAAAATGAATTAATTGAAGAACAGACCTGTTGGTGATGTTAAACTACAATTTGGAAGCATCAGATAAAATTCCATCACCTAATTGTCATCTAAATGGAAATATAGAGTGTCACTCCAGGACTCTAAGATGCTCTCATTGCTAGCCAAAATGATATTAAATGTTGTCATTATAAGAACAGAAATTTCGTCAGTAAGTAAAAGGTGACAGATGACGACATCGTGTTCACAGTTTCTGAACCAAGTTGCTTGAATAGTACAGAGCGACGACAGATGGTAGCATCCGCGACACATGATGACAACCTTTCTCAGCATTCGCTCATTGGTGGTAGATGATGCATGTCCGGCTATCCCTCGAGCTGCCGGGTCATCGCCTGCGTGTCGAAGTTCCGCCAGTGAATAACGGCCGAGGTCAATCCAAAGACCCGCATCGCTCCTCTTCCGCTGGAAAAAATTACCCATTTGCAGACGACGTATGTATATATAAGTCCATATATATATATAGATCTGGGAATCGACCGCACATCAGGAAACCCATCCCTCCCAGAGACTGTCACGTAGGCCGAGATGATATGTGAAGAGAACTCCATCTGAAACATTCGAAATCCGCAGCGGAAACGAAGAATAATTCCAAGATGTATACTCTGCGACAGTGACGGCAACGTGTGAGAAATTATCGACTAAATTCTGCATTTAGATGCAGTAATCTGCCGAAATGACATAGAAGGCGAGTCAACAACGCGACTGGTGACATGTGCGGCAATGGTAATAATGATAATGGTTTCAAGTCTTTATAAATCATCTTGGTGCCACAGTCTTGATCTTTTTGTTTCAGGTTTTGTCAAGAGTAGATGTGATTGGTTATTAGAAAATAATAATAATAACGATAATAATAATAATGCTACGACAAGGGCGCTGTTCATGAGTTCAAAAATCAATGACAGTTATATGATACTTTAAAAATGATGTTTGTGTCGTGGGATAACTGTGTCAAATTATCTAATCGAATCCAGTTATTACTTTGATATTTCATCATTATGACATTATATAACTGTTGTCCCATTGTGCGTTTGCAAATGGTGTATTAATGACCATACTTACTTACTTACTTTATAACTTATTGTGGCACCAGCGTCATAATACACAAAGCAAGGGTTATCTGTTGGTTGTACGGTATTGTATTGAGTTATCTGTTTGGTAGTTTTGAGAATTTCATCAAGCGTATGGTTTTGTGAGAAATTGGTTGAGTAGCATGTAGTGTTCTTGAAGACATATTAATTTTTATATCCTTGACTTAGCTGGGTTTGCTGATGTGCAGGGCTACTGTTGATCTAATCGTGATGATGTTGGAGTGGTTTGCCCACCATAATCTGGTGGACTGGGAGGATAGACAAGGTAATTGGTTTGGCTGAGCCACTGGGATGGAGAAGCTGCTGGCATGATTAAAAGGATGTGGACTGATTAAATTTTACAGCTGATAGAACAGATGAGATGATGATGATGGAGGTAAGATTGGTTCATAAAAGGTTGTGATCTGGTGGCAGGTGGCTGGATGGAATCAGTTCATAGTTGTCTCCAACTATACAGCTATTTTGTTCATTGATATAATATTATGAGTATGTACATGTCAATGTATGCAATTGAACATATTGTAATTGTAATTATGTCAATTTGCATAGCATCGTCACATTCGTCAAGCTACTTCTAGGATGCTTTACACACACTGTCAAATGTCACTGACTGCTGCCACATGTGGCTGCTCAGTTCACATGATGACCAATCATTGATATATGCAGACACAATAGAAAGAGCGTTATTGGCTATATTAGAGACTGCATTCGGACAAAATGACTTATTGCTCCATATAGTTTCATGCTCCTAGACCAGGTTTTAACACATTACATATGTTGCATATAATGTGTCAGTTATGTACATGCTTACACATATGCATACATATGTATGAATGTGTGCATGTGTGTATGAATGCATGCATTTATGTAGATATGTATTTATCGGTAACTTAGCTCTCTGTAGGCCCTAGTTCCTTCTAAGAACCTGTTGGAGGCACTTCCCATTATCCTCAGTGATGTTACACAAGGGTTCATCCTTTGCGTACACCTATGTTGGAAGAGTGAGTATTGGCAGGCTTTGGCACACACCTAGAACCCATCCAAGAGAGTCTCATCCAAGTTTGACTGTTTGTCCCATATTCAGATTTCCCGGTCCATGCTGCGGTGAAGATGGAAGATGATGGCAGACAAGGAAGCATTTGCGTCACACAGTCATGTGCTCATCGCTGACAATTTCCAGACTGCTGGTTAAGTGTGAACATTCAGAGATAACTCACACATCACCAGGGGTGTGCTGGATGGACTGGTTGATCACTGAGCAATGAATACCTTATCATAGTCGACAGTCCAAAGACCATGGCATGCCATTGCGTCATCTAATATGTGATTTTACTGTCGCATATGGCTTATTTGGCAGCTATGTACATGTATGTATGTATGTATGCATGCATGTATGTATGTATGGTAAGAGCTTTTGTCCTGAGAGTGCCTCTAAATAGTTATTCTGCGAGAGGCACTTTATAAATTATTAGATACGATATGATATGTATATATGTATGTATGTATGCATGCATTTGTGTAGGTATGTATATAACTTAGCTTTCTATAGTTTCTTCTAAAATGTTAGATGATGTTAGAAGATGATGCCTTCCTCCTGTATGTTTATCTGCAGTTGACTCAATGAGTCAAGTCATTCTTGACTTAGAATCAATAAGAGAAATGCTAATGGTGATAATGATTCAATAGCAATCAGGCTGACAGTCTTTTTTCTTAATCCAGGTGGTTTAAAATTTAAAGTTTAGCATTCCCTCACTTGCTTTCTATCCTGCAGATTTCCACTCAAGACTAAAAACTGAACTCTTCAAACTATCCATCGTTGTTCTGCTCCTGCACCATCCCATGACTACCATCACCTACGATTTCCACCTTAGCGCCATGCATTCTTTTCAGCTTCAACTCTGGATTCTGACCTGGCTCCAAAAGCTAGTCAAACAACCTGGCTATTGCGGACATGATTTTATAATTATAATAGCAATTGTAAATAAGCTGGTATCCTTGATGTAGCTTTTGTTTGGCCCTGATAAATTTGATAGATTTACTTTTACATAGAAGGTGTCCAAATCTGCCCAGAATCTTAGACAGATGTAAAAATAACTCTGTAGCGAGGATTTCCACACGGAAATGGTCTGAACGTATGAAATTTATTGATCAGATGTCACTAATGACTGGAATGAGGGAGAAGCGTGAGGCCAACCAACTTTGATGTTTCCGCCAAAGGAGCCAAGATCATTACCATCAGAGTCCCCTCGGCCTCACCTCCCTCCCTGGATTCTGACCTGGCACTAGAACCGACAAAGCAGCCTGGCTATTGCACACTTGATTTGATATAGCGCCGGTTAATAAGCTGGTGTCTGTGATGCGGCTTTCGTGTGGTGCTGAGAAATTTAGTAAATTTACATTTACATTACATTATAATTACATTACATATACTAGAATCATATCCTTCACTGTAGCTAAATTGCACCTTCTTCATATCTGCAGTTACCGGTTTAAATTCTTTAGGAAAACTGTTAGCTTCATTCGTCTGAATTAATAGTGATGTGAATAGTAAGTAAGTAAGTAAGTAAGTAAGTAGTTTATTCACCACAAAATAAAGCAAAATGACAATACACAAATTTTACAAACCGAGTGGTGGGCTACCGGTGAAGTCACATAGGACTCATCTCGCCGGTCACCCTACCGGCGAGATGAATAGATTTATAAGTTTTTTTTACATCGTATTGATCTCATCAGCAGAGGTGTTTAAATTTATATTCCTCAGCAATGATCTGTCCTTTGGAGAACAAGGCATCGTGACACACTGCAGTCCACTTTAAAACAGATGCCACACTTGGTCAGTGAAAGACGGAGTAGTGGATTAGTAGACTGTTCCTAGATAGATTTCGATGTCTATGTATTTAAATGCTGATGCTTGTTCACCAGAGTGCAGTTTGGCAACTGGTTATAATTATTATTAAAGAACATACTTACTTTTACTTAGTTCTACTTATCTGGAAACAATTACTGATAACAGCAGACACTATAGTGTGACTTTTAATAAACAAAACCTCTCTGTGACAGAGAGCAATCACTGTGGCACAAAGCGAGATACTGTACATCAATATGTATGTGTATTTGTCTGAATGTATATAATACTAATTTATTCGTTCATTAATTCAAACTGACAAGTATGCAGTAAGATTACATGATTATAGTTGTAGCAGATGATAAGAAGTTTAACAGGAGTCAAATTTAACTGTATGGCAGCCTGCAAGGCGCCGATCTGTCCTACTGCTCATTTTACACTCGCTCCTAGGGAGTGAAAGGCTGAGTCAACCTAATGGGGCTAGCAGGTATCGAACCCACGTCCTTCTGATCTTCATGCCAGAATGTTACCATTCTACCATCTCCGCATCTCTCTCTGTATGTCTTTTTCTCTATCTGTCATGTACCTATCTATCTAATTAAAATAGTGACTTCTAAATGCCTCTAAAATGCTGGCTATAAGACTACACAGGCTTCCTAGCAGTTGGCCACCCTCTGTTTCTAATGTCATTTTTGCGACATTGTCAACAGGCATATTGCGTTTAGGAATGTAGTGCCTCTTCTCTGGCCTCGTTTTCTCTTTCTCTCTGCTTCTGCGTATGTCTCTCGGTCTGCCTGCATCCGTCCGTCTCTCATTTTCCATTGGTCAGCGTTCTCTTGCTGCCTCCAGGATGCGACACCTCATCCCCTGTCTTGTCTCTTGTCTTCATCGCTAATAATCCTTCAGCTATGAACGTCTCTTGGTCCACGGTAGACAGGCCAGGGTTCAGGACTGGGGCGGGAGGGCGGGCGGGCGGGTGGGTAGCTGCGGTGTGTAGTGACTGGGAGGCTGGGTGGTTGGTCCACTGCAGCTCTGCATTACTTATGCTATTCTTTTTGCATATGTGTCTCCATAGACTCGAAGAACTTTATGAGGTGCCATGAGTACGAATACTAAGTGTGGACAAGCGGTAACGGTTGGAATGTTGGGTGTCTGGCGTTCGCGCCGATGTTTCAAGTGAGATTGGAAATAGATTTTGATGCTTTCCGGAAGTGAAACAGAAAACAGTTTATCATCCATGCCCTGAAACTTGACCTATTAAAAACACATTCCAATTAACTCGTAATTATGACAGAACTAAATACTATGGAATGATGCATCAATTCATACCTATGCAAATTGCACTCTAAGCGACTTTGAGGGACAACAAGATTTGGTGTTTCTAATGCAAATGTCAAGATAAGCATCAGAACTGTATGTGTCTGTGCACAAGGCCATGGTGTGGCATATTTCTCTAGCAGGGAAACCATCGGTTGGAACTGGTCAGTGACGACTCTTCTAGTTATCTGTGCACTGTTCCTCTGTCGAGTAACTTTTTGTTTGTAAAGACTTTAATTAGCATCATTTAGGCTGGTGCAGGAGCACTTTCCTGAAGTACTGAAAAGGCGGTATAGTAAGTGTGTAGATACGTACATACATACATGGGTGTTAGATAGAATGCTTGTAGTAAATTACAGTGCATATATATGTTGTTGATCCAGCTGAATGCCTAAGGCTGTGATGATATACTTGCAATACAGGAATTAGAGCAGGGGTTCTTAAACTTTTTAGAAGCAGGGACCGGCTGTGCATTTATGATGTTGTTGGCGGACCACCAGTTAGAAATGCAAAATTTTATCTGACAATCGAATCCAAGATAAAGGGAAATTAGAGGAATGAGTCCATATTTTATCTTAATATTTTATTGAAATTATTCTAAGAGCGAAATAATGCGAAATAGTGACTAAATCAATAAACTGCTTTTACAAATATATGTAATTACACATGTTCTTGTTATTCATTGATGAAATTTACAACTTTTATCACACCATTAAGCACTTCATGCAGTTCTTCACTCATTTTTTTAGTAGCCAGCATTTCTCTGTGAATAAAGCAGTGAATAGACTTACATTTTGGTGCCACTGCCTTCACTCTGGGAACCAATCCAGAGTGCCTTCCTGTCATCGCTGCTGCACCATCAGTGCATATTCCAACGCACTTATTCCAATCGATTTTGTTCTTAGTAATGTAATCATTCAAGACCCTGAATATTTCAGCACTTGTGGTCTGCATTGGAAGTTCAAGACAACACAACATATCTTCAACAAGGTCCCCATTGTCTTTGCTGTTGTTTCATTACTTTTAAAGAAACTGTCCAAAGAGACTTGATGTGCTTTGCTCATTGTTTCTCTTATTTTTTAAATTTAAAACTAAGATTTCTAGAACTTTATTTCGTGTTTAAATTTGTCTTATTGCAAATAAACAAAAATATTCATACGCTAGCGTTTTCTTAATTATCGCTCAATTCCATCAACAAAGAACAAATATCTGGCGTACGAATGGTTGTGTTCAGTTGGTGACAGTTTCAATCGCTAGGTGATCGAAGTCCATATGCCTAGCGATCACGGTGTGGCGATAATGGGAACTTTAGATCTAGAATCTAGATTGATTTATTGCAAATAACGTTAAATAATAATTTCATTCTATAAATTTTTTTAACTTAAAAAATATATCTATAATTATCTGTATTTTCCAGGAATAAGTTGATCAAATTTTTTATTTTTAGGGATTGTTTCGCGGACCGGCGACTTGAGCTCCGCGGACCGGCGCCGGTCCGCGGACCACCACTTTAAGAACCACTGAATTAGAGCACGTTCTACAGCTGAGCACTCTCCTAGTTTAGCTAGACAGACCTGTTCTAAGACGAGTGTTAATATCATCTGTCCTAACATTTGTAAGTTGTACGAGTGTAGGAGATTAAGCGGAATCGCTGGCGACAATGGTTCGTCCTCTCAGATCGTTACTGCCATCTGGGTAAATATGGTGACCACAAAAACCACTATGACCAGCTGCTGATTGAAGGAACGCCCCTCCACCCCTTCCACCCCAGTGACAGACGGGGGCTTGCGCCAGGCCGTGGACCTCGGTATAAGGGCATATACCGAGGTCCACGGCCAGGCATGCTCTGCGCCTATGGGCCAGGTTCCGCGAAGGCTGCGGTGTAGCGACCGACTGACCGACAGTGACTGGTTGAACTGATGTTGGTCACCGGGGAGCAGTGCAGCCACCACTCAGACTGTACGTGGAGTCTGATGCTGTCGGTCATCTACATGGCAAGGATCAGACTGTCCTTATACGTGTAGAAGGACTTCAAAGAGAATGGTTTAAGTTTCAGGTTTAAGTAACATATATCGAGAGCACGTAAAGACGCTGGTCCTTTTGAAGTTGGTGATTTTGGGTGCAACAATACGGGCTTAGGTGGAAGAAGAAGCGGTTGATGAGAATTTGTAACAGATACAGTCACCGATTGGTTAGAGGGTCTGCACTGTAACGCTGTACTTGTTCAAGTCTTGCTTGAAATGGTTATTGTTTAGGGACTTTGAGCATGACATTGTCCTTCACTTACAACTGTTGAGCGCCATTGATTGATGCTTGGTCATTAGATAGTGGCACTTAATTAATGTCTAACAATAATGATGATGATGATGATGATGATGATGATGATGATGATGATGATGATGATGATGATGATGATAATTAATCACATTTTAATCTGTATTTAATATTTAGGATGGATTCAAATAGTACAAAATTTAAATTTGGTGCCAATTAAATTGGAAAACGGACTGTGTTAAGGGAACATTAGAAATCAGCTCTGCTGCTGTATTTTGACTTTCCAAGCGTTCTCATCATCATTGAAACCTGCATGTAGGCCTATGCATGTATGTGTGTATGTATGTATGTATGTATGGGTGATATACCAGTAATTAATGGTATGTATGTACCGTATAAATATGCATGTATATGTGTATGTGTTTATGTATTTATAACCATAACCATAACTATAATTTATGTACTTGGGTATGCATGTGCCTGACATGTATGTATGTGTGTATAGGTATGTATGTGTGTTTATATGTATATTTGTGCATATGTACCAGTATTTAATGGTATGTTTGTATGTGTATATATATATATATATTTTAATTGTTACATTATGACCCCCTCACAGGCGTTCTATTAGGCAGCACTAGTGATGTGAGCGTGAAATATTTCATTTGAAATATTTCATTTCTGACAGTTTTTTTTGAAATATTTCAATGACCAAAAAAAAAACATGTTTTTTTTAAGTATTGGATGCACACAAATTGACACAATGTCTTGAGTTGGACCAGTTTGTGCTGTTCCAATGACATGGTGCTGTTCCAAAGATATGGTCTGTTCTGCAATCGGATATTAACTTTATAATAGCAGACGTTACTTTGCTTGTCATTGTTTGCACTCTATTTGATCGTAGTCGATGGCAGCCATGCTGACAAAGATGATAACAATGATGATGATAATGATAATGACAAAGACGGTGACAATGTCGATGATGAAAGCCATGAAAACTATGATGACAGTGACGATGCCAGTGATGATGATGACAGTGGCAGTTATGATGATAGCGACAATGATGATGTTGACGATGACAACAAAGATGATGACATGGACGATGATGAATAACAATGAGGAAATCTTGTAACTGACAGATTTTAGTATAATTACTATTAATGATGGTTTACTCTGTCTGACTGATAGTACTATTTAGCCTATGTTTGTGTTCTAAGTTCTATTCTTAGAACTTTTTGTAAAATTTTGTTCGCCGGATTATTATTGAGTCTAGTTGACATAGTATTTGTGATTTATAATTTGTCTTGTAAAGTCACTAAAAAGTGTTTCGAATTCTATACGATTGACTGTGTCCTAGGCTAGCAGAATTTAGCTAAAATCACATTTATTTCATTTATGACAAAACAAGTGATTAATAATAAATGTTAAGCATAACAATGAACAATAACATCTACTTTATTAGATCAAACTGTAATTTGTGACATTTGGTGAATAAAATATGTTTTTCAACATATAATGTAACTCTCATAAAAGTCATTCTTAAAAACAGGTAATTAGAAATAAATTGAGTATCTCGAGGATGGTCATCACTAACACAATAATGCATATAATATGTAATATGAGAGAAATAAATAAACTGTTATTATGGTTGTAATTAGTTGTAAAATGTAAAGAAAAAAATAATTTCAAATGTTTCAAAGAAAACTGAAATATTTCAAATAAAACTGAAATATTTCATTGAAATATTTCAACGCCAAAAAAACCATGTTTTTTTACATCTCTAGGCAGCACCATGCTTAGTTGCTGGCCCTGCAATTTGGAATGGGCTTCCTGTGGTTCTTTGCTTGGTGCCCAGTGCCTTTGACGCTGCTTTTTATGCCAATCTTAAGACTGTTCTTTTTTAGCCACAGTTGAGTCTGGAGTGCTTCTGAGTAGATAACCTTGAAAGGGCGCTATGTAAATCTCCGAAATGGCAGCCTTGCGAATTTGGGTACCAAGCTTTAGTCATATCCAAAGTGATTGTTAAATTCATGGCAAATTTTGTGAGGACCTTTAAAAATCTTAAAATGTACTGAGATTTATGCTACTGAAGTTTCATCTTAGATGTGTTACAGAAGTATTTAGAGACTTTTCCATGTGTTCTGTGGGTTGTTTTTAGCTTGCTTAAGTCATGGAATCAAAGGATTTTAGACAATTTACTTTTATACGTTTTATATTTGTCTAACCACGCTTGAGTCCAAGTTGTGTGGTATTTCAGATATAATTTGTTTTTCTCCTCCTCCACTATTTGAGGACTTTCGAGGTTATTCATGGCAGCAATTTAGGTTTAAAATGGTATCCAATTATCCAGTAGCTGAGTGCATAACACGACCAAAAACAAGACTGGAGACTAGTGTGCGTTTGATTTGATGGGGTGAGGGAGGAGGTGCTGAGCGCAAGAACATGGTCTGCTTCTGGTCACAGTGTGTTGAATGTGATAACCAGCCGATCAATTATCCTCTCTTCTGCAGCTGTTGGCAAAGTGCAATGTTTTATTAATTGGATTGGCCCTCTTCAGACCTCTGGGTACGTCTTTGATTTTTGTTTCATCCAAGACAAGCAGTCTGTTTTCTACTAAATTTTGTTACGGATTATGAACACTTTTCGTGAATCGTGCTAAAAATTAAGTGAGGTGAACTGGAGGAAGGAAATTGGCTGCTGCTTTTTGTCCTCGAATTTGTCATTTTTTTGCCTCAGATTCATAGAGATTTTGGAGATTTCGGAGATTCTGAGACATTTAGGAGATTTACGTTAATTACATTTCTGTGTGACTTTGTGTACGCTAAAAAATTTTGTTACTTTATTATTTATTATTATTATTATTATTATTATTATTATTATTATTATTATTATTATTATGAATTTTATTAATATTATTTTTGTAATTCCTTTAAAATCAGAGTATTATTATTAATATTATTATTATTATTATTATTATTATTTTTAATGCCCCAAGGTATGCAGGAGGCCTTTGGACTTGAATATTGTCTAGTGTAGAGAATAAAATGTCCAGAAAGGCTCTATTCTTCTGTCTCCTGTGCTAGATTTTATTGTTTTACAGGCTTGATCTGACTGCTTTAATTTACTAAATGCTGAACAACAAAATGTAGTTTTTGTGTGAAGACCAGAAATTATGAGGTTGCATTGCATTATTTCTTTAATTACAAATAATGAGGATTGGATGTTACAAAACGTAGATGCTTCAATGTGACCAATGGATGCTGTCTCTTCTCCTTAGCACTTCAGTGACAAGCAGTGTTTCCGTTAACGCCCAAACGGCCGTCTTTGCGTCCGTAACTAATGTCCAAAACGTCCAAATTTCTCGGGCTAGGCGTAAAATTCCAAAGAGCTACGTCCAAAATTCTAGGTCAGAAGAGTCAGGAGACTCAGGACGCAAGTGTACATCTTCTTTTTGGACTCTCGGAAACACTGGTGACGAGCTGCATTGTTTTCCCTGTTTCTTTTAGTATGCTGTCGTTGTTAAAGTGTTAAACACAGTAACCTTATGATTACTGAAGGTCGATTGATGCTTATCCAATCATCTGCTGCAATTTCTGTTGTCGCTGTCAGTTACATTATGAGCAGACCGTGTTTTAGTGACTATTTGATTGACATCTGGGCTTCGTCGAGTCTTGTCGGACACACAATCAAGTGACAGGATGATCGAAGATGTGCAGTGATGGTCTTGCAGTTGACATTATGAAGTCATGTTAGAACAGACATTGTATGAGTAGACCCTACAGATGTTGATGTGATGGCAAATATCGACTTGGCTTGGCTTACCGTTGATGCAACACTGTACGATTAGAAACTGTGAACGCATTTTATTCGAGACGAATAAATTGGTTTTTTGTTGGATCCGGGCAACTTCCATTCATCACACAAAAATTGGCAACTTTTGTCACGATACTTTTGTCACTGGTTGGACACTGACAAATTGTGGGCAATTGGTATCACAACGGTTAATATTGTCCCTACAAATTGCAAAGAATGTCACTCAAACGCTGTTCTCCACTTTGGATGCAACTAGTGTAACACCATTCCCTTAAGCAAGGAATCCAAGAAACACAAAATAAATTTGACATTTATGCATTTTTTCCAAAAGCGCTTCCATTGATGAGCTAGATAAGGAAATGATAAGCTCTGCTTTTATAAAACGCGAATCTGAAATGGCATCAATTTTTTAAGGACTTGTATTACTGGATATTTGTATATCAAGCCCATTTAATTATTATATATATAAATATTTATGTGATTTATATATCTACGGTTTGGTTTACAGATGTGTTGTTGTGTACCTTTGTATTATTTTTTCAAATTTTCTGATGGAGTTGGTTTAATAGGAAAGTTGGAGGCAGCTGCTGGTAGAATCTGTGAGGGGCGCTATAACAAGTGTTCAAATACAATACAATACAATACAATACAATCCAATAATTGTTTGACTGTGCTGAAAATGTAACAGTTGTTGTTTTGCATTTCTTTGTAACTGTTGTACTTCACTACTTTCTGATTTATTCAGTCGCTTCATTTTTGCTCACAATGACTAAAACATATTCCTGCTGTCTGCATTGTAGTCCAGAATGGCTATAAAATGGTTCGAAACAAGAAAGACAGAGATTCCGCAAGAGTGAGAGAGACTCTGGACGTGAAATTTAAATAATAATGTTGACGGTGTTGTGTAGGATACTTTCTTGGAAGCGTGGTGATAATAAAAACGAGCTCGCAGTTGCATGGGCTCGCCATAGATTTGGCCTGATGAGTTTCTGGCGATACTGTTAGGCAACAATGAGCTGATGCTATCACTCCTGCAAACGACAGGGAGTGTCTTCAGAATTCAGGGTTCTTAAGCCGAGCGAAGCAATTCGCTCCAATCCCTGAATGGGATTGAAATATTCGTTGAAATTATTTCTGAATCCTGTATTGGTGGAACGCGCTGGATGCAGCATAAAACCGCAGTCGACAGCTGAGGCCGGGATTTGCATGTTCTCTGTTTGCCGAGTAAGTCTCTGTAAGCTTTGAAGGGAATTTATCAGTTTTGACAACGTCTGAAAGCAAAAAATCCATGCAAGCATAAACAAGCATAATGCTACGGTAAAGGCTGTGATAAGTACTTACTTTGCAGCCAGCTTCATAATTTCTGCAGTTGAAAAGATTAACCTTATTGTTATTTCTGCTAAATTGGAATCTGCATATTTGTGTTAAGACAATTGGTTTCTGGTTATTACAAGAGCTGCTTGAATGAAATGTTTCACTTTGATAACACATTGTCATTACTTTAGAGGTTTTTTGTTTTAATATGATGAGCAACAATTTCTATGTGTGCTTCAGATCTTGTAACAACTTGTGTAGTTTTTCTAAAACTAGAAGTTGTCTAATTCTACGCTTTTTAACAAGTGGCGCCAAGTTAGATCTAAAGTAAAAAAATTGCCTAAAACTACGAATGAAAGTTTCTCTGTATCCATTGCTAGTGGAAATTCAGTGTAATTAGTAACTTATCAATGTTTTACAAACTATGAGCCCCAATTTGAAACTAATTCTCTGCTGAACAGGTATCCATATGCAGAGATTTAAGCACAGGGGCTATATGTTCATATTTGGATGTATTAGTTATGGCTCTAGTTCTGAGCTCTCTGCAGCTACAGCATGTTTAACTTGATACCAGAAGCGAGTTACAGTAATCTAGGCAACTGGAAACCAATGCATTTGCCAGAGACATCATTGCAGACAGAGACATCATTGCAGACACAGTGTCCAGTGCACATGTGGATTTATGTCACAGTTATATAGCCCATTTATATGCTAGATAAAATTGTCATTATTATTGTTACTTTATTATTATTATTATTATTATTATTTTTTTTTTACCCGAGGTATCTATAATCCCTCAGGTGTCAGATATTAATAAGCAATGTTTACTCTGGAGTGGCCATCCTTGTCAAGATCTGGAAGAACAAAAGTGCTGTGGAATGCAACAGCGTTGAAACGTTGGATTACAACCGACAGGCGCTGAAACAATTATTATTATTATTATTATTATTATTATTATTATTATTATTATTATTATTATTATTATTATTATTATTATTATTATTATTATTATTATTATTATTATTATTATTATTATTATTATTATTATTATTATTATTATTATTATTATTATTATTATTGTTACTTTATTATTATTTTTAATGCCCTGAGGTATACAGGATGCCTTGGGACTTAAATATTATTTAATGTAGAGAATAGAATGACCAGAAAGACCCTATTCTTCTGTCTCCTGGAAGGCGAATGTGCCCCTGAAGCCACTGCATTAAACATTATATTATTAGAGAGATACGTTCATTACGTTGGAACAAATAAGTGGTTTCCCATGGGTTCCCATAACAGTGCCTAGCTTTTGTCCAAGGTCTGAAAGGAAGGCCAAGCCTTCATTGTTGATCGGGCCCAGGGTCTCGAAGGCCAAAGGGACATTATTATATTATTACTTTTTTACCCGAGGTAGATATGATCCTCAGGTGATAAAAAAATTGTCCAGAGACAGAAAATAAACATTATTAATATTTGTTTTGCTTTTTTACAAAGCCAGCAAACTCATTTGCAGACTTATCAAATTGTCTGATTCAGTTACCTGGACCTAGAGACCGTCATTTAGTCTTGGCCTGCCATAAGTCTCTTTGTTATTATTATTATTATTGTTATGGCTAAACCTCATCAAGTCCGGCAGAGTGAAACTGCCTTGGAAGGCGAATGGCATCAAAGCGTTGGATTATGATGGCAATGCACTGAAAAATATGGTTCCTCTCTTGTCAACGATTTATTATTATTATTGTTGTTGTTGTTGTTGTTGTTGTTGTTCTTATTATTATTATTATTATTATTATTATTATTATTATTATTATTATTATTATTATTATTATCTTTGTTATTATTATTATTATACGAGCATTATTGCATTATTATAGGGCATTTATATGTGACAGTTTGTTTATCCATTGTTATGTATGGACAATTGGACATATATATTTTCCAGCACCTGTAAAACATCTCTCCATTTTTATGTTTCCTGAGAATAATACGATTTTCAATTTTGACGTCCTAGTGTTTTCATCGCTACTGGTACAAATGGTGCATAAGCAATGGTTGGGAGTGTATCATTCACGCTAAGTAGATCATGAAAGAGAGAGGGAGAGGACGCTGTATAGTACAAGGTTTATGCTGACTTCATAAGCAAGAGAAAACGTTGGTACTTTTGTGGATGAATTCGATATATATATACATGTCAGCAGTTGGTATAGACGCTGTGCTTCACCGGAAATTAAAACGAAACTCAAGGCTAACTTTTGTTGTGTGCAAACGCATATTACAGAATTTGCATCATCTGCAAAAATAGTGATTTGCAAGCACAGACAAAAATTACCTTATTAGTGTTTAAATTAGCCCAGTTGCTTTTGTCAGAAATCGGCTTATTGGATGAATTTAGTAGTCGGGCGTAGCATTAACGCTGGTCATTAGTCGGCATTTCGGCAAATGACGGTTTGTTGTGCCTTTCACGGCATCGATGTCGAAATGGCGAGCGTTCCCGGTTTCTTGGTTTCGTAATGGCATTGAATGCTAAGTGCATTGGTGCGTGCCTTATCTTGTGTTACGGTGAACATATTAAGAGCTAGGTATACGACGTAAGTGCAGAGTTTTGACTGTAATTATTCTTGTCGGCACACCATGCCTACCGCCGATGCGCTCATTGCATTATGTTGGGTCTTCTCAGTTGGGTCTTGAGATAATTGGGCGTTGAGTGAGCCAGCCACTACCGGCCGATGCGTTATGACAGATCGTCGAAATGCAGTTCTTGTGGATGGTTTTACAGCTTTTACCAGCTTCAAAGTTTGCCATTTGAAGAGAACAGACTGTAAACAGTGCTCGAGTATATTAGTTGTCGACTCTTGCGAGCAAGCAGGTATGGTATGGCACCACTCGAGGGTTATTTGCTTTCCATTTGCATGCTCACTTTGTTGGCATTTTAAAATGTAAGCCATCGAGAAAGCTTTGAAATTGAAAATATTCCTCTGGCATCTGATACAGTAGTTTGTATCGTATGATGGACATTTTAACCCACAAAGTCCAAATTAATATGTTTTTCACTTCAAAGGAACAGCTGTGTATTTCATGTAAGGTATTGTATTTAGATTATTTTTTAGTACCTTACAAGATCCCTCCAAAAGCCTGGGCCCTAGAGGAGTAGCCTAGATACTTAGATATTTAGATACTGAGATACTTAGGATATCTAACTGAAGACTCATTAGAACATGCTTCAGATACAACAAGGTCGGGAGCATGGATCTCAAAAATTAATACACCTTTATGAAAAACTCATTTTAAAATGACTATTTGGTAACAGTGTTATAATGAGTTTCTGGCATATTTAACTGAAGCCGAACTTAGTTTTTTTTATTTGATTCATAGAAGATACGAATCAAAATTTAACCTAGGTCTGCTTTCAGAGCCCAACTCAGCAAATTATAGTATTATGTAATTATATAAGGGCTAAGATGAATTTGAAACACAGGATCAAAGTCATGTCAAAACACCAGATTAAGGTTAGATCCAGAAAAGACTAGAATTGAATCAAGCAAAAGATAAGAAACATCTTTTGTAATATGGAGGCTGTTACAATTTTTGGTGGAATACAAAACAACTTTTAGTTCAGTGGCCAAAGGATGAAGGAATAGCTGCTTGCTTGTTACCATTATGCCTGATATATTTTATATTAGTTTAATTACCAGAAGGTTATTAAGTTCTGTTACACAATTGAAAATGTAGAATGCCATAAGAAATATATACATGTGAAGATATGAGTGAGCACTTTTGAAATCACAGAGTAACTGTGCATTTCTGGTCTGCGGCTCTGGGAATCGATTGTCAGATGGAACATCAGCCTCCATTTAATTAATATTCTACTGCGATATGCCCTGGAGAATTTGCATTCTATAAACACCAGCTGAATCCAAGAAATCAGCTGACAGGACAGAGAACTGAAATATCCTAACAAAGAATAACAGTAAGAAACTGCAGTAGTTACTGTATTGTCACCAGTTTTGGTGATCTTATGCTTTAATTTCAAAACTCATGGTGAAATGTACAGTCACAACAATTTTTTAGAGATATGTAAAATGCACTGTATAAAATCTAGAGGCATACATAAACATTGAAAATACAGTTGTGCAGAGCAAATGAGGACAACTGACGATTTTATTTTCCATAATATCCTCACTTGTTTTTGACTGTAGTTTGCTTAAGACAAGATTCGGCGCCAATCTGCAAATACAGCATTTTGACACATAACCTCAGCAATGTTGTACCAGTTTTCGGCAAACCTTGTTTCATTTGTATTTCTGCAGATTTTGCTCAATTTATCTAACGCAAGACATTTCGTTGCAATGCCTTCTTCCTATGCTAAATATACAAGCATTAATTCAGACTGGTTTACTGTCGGACAGAACACCATCTTTTAATGCCTGAAGGCGATTAAACTGCCTTAGCTGGGCGGTCTATGCGCCGCATAGACCTGGGCTGCAGCACAGCGGCGGTGAAGAGCAGGCACTGCCCGATTGGCTTCGTTCTTCGTGAGCCCATGGCAATTTCAGCGAGTGGTTCTGCAAAGCACCAGTGTATGCATTATTAAGACTTGGAAGGAACGAACCAGACGACCGACGACTTCGGTCGACTCAGTCAAATGACTACGACGATGACGACGACAACGACAACGACGTCTGGCGATGCAGCACCGACTCATTAAAAACCGGTTGAGCTTTATAATTTCACGGCAAACGCTATTAGTCGACAATAAACTCCGGAGTCGAGCTGCACAAAAGAAACGCCAAGAGCAATCAGTTTAAGAAGAGTCGAGCCTCTCGCGGAGAAATGATCTCGCCTTTTGGAATGGCAGCTGACTGTTTTGGGTCATCGTCTGTCGTTCTGGGCTGCACAGCTGAAGTGGATCTGCTATGTATAAAGGATCCGTTTCTAGGGATAGCATTCTAACCAGTGGGTTGCTGTGTGGGACATGGTTGCTGATTAGTTAGAGTGTTCGCCTTGTAATGTGGAGAGTACGGGTTCGAGTCGTCCCTGAGACAGTTGCTATGTAGGAACTTTGAGCAAGTCCTTCACTCTCAATTGCTCAATGCCATCAATTGATGTTTATCTCATCAGATAATGATGCTCAATAAATTTGCAATACTGCTACTACTACCAGTACCACCACCACTACTGCTGCTTCTACCACCACCACCACCACCACCACCACTACTACTGCTAATAATAATAATTATAATGATAGTATAATTCATTCATTCATTCATAAATTTATATAGCGCCCCTTCCAGAGGACTACTCAGAGGCGCTCCCGACTCCAACACGGCCAAAAAGTACAGTTTTGAGCTTAGTAAAGAAAGCTTCAGTAAAAGTCCCAGGGAGCAGGCGTATTTCCTGGGGAGCCCGTTCCAGACCACTGGGCCCACCACGGAAAAGGCTCGATTCTGCATAGTTGCAGTTTGTGCAAATGGGACTAAGAGCACCCCCTTCTCTGCAGAGTGGAGGGGGCGGTGACCTTGAATACCCGAGGGGCAGCAAAGCTCCAGCAGGTAGACTGCTGGATCCGTTTCTAGGGATAGCATTCTAACCAGTGGGTTGCTGTGTGGGACATGGTTGCTGATTAGTTAGAGTGTTCGCCTTGTAATGTAGACCCAGCTGACATCGTTATACCAATGTTGTATAATGTTGTCTTCTGTGGGTTCATATGTAATGTGACTTTATTGATAGCATGATATTGTGACAGCTTCAAATGTAGTATGTTTTTAGGGATAGCAAGATGCTTGTTCTGTTAGTTTTATATGTGATGGAACGTTCTGTTACTGTGGAATATATATAGCAGAAGAGTTGAAAGTAGGATTGTGCATTCTTCAAACTGAGCTGATATAGTTATGCTTTCTTGTGCCTCTTCCTGGTTGGTCGTCTAAACTACCATTGCAACCGCAATCTACGGTCGTATCATTTGCACAGCTGTCAACTCTGTTGATGTTTTTGTTAGTCCCATTAAAAGCATGCCTGCTGAAAACCACACCATTAAATATTGGCTGAGGCACATGCGTGACAGTGACAATCCAACAGCCAGACAAACCATTCCCTAACAGGTTAAATTAACTGTCTGTTTCACCTGTCACTCCAATTTTTAAGCCCACAGATGGAGAGCACGAGAGTCTAGTGGTTAGTGCGCTGTTAACTGAGAGGTCGGAGGTTCAAATCGCCACCAGAGTGGAAATTGTTTGCGAGATTTATGCTTCACTTGTCTATTAGCAGACAGCACTATTTAAGTACACTGAGCATACACACTGTTGGTGGGAAGACGAGACAGTGAAGGAGAGGACTCGCAAAGAACCACTCTCGTATGCCAAGGCTAGGGCAAGGAAATCACTAACATTTCATACTTGTGGCTGCATCATGCGGTTAGCTTTAAGGGACTGCTCTTCTTATTCTTTTGCTTCTTTTTCAGGGGCCCGATAGCGCATTGGATAACATCTGGCGTAGAGAGCGAGAGGTACCGAGTTCGAGCCCCGTAGGAGAGACGTGCTTTGTAGGCTGCTATTAGCGCCGTGTATTGCAGGCTGTCTGTTCTGTTAGTAGTTAAGATTGATGTCTTCTGTCATTTGCGTTCTTGTGAATTGTTTCAATTGCATAACTGTAAACTGTACCGGTTGCGATGTGTCAACCGGATTGTTTCAATAAAGGAAGAATTATTATTATTATTATTATTATTCTTTGTCATTGCCATTGTCTTCATTGTCCTGGTTTTTGTTGTTCTTGTCTGTTGGCCTTGTCTTCATCTTTGTCGTCATCGTCCACTTCCTCTACTTATCCTCTCTTTCAAGGCAGAGGTGAAAGGTCAAACACATTTGCAATCTGCCACCATGATTGGCAGCTTATCATTTTCTGCTGTCATAAAATCTTTAAGAAATTAATCTGCAATTGTATTTTTATTTACAATCAGTGGTTCACTTAATCATGAATTCTAAATGCCTGCCATCTTGAACTGGAACCAGAAATTATTTATAAGCAAAGTCCTAACAAATTGCAGTTTTTTTACGCCATGCACTAATTGTGCAACGATGAATTGCAAAGCACAGTTGCATGTCTTTGAGGCATTTTGCCTTGAAGAAGAACTAAATGAATGTGAAAAGTTTCCAATTAGGAATGTGGCTGTAACGCGAAACCCCACACAGTACTGCATCAATCTGCCACTTATAGAGACGTTGCCAATACAAATGACAAATGCAGCTACTTTGCAAAGCTTAGATAGAAATGATAGTCCAGGCATAAAAACTACTCTGGGTAATTCTATCCTTCGTTTCGCTTCTTCAGTTTATTTAGTATTGACGTTTCAGATTCTTGATCTGATGGAGATATTTGTCTTATTTATTTAGGACTATAAATCTTGAGCAAACGGTTCAGATGTACTCTCAAGTGGTGGAATGTTTTCTCATTGTCTGATGAAAATTCTCATGCTTTACACTTATTGCTCAAATTATTTTTAGTCTTTGAGCGCCCACGATATACTGGAATTGTTTTGAGCAATGACTTCATTTAGTTGGGTTCACTGTGTTGTTGTTTTTCTTGTCATTTCTACATGAATGAAAGTGATTAGGAGTAAGACAGATGGAAAGAGACAGAAAGACAGCAAGAGAGACAGAGACAGATCTACAGATTTCTGAGATTGGGAAAGCCATATATTCAGTCACCAGTGTCTGGCTCTTATTGGTGGACAGACAGGCAGAGACAGGCAGACAGAGGCAGTCAGACAGACTTAGAGAAAGTGCTGTTAAGAGGTGGGTGAAATGCTTGACCCTTTGCTAACAATTCACTATCCCTAAGTTTATTTACTATGGCTGAAGAATCTGCTTTTCACCTCTGCCTTCTCAGGCTGAATCCATGTGGAAAAAAAACGGAATTCAACAACTGATGATGGAGGCATGTTGCATGTAATGCACCTTATTACTCGGTATGTTGTTGCATATTTGTATATGATATAACAAACACTACTTACTGCTTTGAAGAGAAATGATTTTGGGGCCATTTTAGTTATTATATTAATGCAGAGAAGTTATTAATCTTACCATAAAACATAGTTTGGCGTGCATATGATCTGAGACAGACTAATAGAAGCTACAGCAAATTGAGACTGAACTATGAAATTATTATCTGTATTGATTGTTTTTCAATTGCAGTCATATTGCTTGAAGGGATTGAAAATGTTACTGTTTCTACATGATGCAGACACACTTCCATATCAGGAAGTTTGTTTTTTGCTTTTGCTGTTTTGAAGCTACCTAGTGTTCTTAGTAGTGGTCTCTTGCTGTTGGCCAGGCAAGATGTCCCAACATAGTACAGCACACTAAAATATGCAGGAGACCTTACACTTTTTTCATCTAATAAATACTTAGCCATATATGCAACTGTTTTGAATGGTTCCCAGAAAATAGGCACACCTTAAATCACCCGGTGCTGACATACTCAGAACGAATTTGCGTCTTCGTACATTACAGTACTCCCTTTGAACGAATTCTGTGGTTTCTATTGGGTGCCAGTTTACAATACATGTCATTACAGAACACTACTATATATTACATTGGCCGCGATTGTATACGAGCGCAGTTATTTTCAGAACAGTGCACACAGTTATCCTTATGTATGGGTATTGTGTTGGCTTATGCGTGATGCTTTGTGTTTCACTTTGTGAGGATTGTCGTGGCACGTGTCCTTTGAAAGACATCTGCCTTGTCCCACGAACGCACAATTCCTCTAAACGAGGCCAGCAATTCGTTTATCAGGAACGCGACACCGAAGTGAGAAATGTGCAATTCGCAGGGCCACAAAATGCGATTACCCTGGAGCAGACGCAGAAGCGCCACCTGTAGGGAAATCCCAGAATGCTGAATCGTGAAAGACTGCTGGCTGCATCGAATCTAATCCGTCGACGACTTCTATGGCACCTTCGTAATAATGCTCCAGTTATCAATCGATGGTTTGCGTCTCTACAGATGTTCTGCTGTGTAAGAATGTCGGAGGCACGCCCTGGCCGTCGTGTCTTTGGTGCCAGCTGTGTCTTTTTGTGCTGTCGGATTAAGGAATTGAATTCCTCTGGAGAGGCAAAGCGTCGTCTTGACATTCTGCATCTGCAAACGCATCTGCATATCCAGCCTTACTTATGCTCATAACGACTTTAAGGCGATTTTTCTAGTTTGATTCTTGTTAGCCGATGTAATCCGAGTCCTTGCTGTCTCTTTCTCTCTCGTTTTTTTTATAATGTAGAAAAATAATTGTAATTTTGTTACTTTTAGTCTAAAGTTTTTATGAATTTGTAATTTTGGTTTTGTTTTGATATTTTGATTTATGATTTTGTTTTGATGCTTGCTAAATGTGATCATGTTGTGATATTTGTAACCTTGGTTTTGTTTTCATCTTCAAACGTATGAGTCTGTTATAGCATTTTAAGCAGTTTCGTTTATTCTGCAAATGATTTTGGTTCATTTTTTTGAACATATGGTTCTAGTTTTTTTTACATGTGATTGTGGCTTTAGCTGGATAATATTTGTAAATGTAATTGTATTGTTGCATATAATGTTTAAAGTGCTGTAATATTTTAAATTTGTTATGACAAATGTTAATGTGTCTTTATTCATATATTATAGTTGTATAGTATATTTAAATTTGATGTCAGGGTGTGTACTTCTTATGATGTTTTGCCCTTTTTGGAGATTGCCAACGATGTTATATACATTACATAGGCTTAACTGTATTCAAACCTAGTTACAAAGATTATTTGTGGTACTCCATGAGTCCATGTGACCTTGTGATTGATTAGCTCTGGCTAAATGGTACCAGTATAATACTGTTCAATTAGATTACCTTGGAAGGTAAGTCAGTCCGCATATGTTAGCTAGGAGAACAGGACCTTGTTGACATAGGTGACTGATGGCTGGCTGATCCAAAAGGCCCAGAGGCAGCGGTCACGCCACCAGCAGATGACCTTCGCTATTGCAGCGATCGCTCTTTGGCACGTCCCAGCTGAGACAACTGTGTCTTTCTGAATGGGAATTCTGAGCTCATCTCAAGTAGCCTACAGACAGACAGCTTTGTCTTCTTCAATCATGTATTATAAGATCCTAATTGTAATCTCAAGATTTCTACAGGCGCTCAGTCAAAACAAAATCCAGAGGCAGGTAAGGTCAAAATCGGATTCAGGTCAAGATTCAAGGGTCAGGCAGGCCGACAGGCAGATGGCTACAGTGGATGGTAGTTAGAACAGAACTGAGAAGGGAGGTAACGGGAAGAGATGGAAGAAAATAATCAGGGTTGGAATTTTTGTAGGAAGCAGCGTTTAGTAGTGTATACATGTAGTAGTAGCTATATAATTATGGTGCGGTCAGTATCTAAGGGCATCTTAATTATGCGGATATGTCTGTGTAGTTAGAAAAGCTTTTAATGTTGTAGGGTAAGTTTAGGTGAGGTGTGTATAGACACAGAAGAGGAGGAGCAATCCCTTATGCTAACTCAGAGAGTGTGAAATGCTGGCAACTTCATTTGTCTAGCCTCGGCAAAGGAGGGTAGATGGCCATTCCTGTCCCTTGCCATCTGATCTTCTCACCGACAGTGTGCGGTAAGTGCACTCATTTCATAGCTGAGTTCACTTGGTGGCACAGGCGGAATGGAATTCTTGGAATATTGTTCTGTTCCGTCTGGGATTTGAACCCCAACCTTGGGGTTGAATATCCAGCAAGCTAACCACTAGACTGTAATATACACCACTTATTTATGCATTCGGGTGACTGGAATTTTGAATAGCACCCATAAGGACCTCTCAAAGGCACTCTTTGACAAATGAAATGAGACGCTTTGTCTTTGGTTGGGCGGTGCTTACTCAGTGGGATATGGTCTGATTGGTCTCTGCTGGAAAGCTCTCACAGACACGTAGAACCTGACCAAGAAAATCCCCATCTTTGATTGATGCTTTGAGATTGAGAGTCCCTGCATTCAGCATCTGTGCTGATGCTGGTGAATAACACAGAGCTGATGAGATGCTCATGAGCACGGGACTTTGTTGTCAGCTGAGCAAACCATGTTCCGAAATCTCTTATGGTCCTCGCCTGGCATGCTGAGGTCAGATGCATAGTATATAAGGTAAGGAGCATTACTGTCCACCCTTTTGTACAACTGCCTTCATACTCAAACACATGGGAAACTTAATATATTCTGTATAAGGTAAGGTTACCAGTAGTAATAATTTTTGAATCTCCATCAACGACAGTTATAATATGCAGTAGTGTTCAAAACCTCAATTTATATATGTCAGCACCTTTATGATGAAGCTTTCTTGATATTAGTCCTCACAGATAGATAGGCATTCAGATGTTATGACAGAAATTTTATGGATAGGGAATACATTTCGATTGCAGATATGGTCTGCCAGTTTAATTTGACATGCCAAGTTCTGACCTGATCGCGTTCTAACAAAAAGGCCGCTCAAATGCTACTGAAGAAGATGTGAGAGGTCACTCAGAATGCATTTATTCAGGAGAAATTGTAGAAATGTTGACAGCAAATGCTGGACGATTTCAGATGCATTTAATTGCTAGGATTAGACGATTTCTCGCCCTTTGGAGGTAGGTTAAGAAGACGTTTTTAGTCTCAGTGTATTTCTGATGGCTTGGAAAATGTGTCAGATTTTATCCCCAAGACATCAATCATCGTTTCTCAGAAGACCTTTAGATTTGCCCGTCTTCATTCGACCGGCCATAGTCGCAATTTTGGTTATCAGAGACCCCTCCTCCGAAATAATGGGGAAGATGAACCTGTGACATACATAAAGACTCCCATGAGTGAGCTATGCTTTTAGGCAAAATAACTCTTCGCTGTGGACTGAGACGTAGGTTCTGCATGAGCTGAACTGTGTTGTTGCTGGCATTTGGGCCATCTAGACATGCATTGTCTAGTAAAAAGTAAAACACATAATATAAATGTGGCTTTATTACTTTATCTGGATACCTTAAAGGTCACAGTGACTTTCGTGCACCACATATGTAATGATTTAAGTAGTTTCTGCGTAGCAGTGTATATTTTTAGAAGCATTCTGGTTGCAACAATGTCTGCTGTTACCGTACATTACAATTTAGAGTGTAGCACAGGTGCTAATGGGGCAAGTTTATGGTGACTGTCAGTATGTGCTGACGACATTATTCTTTCCTCTGTGTTTAGTCTGTGGTGCTACGATGTTGGGTGAGAAAGACATAGCAGGTTTATTGTGTGTTCATCTGTACAGTTACAAAAATCAGAGATTTATTCAGCTGTGCACACTTAGCTGTGTTCCATTTATATTGCTGTTATAACAGAAGAACAATATACATAATTCAGCATTGGTCTAAAAGAGTTCAGAACAGTATCCATCTGTATTGTAATGTGTGGAATGTACAACTTCACGGCCTGTTACTTTATTGTATTGTATTGTATTTGGCCATTTATAAAGCGCTTCTCTCAGCAAGAGCCTTTCAGAAGCGTTCCCAGGGTGAGCAACCCCGAGGGAAAAGGCAGGATTTTAGTTTAGAAAAAGATGAGCAAAGACTACCAGAAAGTAGGCTATTCCAATATACTATAATGATACTGTACTGTCCTAATAATTAATTATTGTCCTAATCAGCACTCGTGAATAAGCTGCCAGAGGTAATGAATAAGCTGGTGCCCTGCGCTTGGATTTTGAGTGGCGCTTTAGAAGTTTGTAGATTACGATTACGATTACCAATGAGGTCTATGTTGGATAGTATGGTAGAATGAGGTCATCTTTTGCTGTGGCAGGTGCTTCAATTGTTGGCTTCCTGTCACAGCATACATCAGGGAGCTTTGTGTTTCTGTCTCAAGTCAACTGGGTCGGTGATCATTGTGCTCCGTCAAAATATCAATCTTTAATTCATCAACCATTGGTAGCACAAAATAAGAAGAATGTGAACAGCAGCAAAAAACTCAATCACTTTTGGTGTTTGAGAAAGAACCACGTAGAAATCTTACGTCATTGTCATGCGAAAGGCATTTCTGGAGAAATCGATCTTCTGGATAACAAATGTTATTTTCATGCATGAAGTGCTGTACTGAGATAACAATACTGTCACAGATTTTTAAAATTTTGCATATTGCAGAGCAGTAAGTGTGCTCTAAGGAGTTCAGCTCTCTGTTGGTAGGATGACAGTTTCCATTCCATGGAGGAGGAAAGGTTTACAGTGGGCACTGACCAAATATAACAAAACAGCTTCACTATATTTTCTAGCATTTGCCATGGGCGCCCGCACATAGGGACAAGAGGGGGCATTTGCCCCCCCCCTGGATAATTGATACCTATATTTGTAACTATTAATTTTTGATGTTTAACCAATTTCTTCTCACTGAAGCACAAATTTAAAACAATATCCAAACAAAATTAGTTTGTATATTGTTTTAAATTTCACATTTAGAAAACCTCTGTGAAAGATACCCACGCTCTCCTGCTTTGCAATTTTCAAGCTTTTGCTAAAAAATTTAACTGTGACCATTGTGTTTTGCCCCCTCCTGCAAAAGTATCTGCGGTCGCCCATGGCATTTGCTATACAAAGAATTAAATGACGTGTACAATTTCACCCGCATTTCATGCAGACTAATTTTGAATGACTTGACTGCAACCAGCAAACAACCCAGATATTTATACAGGTGCAGCATTTCCATATTTCAACTGGAATCCATGGTGCCTTCTCATGCATTGGACCATTCTCCTTGAATAGTCTTCCATCCTCCTTGAATTGTAGGCTGGATATTCCAAATAAGTGTGTTTAAAGACAGTTTGAAAATGTTTGCTGAATGCAACAGAACTAATAGGACTAGCTATTCTTCACTTCTTCTAACTGCAGAAAGAGAAGTAAAATATCTACTTTAAAGTTATTTTTAACCTAATTATTGGTATCAAGAAATTGTTTACGGAAATGTGTATGTTATCTATAATATTGGTCTGAACAAAAGAGAATTCCTGCCTGAAAATTCCAGTTTTAATTTTGATCAGGGTGGAAATTTTATCTGAAGTTTAAGCTTTTATGTTGCACTCCCATGAGAATGCGTTACATTTAAATGCACCAGGTTTCCAGGAAATTGTAACGCTTCTTACGCGAAGGATTGCCTCTTCTTGTTTTCAAGTTGTTGGGTCATAGATGAAGATTTTATGGTAGACTGGTTCGTCTGTTGTCAGCCGCTGTGATTATTCACGGAGGTCGTAAGTCAGGATCAGGTCTGTTACGACGCTGGTTCGGACGACGTTATGTGCTCTGAAGCCGTTGAGAGAATTTATCCGGGCTTAGCTTGCATCACTGGTAATACTCGGTTTTGTGCTGTGTTGCAGGATGTAGCGGCATCTGTCCGACGGAGACTTACGAGTCGAGACCATGCTCCGACACAAAGGACAGAGAATGCTCAGGTTCATTAACCATATACCTTAATCACTCTGTTTGTCACTGTCCATACATACCTTTCGTGGTTTATGGCTGTGTGTGTGTGTGTGTGTGTGTGTGTGAGTGTGTGTGTGTGTGTGTCTCTGTTAGTCTGTTCATTGTGTGTCTGTCTCTGTCTTAGTCTGTCTGTTAGTCAGTTTTGTCCTTTGTTCTCTGTCGTTGATCTCTGTGTCTTCTTGTGTATAATCATGTTCTGTTTCTTTCTTTCTTTCTCTCCTTGTAGTTTATTCTTTCAAATTTTCTGTCCATCTATCTGTGTGTGCATCTGTGTGTCTGTATGCCTGTCTGTCTGTGTGTCTGTCTCTGTGTCTGTCTGCCTTTGTGTCTGTCTGTCTGTGTGTCTGTCTGTCTGTGTGTCTGTCTGTGTTTGGACAGACACACAGACAGACACACACAGACTTTCTCTTTATCAATCCATGAGTAATTGGTTTAGGTTGAAAAGTAGGAATGGCTTTTTTTGTAAAGCTGGATTTCATCTCTTTGCCAGACAGATTTTATCCTGCAAGGACATTTTTCAGGCATTTTTCATTCCATGTTGAGTCAGATGACCTTATGGAAGTCATCAATGTCATCCAGGAAATGTTTATTGCCTTCCACTGGAGTATTTGCTTGGCAGCAGCAGCTGTCTAAGACAGTTTCACCCACTTCACTAGTCAGTCCCTGTAGTTCTAGTCTTAATTGGTTGACTTTCTTGGGTACAGTCGTGTTCATCATACTTGCAGCTGCGTCTGTATGGCAGTCCACTTCTTAGCTGAAATAGATCACCAGAGTTGAAAGGTCAACCCCCTGAGGCTGGAAATGAAAAGAAATACTATTAGCTTTAACACTTTAACGTCGAGAGTGCACTGAAAGTGACTGGGAACCAACGCAGCTCGTCATTAAAGTGTTAATGTAGGTACATATCTGGTCATTTTTTATGCGTGTTAATAACCTATCAAAGCATCGCTCACAAAATGCGCTGCCTTGGGTAATTGTTCTGACAGTAGTTGTAATTGCGAATTTTTATAGACAGACAGACAGACAGACAGGCAGGCAGGCAGACAGACGCTGCTTTAAGATAAACAATAGATGCTAGCCTAAATGATGTTAAAGTTAACTAAGAACAAAATATTAGCAAGTGAGCAGGCAGAAGTCTCGACTGGTAGGATGCTACACACACTGATTCCCATCCACAGTTAGAGATCACTGGCTTCTTTAGTGCTGCAGATCTGCAGAGCTCTTGTCACTGGTCCTTGAAAATAATAATTTGTTTACTTCTCACGTGAAGCACAAAGAAACAGACAAGTAGAATTTTAAAAAAACTGTAAGCCTTTGACGCTGCATAGACCAGTGCTTCCCAAAGTGGTGGACAGTTGCCGGTCCGCAGAGTGAGTCCAGAAACTGGTCAAATTGTCTCGGAATCAAGAAATGACTATTATATTTTTAAAAATTCATAACAACAAACACTTATTAGGCTAGCAGTAAAAGGGCAATAGAATAATAGAATTGGCTAAACATGCATTTTAATCAATTTTAATACATATTTGAGGCACCTATTTTAGGTGATAGAAAAACAGAAATAATTATTAAATTGGGCACCGTTCTTTCTGCAGTGGGAAAATTGCTGCCGGTCCGTGACACTAAAAAGTTAATTTTGCCGGTCCATGACACTGACAAATTTTGGAAGCACTGGCATAGACTATTACCTGTGACACCATCAGTAATGTAAAATTGCCATTGTTATTAGCAGTTCACCTAACTGTCCATGTCATCAAAAGGCTTTGTGATGGAGGAGTGCAGTCTCAACCAATTAGTTGCTTCAGGTTTATAATACTTTAATTAAAAACCACTGACTTGCATGTCTGATAGACTTGTATGTTAGACTTGTATAGCCATATTACAAGAGAAATACTCAGTCTCAGTGAAAACCAGTGATGGCCTTTGAGGCATGATGTTGAAAGAGTCTTGTAATGTATGAACAGCTGCCTGACCTTAACTCACCGTGAAGCAGACTTTTGCTTTAAAACTTCTAACAAAAACATTGGATAAACGAGAATACCTGATATAGTTTCAAGGAACACCCAGAGACACAATTCCCTCTGCAAGAAATCGTGTCTGATTAAACCCAATCCCGTTCATATGCCAGTCAATCTGCTGTATAATCGACACACATGATGACTTATGTGCTGGCTGTGGTATCTAATGCACAGGGCATCAAAGCCTGGCCACAGATCTGGTCAGATGCCACAGATATTAAGCTGGCTTAATACAGGTATTTATGCCTGTATGTCCTTGGCGCTAATCTGCTGCAGTCTAACATCACTGCCAGGCTTTTCCAGGTACGTGTTCATTAATTTTGATTTATCTGAGTGAAATCTGGAATGAGTCCTTAAGTAGGTAAACTGGAGTGAAGGTCATACCTTCCATAGGTGCCCCGCTTGGTTCCTTTTGGTGACAGAGAGTAAATCAGCTGCAAAAGGTGGTCTTTACTGGTTGCTGAAATATTATTTTATAAATATTGGAACATGCAGACTATATATCATACTCTGTTTTCTCTTCATTAGGCTTACAGATGGAAAACTAAATCTGACTTAAGAATAACATTGATCTGTTGTTTTTATAACAATTTTAAAGTTTTGTATGATATAGTGTGGGCTCCTGAGTAGTGACCTTGAAAGGGCGCTATGTAAATCTTAGAAATTAACGAGTGGATGAATGAATTGTATGATCTCAATCTTATCCTTGTGAATATTTATTTATGCTGGGTTTGGTACTTGGGTTGTTCTTGAATTTAAGCCATGATGTTTTTAGATTTGTGTTTTTGTATTTAAATATGTGTTCAGTTTTTGTTTCATTTAATTTGAATCCTTGTTTTATATTACCTGGTACACATCAATTGTTTTGCATATGACTATGTTATGTCTGATATGTTGTCATGTAAATATGTATGTTATATTAGTATAGGGCAGAAGCCAAGTACGGATAGTTGTAGGTATGTCTCAGCGGTTGTCTACAGAGGTCTGCAGACAGTGATCAACTTTGGATCCCTCCTTCCCCTTGTCCACATTTGGCATTATCCTCCCATTCCTATTGGGTTACATCTGCACTCAAAAGAAGTATTAAGGCCAAGCTTAATTGTAATTATAACTGTAATTGTTATCAACAATTGTAAGGCACCACTAAAACAATTCAGAGCTGAGGAGCATCTCTGAATTGTTGAAAGGCTGAGGAGCTGTTGGTCCTGTTGATCTTTTACTGCTAACTGGGATACATGTTGAGTACCATGTACTCTGCTGGGTTCTGCAAACGGACCCTGATTAGATCCAATGCAGTACAGGCTGTGTGCAGACTGAATTTAGTGCTAAATAGGAAGGCTATAATGAAGTAACTCTATGTACCATATTCTGATGGGTATGTCCGAGAATTGGGCAGAGTCTCTTTCCCCGTGTCCCCATCTGTGTATATTTGATCACTCCTCCCTCCGGTCTCTGTGGACTTCCCTTGTGGGCAATCCATTAGTTGAAAATGGATTACTAGAGTAATGTGGATTCAAAGGTCACAGGTTCCATCAGTACTCCACTGATTGAGATTTTAAAGCACCATAGGAGTATTTAGCTAATTACGGTGCTATATAATTACAATTAGGATCAGGTTTCTCGAGTTACGGTAGTAATACTGTGTAAGGATCTTAACAACGGTTTAATGCCTTCAACTAATAATAATCATAATATTTTTATTATTACTGTTATTTTTTTACTATTATAATATTCATGTATTTTATAAAAAAAATTGTAGTTTGTGTCTATATCTGACCGGTTGTGTGTTTATATTTCTTAATATATGTGTAAAGGTCATATTTTAAGTCTGTGTAGTTTCGATTCCTAACGTCATGGCTGATGACTTTTGGAGTGCTTTGCTCTTTGAAAAGTGTTAGAAATAGAACCAGGAATTGTTGAGAGAATCAGATGGCATGGGATTTCACTCGGGTCAAAGATGTCTCCAAATGAGTTTGATGAAAATAATGTAGGCATCGCCAGTTTCAGAGTAGGAAAGTAGTGGCTGCCGCTGACTTAAGGCCATACCTGATAGGGATTACGATCGAAATTACTGCGCATTTTGGCAAGATCGTCACGCAAACCTAACATCCATCGATCATCATCGTGTCTGGTGACCGTGTAATCTGGATAACTCATTTCATGCACATTAGTGTCTGTTTCCAGAGGTCAAGTCTGGACCGGGTTCGTCGTGCTACGGCTGATTACCTGCAACAAGATTAACTCTGCAATATTAAAGACAGTGCGTCCACTTTTAGGCGTTGGCCGTAATGGTGCAGAGTGTAAGACAGCGAACGGCGGTCGAATGTCGGGGTTGTAAGGCTAGGGGGCATGAATGCCTGCAAATGACTGCACGCCATCAGGCCACTGACCACAAGCATCACCATGCACTTCTGCTGTATCATAAGTAATTGAACACAAACTGCGGCTTATGTCATTTTCCACGAAATAGGACGTCGTTCGATAGTTGTGACCTTCTTAGATAGACTTGATGAGTCACCCTTTTATTTACCTTCATTTACCTTGTGGAAGAGTTAGTGGCTGTGATGACATTTTGGAGACTGTATGATTTATGGGTAGAATGGGTGAAGTGGTTTGTTCTCTTGACTAGTATGGCTTGTATAGTGCTGATGACCAACTGAATTTATGTTTATGATTATGATAGTCTTCATGTGTAATGCATTGGACTTGAATAGTTCTTAGCTGAAATGCAGAGTTGGTGACAAGAACTAACAACTGTACACCACTATGTTTGGTATTTAAGATCTGAACACAAGCCAGTGTATTTTTAAACTCCGCCACTGATCATACTCTGTCAGTGCCAGTCCCAAGCCTGGATGTAGGAGGAGGGCGACGCTAATGATCTTTGTTATCACGCAGTGTCATAAACTGAAACTACTCGATGTCTTTTCCATTAAGGATTATTTTCTTTGCATGGTTTTGTTTCAGAGATTTTATCTCTGGCCAATACAGTCTATACAGAGGGACCTAAAATGGTGTGGCATGCAAATTCTTAGAACATAGTAATTTTTGTATGTGTTTGTAGTATTGGTTGTGACAATACCATCAACTATTATTTGAATAAGCTGGTGAATAAGCTGGTCTCCCAACGTATCTTTTGTGGCAATGAGAAATTTTGGAGCTTTACATTACATTACATTTTATTATAGCGAAAAGTCAAAATATCAAAGTTCGATATACCAAGGTTACCCTGTAGTATTTGCAGTTTTAATAGAACACACCTGCACTGGTTGAAATGCAAATGAACTTATTGGGCTTTGTCAGGCTTGGCGGGCAGAACTGGTAGACATGTTGGTCGGTGCTATTATCATACTTGTTCACTTACAATTCCTGGTCACAGAACATCGAGTGTCATTTGCGTTAAGAGCTCAGCTGATTGCCTGCCTTAGTTGCCATTGCACGTGTTGGTACTTCCTGGTGCTGTTCTATGGATTCATCTGCATTCATTATCCATAGAAAGTCAAACACATCTGTTTGATCTATTCAAGTCAACGGTTGCAACTGTTTGACCAAGCTGTATCTAATATCCTTGCAAGTATTGTCAGTTGCCTCATTGAAAGAAACAAAAGCAGCGGAACTGGCCTTTGAGTAAACACTCAGCCCTTGTTATTTGCAGTTACTCATGCTATTAGCAGTTGTTCATGTTTTTATTAGCAGTTACTCGTGTTATTAACAGTTTCTCATATCAGTAGAGAAGAACACACGATCCAGATTACAGTAGATTAATTTTTTGCTTATGACTAGACTCTAAAAAAGCCGAGTAAATATTTAATAGAAATCTTGGCAGCTATAAGAATGATGAGTTCCTTGTATACGAAATTATTTTTTTAAGATTAGGATGATCTTATTAAATAATGATACAATAGTGATTACGTCCATTCGTGATGCAGTATCGAAGTTTTCTACCAGTCAGTGTAAAATAGATTGCCAAGCAAGTAGCAAACTGCAGTGGGTGGAGTCTCTTAGGCTTTCTCTGCTTCTGTTCCATTTGCATTTGAAACCAGTAGGTTCCATCATGATCTTATGTTTTCAGTTCCGAGTGCTCTGACGAGACTCAATTGTTGAAGTGCTGTATAAAAAGGTGTTATCTGGTATGATTAATTATTATTATTATTATTATTATTATTATTATTATTATTATTATTATTATTATTATTATTATTATTGTGCTTGGTGGAGACACTCAATGATTTTCAACTTCGATTTTTAGCTAACTAGTTAGACCATAATTATATTCTTGGTAATTATATTAAATGTATATTATATTCTATTCTATTCTATTTACGGATTTATAAAGCGCCTCTTGCAGTACAACCTAATCAGAGGCGCTTCCAGTGCGAAGGGCCCCTCGAAAAAAGAAAAGTCTTAAGAGAACGAGCAGAAACATTAGTGCCCCCAGATAACATCACAGCACGAGTTATATCAGGAAGTTCATATAGCCAGTTGTTATTATTTCTATGTACATCGGTAACCCTTTCAGTAGCCTGACAGTAGGACTTAGTCCCTTAAGGGTCTCTCTCTCCCATTGCTTGCTGTAAATCAAAAAATGTTTTGATTTTGACTTTCATGTTATTTTCTACAACAAGAAGCAATCAAAATTTATGGTTATGGTTATCGTTATTATGATTACAAATTTTTAGGTTTGGTTTCAGTCGTTGCATGAGCAGACACGTTGTTCGATCATGGAGACGTGATTGGTCGTGGATCGTCCGGTTGTGGGTTTGACTCCATGTAACGACCTCTGACAACTTGTTTGCCAAACGTGTCCCTGTCACCAAACAGTAGTCTTTGACACCCGTGTAAGCTGGGAAGTAAACAGCAAGTCCTGCGATGCCCTGGCCCCATTGTGTCCAGGACTTTGGAAAGGAAATGAGTCCCGGCTACTCTCCTATTTTCCATATGCGGTCTGGCAGATTTGCTTTTCTATGAGCAGGTATCAGAATAAGAAATTAAGATTAATTTTTGATGTGAAAACACAGAAATCCTCTACAAATGTCTATGTATCTGCCTGTCTGTCTTCCTGTCTGTCTGTCTTCCTGTCTGCCTGCCTGCCTGCTGTATCTGATGACACTACGTAATAGAGTTATACCTGTAGGAGCAGTTCCGTACAATATTAGTTTCAAAACATTGTCTTTTAGCGATTGGCTTATTTTCTGTAAAACACAAAGCCAGCTTATCGACTCCAATCTGCCACTTGGCTTTAGTTCTGGCATGCCACCAGAGACATTCTCCAGGTTACCCTTGATGCAGACAACAAAAGAAGTCCTGTGATGATTTCTCGTTTCTCCGCTTGGTGTTTATGGCTGTGGCATGATTGGGGTTAATAGTCTGCTGAAACCTCTCACCATGACGCTTTCTCTGCATTTATTTTCCTCTTATTCCTCTGCTCATTCGAGACCTCGCTGCTGCAGCAGCTAAATTTGGAAATCGATTTAAACTGTTTTTTGCACGATGTGTCCTGGACGAGAAGAAGGTCTCTGCTGACTCTGTTGTGTGATGAGGATTTCTATCCAATGGTCTACTTTCCTACCATTCCATTCTTGTAATTAAATAAGTAAGTAAGTATCGTCTTTAATGAGAAGTGCTAGCAAACGCACAGCCTCACTGTACATGGCAAGCTTAACACATTCAAACAAGCAAAAAAAATGTGTATATTGAAGCCAAGAATTGAATGATATAAGTTTTGTATATCAGAGGGAACATAGGGGAGGAAGAGGGTTAGTCATATGAGAAATGAAGAGCTTGTTATCTTTTTGAGTCCTCTGTTTAAAGAACTGGTTTACCCGGTACTTTTCCTTTAATAGGATTAATTACTTATTTTTGTTTAGCCTTCTTTATTATTTGACAGGAAGTTTATTAATCTTGTATCTCTGTAGTCAGTGTATTGATTTAAATAAAGTCCTTAACAATATCGTAAGTGGCAACTTACGATATCGCTAAAGACTTCTTCATAGGAGAGTCTGCTCACTGTAGATTCAATATTCTGCACTATCTTACTAAAGACCAATGCTCACTTTAGATTATTTTAGTCTCAAAATCTGTCTCAATTAAGTTGCAATTCCTTAAATTATGAGTTATGATTTCCTGTTCAGATACTCTGACTTAGAATACCTGGTGAATAGCAGATAATGAGTTATGATCTGCTGTTCTGGTGTTTTTTATTATATCTGGGATTCAGTGCTTTGAGTTCGGTGTTAAAGATATTCTCGCTCTGAATCGGCTGTATAGACATTCTGAGTTAGATTCTACTAAATATGCTGAGTTTTGTATATGTTCGCATGAGTAAAGTTTTCAGAGTGACAGTTGAGATGTTGCTAAGTGGAGATAAGAATTCAAATCTTGATAATCGTAATCTTGAGATTGCTACAGTGCCTGAAAACAGTGAAGTCCTGGAAACCATTTATTTATAGGCACAAACCTTGAGTTGCTAACTGGTATGTTCGACCCTCTGGATTTGAACCTGAAAAGTTATCATAAGATGTGATAGGTGGCATTTTACTTGTGAACAGCTAATATTGTATTTGTATTGTATCTGAACACTTGTTATAGCGCCCCTACCAGATTTCCCATTCAGAGGCGCTCCCGACTACTGCGCGCATTCAGAGGTGCTCCCGACTACTGCGCGGACGCTGAATCGGAGTTTCACGCCGAAGTGCATGAGCAATTGCGAGTGAAGGACTTGCCCAGGGTCCCTACGCGGCGGCTTTGAGGTGGATTCGAACTCGCAACCCTCCAGCTGCAAGGCACCGAACATACCCCTATACCACTGCGCCCCAATTGTATTGTGTTGTGTTGTAGTGTATTGTATTGTACTCCACGTTTATAATGCGACCGAGCCACCCGCAGTAAAGATCCGAGAAATTAATCTCTGATAAACCGACCGACCCGGAATCGAACCCGGGGCGCCGGCGTAACGAGCGGGCTACCAACCCACTCGGCCACTCAGGATCCTTGCTGATGGCATGCTGGTGTGAAGTAAACGTAGAAGCAACGTTATACAACTTTGAGATAGGTATGTTGCAACACCCCTGAGATGTCGAAGGTGATATATAAATGTGTGGATGCATATTTTGCTTCTTGGTAACAATGACATCCAGTAATACAGACTCATGCCATCAGAGTCATATGAGAGCAAATACATAACTTTGAGGTGACTTATATGAAATTAACATTCGGAGATAGAGCTATTATATCCGATGTTGGAAACTTGAGGAATTCGTGTCCCACTGCTAAAAACAGGGTGCACTGCTGAGAGCGATTTACGATGGAGCAGGGGTTGGATGCTGTTCGTCCCGTAATGGAACATTGTTATAGTAGATCCAATGTCGTGTCTGGGGAGTGATATATGTTTATGAATGTCACTTGTTCTGCCTCCGCGGTCTTTGTCAATTTACTGGAGTAATGTCTATTGACTCTCATCCGTCTGATTGTGATCCATGTTCTGGGACGATGCCCAGGTTCTTGCAGGGCTGACAATGACGACGACGACGATGATGATGATGCTAACAGAGCAAAGGAATTATCAATTTTGCAGCATCGTGGTCAGCTTCTCCGGTGCCAGGTGCAGCAGCAGCAGGTCTGTTAAACAATCGGAGCATTCCAGTAGCAGCAATGGAAGACAGTATTCTGGCATTTACCACTGCTGAAGGAATGCTCTTTGTTCACAGTGCCAAGCATTTAATCTAAATCTGATTCTGAGCTGCTAATTCTGTACTTATGTTGTACAGTCACTCTCTGTCAACGTTTTCCTTCGAGACAGAATATGCAATTTTCCTGTTCATCCGTTCCATCCAGTTTCATCGCTGTGGTCTATCTTTCTTGAACGCTTCGTGACACAATGGTCGGTTGCCTTCTGTAAAATAATGAAGTGTGCAGGTTTGAGTCATTTGGGAGTCATCGTTTATGGACTTGAATAAGTCCTCAATGATGTGTTACACCAATGATTGATGGTTTCTTCCTATATATTATAGTAACGTTATCAGTAGCCTAACATTGGCCTCTGAGGGTGTGCATCTGGAGAGAGGAGGGTCTGATTCTGAGAAACAGGGGACCTGCTCAGAGCCTGATTACGTACTAACATTTTCCATTTGAATAATCTGAGGGACCCTGAAATTTTAAGTTGCACAGCTGGGGCTCTATGTAGTATATAAAAAATGAATCTTCAACAGCATGACTATTACTAAATGCAGCCACTCGTGTGTTGTCATCGTACCTGGATATGTCTGATAAGAGCTTCGAATAGGTGCTATATAAATGCCTGGCTACTTTAAGCCTTTGTTATCATTATAAGCGATATCACAGTTATTGCTAATATTGCCAGAGTTGTTGCCATCCTCACTTCTGTCATCTTAAACCAGACAATTTTAATTGCTCTAATTATAATCTGAAGATCTGTTATATCTTCAGTGCCTTGGAAGTAAAGAGAATGCATCTATTTACAAGTGCATGTAAATGAGATGGATAACAATGGAAATGTTTTTTGCAATATATATATATATAATATTATGTATATATGTGCAATGGATGTGTGTAGCATATAATACCATTTAAAGAAACTGTAAAAGGTGTTGCATATACTGTATATATAATACAAGTAAGAACGTTGAGGTCAGCCTAGTAAAGTCTTCCAGGTCCCTCATTGTGATATAGGGGAGGTGCTGATTGCCATGTCTTAGGTCCTGGGCATGGGACCGGTTATTTCTCAGCTCGGCCGGTACTTGGTGGTAGAGGTAACTCTGTGCAAACAACTTGCCCAGGGTTGGTATATTATGGAATCTGCTGAGTGGATTTGAACCTGCAATTGTTGACCTACAAGTGACAATTGAAATTAGGTTCAGAGGTAACATTTTTCTTTTTCATCTTCTCATTTGGCACAGTTCAATGTCTGCTGTCTCTTGCTTTAACTTTTGGACTGTCCATGAAAATGGATTGAACTGCCAAATCGAAAATCAGTTGATGACTGTTACATTATGTAGAAGTTTCCAGATTAGTTTAGAGTGGATTAGGTTAGATAAAGTTGCAAAATTTCAATTTTTCTATAATTTTCTAATTTGAATAAGTAAGTACAAATCTTCTATTTGAATAAACAAATTTGGAAACTTTTTTAAATTTGGAATTTGAAGAGTAGGCCTACCAGATAAGTGATCTTCAGTTTTGCAGGGAAGCTGCCAGAGGACATGAGGCATGTTAAATGTGATGTGCATTTTTGTAGCCCTAGTTGTTGTTTGCTGTAGTTTGTAGCCTGTGTAGAAGATCCTTCTATGAGGTCAGTCCATGTACCACCAAGAGCAACCGACGCTGTTACCGTGAGTTTGACTGATTCCTTTTTGTTATTGTTTTCTCCTTTATGAGAAGTCTGAATGCAATAGTTGTGACTTATGAGAATGGACTAATTTCTTACATATAATTAATTAACAAACGTGCTCAGTGAAATATCACATTCACAACACTACACAAGTACATGTATTTCATATCATGTGCTGCTTCGTGCGATGATGTAGTTGTATAATGCCTTTTTCTTTCTCTGTTGTGCATTCATTACTCTATATGGAATTTGTCACGATTATTTATGATCCCGGCAGCCTTTAGCAAAGTGTGTAGAATCATCATTTTTCAGCATAAGCGATCACGGCATTCGACGCAAAGACTCAATTTTCGCTAATGCACATTTGTTATTATTTCAGTGCACCGTTGCTTCCATGTTTTCACTCATAAAATTATTTGTTGAGCGCCACCGTGTGACGGTAGAGTCAGTAGTCATCGCTTGTGTTCACTTGATTAGTTTCTTCGTTGCACTGTTGTTCAGGATTGTTGGACTAGCGCCACTCTGATGGTGCTGTCGTTTTGAGGCAACGTCTCCATTGTTTGTGTTGTGTCGAGGCTGCCTCTCCTGAGTCCAAATTGATTTATTCAGTTTATTTTTCTTCTTTAAACTTCTACATGAAGTTGCAACAAGGTCATGTGATGGTAATGGTTGAAAATCATTTTGCGTTGGATCACCCATGACCAGGTCTTTGAAGCATACACGTCTACTGACAATTAGGAATATACTGTAATTGTAAATGTATAGAGCCCCACGTCTTAGGGTTGAAGAAAAATTAAACGAAATCACCATTTTCTGAATCTTCCTTTGGCATTTGATGAGTCGTCGCTCTTGAAGTGGAGCTATATAAATTTGCAATTACAATAATTACAATTTGTCCCTTCTAGCATCCATGGGTCTGTAGCAGTTTAAGAAACGGAAAGTGTGTGTAATACGTTTATTTAACGACGCCGTCATATCGACGATGATTGGCGTGTAACGGAAAGTCTCGACACGTTTAGAAAAATACTCAAACCTTTGCCATTCGGCAGTAGCCTGGAACATGTATCCATGAACAGTTTCAATTTATAGTCTGCTAAGCACCGTGACTTGCAAACAATGGGACTCTATACATTTCCATTCTCACATCATGCTAAATCATATTATGCCACATTTCATTGCACTGTAGTACATTTAATTACATTGTTGCATTGCAATGTTCCGAAATACATTGCAGGGTGTACATTGCTGACACGTACAGGTGTTGCTGTTTGAGTTCTGTAGCCTACTACAGTTTCCTAGGTTGTATACGATTGATTGGTTTTAAAAATGGCTTAGTTCTCATCTCTTCTGGTTCATTGCTTGCTGCAGATGCTGCGTATCCTCTGCTTATGACCGGACAGTCGACCATCCCAAGGTTCATCGAAGGTACGTACTCTGAAGCTGAAAATCCGTCTTCTGCTTGGCTGTCTGGGCGAGCGCCGCCGAGATGAGCAAATCCCATCTAATAAGCTGCGGCGTTGCAATGAGCATTAGGACGGTGATGAATGGGTTGTGCTAGGAGTGCAGGAATGAGGAGACAGTGGTGCGAATAAAATGGTGGTTTATGTCACTTCTTACCTCCGTTAATACGCGGAAACTTGTAGACAGTCGTTTGGCGTTATTGATATATGAGACTTTCTTGCCGTTTTGCGTTCTATTATCTCATTTATTGATTCAGGCGTCGTTGCCGGCCACAGCTGACCGACCGACCGACCGACTGGCCGTGTGGTCGGCTGTTGATGGTACACGTTGAGGGAAAATGGCAGTATTATGATTCATCGCCAATGTCTTTGCCCCGAGTAGTTCTGCCTGTTAGAACTTAGAGCACCAACGTCGACGACGACGATATGACATTTAAGGGAGAGGAAGAACGGCTGTTGACACAGAGGCACATAAAACGTTGGCCACGGTAAATGTACGGCGGGTCCTTTGTTCCGCCGCTTCAGGCAGAGCCTATAAATCCGGTTAGAGTTAAATTATTTCTGTAAAACCTAAGTCCGTGTTGTTCTTCTGATATGATGAACGGCAGAAATGTTGGAGGATGAAAGCACGCCCAAGGCTCACCGGAACACTAAATACCAATGTCCTCTGACTCCCCTTACTTGGGATCTATGGCTTATAGAGGTTTATGTGTGTAAGAGGCACAATTGGACAGCGGTTCATTTCTTTTATTCTCTAAGCCTGGCCTTGCATCACGTTGAACATAAGCTTAAGAGATATTCTCCATCAATTTCTTTTGTGATTCATTTGGATCTCCTTATATTGTGTCAGGTCAAGTAACTTAATGAAGCAAATGATTCATACAGAATAAATGCCAACTGATGTTGGAAGCATTACACTGCTGTTCCGACAGAATTTATGACGTAGGATGTCTCAATGTCTGGCCAAGTGCCAAAGAATTGAACAATGAGTAAAAAACACTTACTGCCTTTTTTTCTTGGAAGTTCAATGAAACCCAGTTGCTGAAATGAGATTGACAGTTCATGACGACAAATTGCAGGATTGCTGTATCATGTTTAAAGACTTATTTCTGCAGGGCTCTCTTTGAGTAGTTTTACTTCTTAGTTGCTATAAAAATTTACTAATAAATGCAATACAATTCTGACAAAACCACATATAGCTACTAGACTATTGTTTATAATAGAGGTAGTATAAGCAATGACTGCTTAAAACTATTCAGAGAGCCCTGCAGTGCCATTTACGGTACTGGGCTTAAAATGTTACATCCTAAAAATCTGTCTGTCTCTCTCTCTCTCTCTCTCTCTCTCTCTCTCTCTCTCTCTGTCTGTCTGTCTGTCTCTCTGTCTATCAAAGCTCTTCAGTATGACTAATGATCCCATTAGCGTTAGATAGCCGCTGATGCACTATAATAAAGGCTCCTCAGAAGTTATCATTATAATTTAGATTGACGAATTTAAGTGCAAAGCCCTTCTTCGTATTAAACTTAGAATGTCTATCATGACGAAGGACGTATGACGAACTCAGTCAGCGATGTCGTCGTCACTTAATTAGCGCATTCCTCTTAGTGCTGTTCCTGCGTCGGAACTTGCGCTTTCTAAGAAACGGCAGAGTGCTACTGCTGCAGAAGCCGTGTGTAGCCGAGCGGAATTCCACACCCAGAATGCAAGGATGATGTATAGTGGCTTTGGGGTTTTGTCATTTGGCTTTTGAAGTCGGCTGCTGCTGCTGGTGCTCAGACCGCCGCCGCCGCACAACTTATGTTGACAAGACGCTAGGAGACAGAGTGGCGCTGGCATCGCGGGTTCTGTCGTTAGCACAATGCAGGTGCGATGATGCATTAGAGGCGATTAGATAATACAAATAGGAACAGCATTCAGCTGTCGTCATTAGATGCAAACAAGGCAGCCGACAACTGACATCTCGTAATGCAAGTAATTGCCACACAATGCACAGGAACACTGTCTGTCGGCTGATGGAAATTGCTTGGCATATGCCGTGCTGCGGGAGTTATTTCAGAACAACAGTTAAATAAACGTGTTATATGAGCACAAAGGCAAAAAAAATGAGGATGTCAGCTAGTCAAACTTATAATAACTCACCATTAAACGTATATAGAAACAGAGCAATTATTTGTCAAACCTAGAATCAGAATAGCACACCTAGAATGAGGACAGAATTAATTAACTCTAAAAATTAAAAGACAAAATAATCATCTTAGAATTAGAATGACAGTTGGTGGTAAAGTCACTAGATTCTAACTAATTGTTTGTTTGAACAAATTTTGTGAATATCGAAACATTTTTTTGTTTTGTCTTGGGTGATATTTTACGTTGGATGAATACAGATGTTACTTGAAATACCAAAGCAGCAAAAAAATAAACATGGGCATAACCTAACATGCATTTTAAGTGCTTTAGGGGACATTTCACCACTGCTAGAACCCCTGCACCTTATACCCCTGAGTAGCCAGTTAAATAACTCCTAACTTCCACTCTAGCAGCCATGGTTGTTTCTACTGTGATGGTGCTTGTTCTAGGCCTAAAGCTATAATAGTACTATAGTCTCTAATACTATAACTGCATAATCATGCATTGATGTTACTTGTTGCGTCTTGACAGCAAGTTATGAAATAAACGAAAATACAATACAATGATACCCACTATTCGACGTCAGACTCCTGCAGTGAAGAATATCTGCCCAAAAATACTGTTACTTCTGAAGCAATCTGTAAGCCTGTCTCTAAGCAACTGTAGGGTTAATATCTCTGGCTTCTGGTTTCTTTGTTCTTGATACCCTCCCTGTCCAGTAATAATCTGTAAGTTTCAATTGTTCTCTGCTACTTCTTCTTTGAAATCCACACCTTTTCAACCTTCTTCATAGTTCAGAGCCTTGTAATCTCTAAGCATTTTTGCAGCCCTCCTCTGCAGTTTCTCTAGTTGGTCTGAGCCCTGTTTCGGCTGTTTGTTCGATACTTTGAAGCAGCCGTATTCTCAATGTGACCTATAATAATATTTCAGTAAATGTAATGAAATAGAGGATTTGTGTAAATCTGTGCCAGACATTGGCTCAGCAGCCCTCAAAACTCGACCTTCTTGATAGAACAATTTGTGATGCTTTGTGCATTATTAGAACAGTGCTTGGAAGTTTCCAGATTAGATTAGATTGCAAGGTGAATTAATCACCTATTAATTTTTAATGGCTTGTTAATCATCTATTATACATGGTTGTGTTGACAGTTGTTATTAATCTTAGTCTTGGAATTGCCCACAGAAGAACCACTATAAAGACAGCAATTCAACAATGAGCCAATGTTTTGTTGAGGTGTCATGGCTTAACAATGAATTTGTCAAGCTTACCGGATGCACCGGGAACCAAACCCTGGTCCCTCTGGTCACAGTTAGCGGTGAATGTGTGATGCATTGTCAAGCAGCCATATTGCCACCAACCTGTGGTGTTCACTGTTGTCTGCCCTGATCTATGGGATTGTTTAGGAGATTGTTGCTATGCATTGACTTCAGTGTAGAATGATTGATGGCGGCTTTTCTGTCTGCTGTGCAGAATTTCATCAGAAGAAACCGGAACACAAGAAGCGCAAAAGCAAGTGACATGTTCGTGTATTTCTGTTTTGTGGTGACCTTGTTCTACTTCGGTTCTATCCTTAAATGCTGCATGGCATGCACTGTTTTCTTCTGGTTGATGTGCTGCTGTTGTCTGCACTGTTTTTTGCTTTGTGCTTCTGATATAGTCTAGGCTCTAGAGCCTCCTTCATTATGCTACCTTGGGAATAGAAGTGTTGGTTGTAATGAAGTGATTTTGTGTGACTGGTTTAATTTTTTATTGTAAAGTGTTAATGCATCCAAGGGGTATGTAAGATCAATCTTGATAGATGATAATATTGGTTAATTGGTTAGTGATTTGAAGTAATGGTATTAGTATATGTTTATTTCTATAATTTTGAGGATAGTGAAAGTTGCATTTAATTTGTGTTACACAGATGTGTCCTTGCTTGCAAATTATTGGATGGGTGATTATCATTACCAGTCATTATGCATGCTTTTCCTGTTGTGACTTTTGCTTCATTATTTTGTGTTATCTTTTTTAAATATTTGTCGTGCATTATTAAAAGCAGTAGCTAGTAGTAACAAGCAGTAGCTTCAGTCTTTTCCTCACTCATTTTTAGCAATATCCCATTCTATTATATAGTAGAAAGTAATGACCTACAATTTCAACTGAGAAATAAAACTTGGCAAGGGTATTTTCATTTTCTTCAACTTTGAGAATGATTTTTTAGTTATTAGTTATTTTGTGCAATAAAAGAAATAGCTGCCATTCCAGATGCAATTCCTAATCTCCAGAAATTGTTTAGCATTTAGTTTAGCAGTTTTAAATTGTTTGAAATAAGTCATGTAGAGTTCAACCTTTCCTGTAATATGAACCTAGAAACACAAAATTGCCCAATGTATTTGATTATTTGAAATTGTTATTGTAATTTTTCAAATTTGTGTTTTTCACCCATGTTTTCTGTTATGTCTTCTTTTTCAAAGTTTTACTGATGATTTTTATAGGTTGGAATAGCAGTAGTTTGAGCTATTATTAACGAAATTGCTGAAGTGAGCATTTCAGGTGAAAATTGAACATACGTAGGACCTGTTCGACTAATGCTTAGATAACCATAGTATACTTCTTTTCATCATGGAACAAGAGTATGCAGAACAGCAGATTAAAGCACAGGATTTGTTTACAGAGGGAAAAAAGATGGACGGAAGTATTTGATTTAGCTATTCATTTCCAAGAAAGCATATGCCATACAATTTGACCATGATGCCGACAGAATGGAGAACGCAAAGCATATAATTTTGCCAAGAAAATACTGATTTCACATGGGTAATGAACTTCACCTTCTGCAGTGGCGGGAGGGGGGTCGTTCGTGGAGGGTTCCTGTCCAGCCCTTGGTTGTCACTGCGGATGATGACTTGCTTAAGTGCTGTTTTTTCTCAAACATTCAGGGAGACTCGGATAAATGCACGCTGCGTTTCCATTGCCTTCTGAATGGCGTCGTATTTTGACGATATTTTTGTGGTGCCTTCGGTTTCTAAGATTCCTCTTAGCCAGCGCTTGTCACTATCAGTGAAAAGAAAGACTATGATTGGCTAGCAAGATGATGCGGCTTGTAACGGGATTTCTGCTCAATATTTTTTCTCAACAGCGTGGGCCGGCACTGCATATCCGGTTCGATGTTGGCAGCTAATATAAGAGATAATTTATATAGCACTTTCATGGACTCTGATGATGTTGTTTTTGTGTATGTCTTCTTCAGAATAGCAGAAAGTCTTGTTTTTTTAAGATTTTCTAACAGTGTAACAGAATAGACACTATAAATTTTCAATTCAGATCCTTATAGGAATATCTTATTAAGCAGTCCCATTGTTGTTTTTGTTACCAATTTTCACCATCCTTTGCGTTTTTGCTTTAAGATTGTGGTCTTTGATTTGTGAAGAATGAATACCTTATTATTATGCAGGTGTTTTTGGCTTCATGTTGATTTTTTCATCGCTCGTTAGTGCTTTTCTTGCTACTATGCAACATTGCTTTATGGACGGCTTCTGATACTCGGTGCAAGTAAGAAAGAATGTTGATTTTTTATTCAGTTGGCCTGATGAAGGTCAGTACAGGTCATGCTGCTGAGATTTAGTGTCGCATTCAAGATCTCTGGTCTGCAGCTGGAGATACAGAGGATGCTGACGATGGTGATGATTGATGAAACGCATCGTGATGTTTCATAGAGTTTTTAGTTTCTCTTGCAGTAATCTGGATGCCGTTCAGTGATGTAGTCTACATCTTCTATTATTTATTTGCACTACGTAGTAAGGCCGTTGTAAATAAATGGCCGTTGTCTACGTGTTTGCTTTCAGTGCACATTTAGTTAATGGTCATCATTTCCTCATATTCACTATGGTCGTTAACCATTTATATACATCATTTTATGTTCTTGCTTTTGGCACCTTAGAAATACCAACTGGTGACATTTTGGTGGATTGTGGCCAGACTTTGGCCATCATAAGGTAATCGTAACCACTGAGGAGTTTTCATGCAATGGTGTTATGGAAGTGCAGAGTAAGACATTTTTCTGCCGAGTCAGATGTCATTTGCCACATATGCGACTGTATATGCACTACCCCTCTCTCAACTTGGTACCTCTAAACGGTATTCGATGTCTTGCCACAGCTTATTGTCATGTAAATTCATTTCGCAAAACTGCTGTAATTAACTTCACTGCTGCTGTGCAAGGCTGCAGACTCAGACAATGCTGTTTGGACGATATTGCATTTGCATCGTTGCGCATTGTGATGACGTTTTCGTGCCTGGCATCCTGTGGCATTTTTCTTGCGTTCGATAAATAAGTTATGCATGGCATTTATGGTATGGGATAATACTGTTACCGTGTATAACGGTGTTACTCTTCCACTCTTCTGGCAGTTCCTTTTTCCGCATTTAAGAATGTGCCGTGATAGATCTGCTACGTTTATGGGCCATGATTACAGGACCTGCAGCTGCAACTCTTTGTTAACATTTTATTAGCAGGGCTGCTTTTCCAAGGATATTTCTCACAGCTCAGTCCAGCACACTTCTCTCTTGTTTCCCATTTGTTTCTTTTTTCATCAAGCGAGTTGTAAAAAATTCAGCAGGTTCACGTGCACACTTGTCCAATTGGTAGAGGAAAGGTAATTTTTCCCATCTTTTCTTACTTCAGACTTTTACACAAATACTTTGTTGTGGCAGGCCTTGAAATCTTGGAGTTCAATGACCGAATGAAGCTCTTAAAAGCATTCACCTTAGTGGACGTGGGTCGTAGAAGCTGACTGGTTTTTTCTGTTGATGGTCTAGTGATGGCTTCGTTGATGACTGAGATGGATATTTCATTTGTGTTGGTCGGTTCAGGGATTTCCAGTTGACTTCAAGTTAAGCCTCGATTCAAACCAATCGAAATTTACTTCATTTAACTGTTGTTTATGTTCTGTTTTAAATATTGACTAACAGGACTGACTGGTGTCTTGTCTTCTTCACTCAACTTGATTGTTACTGATAGCTCTCTTAACATGTGCTACAAAAATAACCGGATACATTCATACCGGTACATATACACATGCATACGTACTAGTGAATGAAACATTTATGTGAAGTTACCGTGCAAATTGGCTTATGACATCCTGCACCAGCAGTGCTTAATGGTGGTTCTGGTGTATATATTCAGTGTGATTTCTGCTATATCACTATGCATGGCAGTGCACATTCTATCAGAATCAAAGAACTGCTAATGACCAGTTGAAATTCAGACCATTATGACTTGAAGTTCCTGAGATAGCCTCAGGGAAAAGCAGTGCTTTAGAGAGGGGGGGGGCTTAGAACTGATACGCAGCAGAAAAACAGCAAATATCTATATGTCCTAAAAGTGATTATAATATATCATCAACTTTCAACTGATAATTATCAGTTGAAAGGGTTCTTTAAATGCAGATCTTTTTATTTGAAAGAGAACAAAGAGAAATATTGTATGACAACCAAGCAATTCATACTGTAACAGTTACCATCCAATTTTTTAAACAATTTTTGATTCCTTATGATGTGATTGAATGCTGAATAGGTCTGCTGATTTGGAACAATATCTGAAATGACTAAAGTGCATTTCTATTATAAATTAACTGTCGTATGTATATGAAAACATGTTTCGTGTTACTTATTGTTTTTTCCCAAGGTACATAATTATTATTGCTCAGGATTACAGACATTAGGGGTGCATTGTTCTGGAATGGCTAGTCTGTAGGCTACAAATGGTTTTATTATTATTATTATTATTATTTTTATTATTATCATCATTATCATCACCATCATCATCACCGTCATCATCATCATCATTTTTGTTGTTGTTTTGTGCTATTGTATTGTTACTTCGTTAGTTACTATTATTACAGTACTGCGTAGTATGACAGCTTTTAAATAGCCTGTTATTTTGCATTTCTTGTTGACTTGAGGCGCTTTACTTGGAAGTGACTGTTAGCGCCAATGTCTCCATTAGGGATGCTGTGGCCACAATTTTTCCGATGTTGCATTCCGCTTTGGGAATCAGAGCTGAATAACTGATCCGCTGGAAGACATGTTCCATGATCACAAACACAGCTGGAAGTATGCACTATCCGTGCCAGCAATTCACTCGTTAATCGTGCTGTACTAAAGTCCTGCTTGCTTAGCACGGAATTACTAGAATGGCATTTTCAGTGTCTGTGTAGGCTATATGCTTCGGGTATTCATATTTCATTCATTCGGTCATTATTGTTACAATGTGCATCGTGTTTGGAAAGTACTTAGTGGTTAGAGGATGCAGCGTTTTGCATTTGGGCAATGCAAGATAGTTGAAAGTGGACTGTGCTTATGTGAACATCGTATTTTGAAAGCACACTGCATTATGTTTGACAGGTCATGAATTTCTGTTTGTCCGTATGTAGGTATGTACAGGATGCGACCGTACGTATTATACGTATTTTATTTTGGACGATAAAATACTTATAATACGAGTACGGTAAAACTTTGCGTGCCGTACGTTACAATACGTTGTACCCTATAATTGTAAAATTGAACACGAAACGTTGCAACATAGTTAACTAAGTTACTAAAAGGCATAGCTGCCAAAAACAAACTTAACAAAGTTTACTGTAAGGTATCTACTGCGCGTATTCTTCTGAAACATCAACAAATTGAGTTTGCGTCCGACTCTGACGACTCGGAAATGACGTAACACCGCATAAACTTATGAAGTGCTCGTATGGCACACCATTGAACATTAAATTGTTTCTAAGTCAACGTATTTTTACGTATAATACGCGTATTTTACATTCGGGGATAAAAATACGTATGATACGCGTATTTTATTATGGGACTCAACGTACGGTCGCACCCTGGGTATGTATGTATGTCTGTTTGTCTGTGTGTATGTATGTATTTATGCATGCATTTATTTCTGCAACTGTCTTTGTTTGACTGTGTGTCTGTGGTGGTCTACGTGTATTTGTCTTTGCCAATCTTTCTAGATTTGTTTACGATGTCTTTCCAGTTGCAGTAATTACAAACGGGTCTGAGCAACTTAATGGCCTGCTTTGTCTCTCTGCCGTAAAGATGTTCATGTACAACCTTGAGCATACATTTAGCCGTGACATATTCTGAAAAATCTGAGATGGCGAGGGAGAGGTCTGGCCACCCACCCTCGTATACCGAGGCTAAGAAAATGAAGTCGCTAACATTTCACTCCCATGGCTGCCTGAGCGTGCCTCACAGCATAGCTTAAAGGACTGCTCGTCTTCTTCTTCTTAGTAAGTTTCACATAACACACTGGGTTCTGAACCCTGGATGCATAGACAAAAGGCAAATGCATCAGTTGTCAGCTTCTGTCAACCTGCACTGCATTCAGAGTTAAGTTGTTGAAAACAGATGTAATTAAATACTATTTATTTCTATGTAGTATTAAGTAATTAAGTTGTTGATGTCTTTTGTCTTAACACCCTAAATGAGGGTAACACATTAAGCACTGAAAGTACTGAAATATGCCACAGATGCAACATCAGTGAAACAGAAACTATCAATCATTGGGTCGTCTTAAAGTCATATATGGCTTTGTTAGCGGATTGGTCTCACTCTTCAGTCAGCATCTTCTGGAATGTGGACCCTCCAGTATGCATTGTCTTTAATGAGAGCTCATTCCCAGCAGCAGGTGTATCCAGTTCCTGGAATTCTCCAGTGGCTCCTGTTGATAACCATTGCTTTGCCTTTCTATTGCTGTAAGCCCAGAACTTGCCTCGTCAAATCTACCTGTGGTTCATAGTGTTTCTTTCACAGGACTCAGAGGGCTTCTTTGAACTATATTGTAAGGTGATAATATAGGCCTACATTAAGCATGTTTTCAGCAATTAAAACAGTTGTTGTAGGTATTTTGGTGGGAAAAGCTGACAAGCAAAATTTTCTGAACAATTTGTTATGCAGAGTCATTGCAAACACCGAACATCATGTTGTCTCTGTCGATTTCGACGTTTGTCAATGTTTCTCTGTCAACAAAGGAATCCATTGGTTGACTGCACAAGTCCCCAGTGTTTGCATGGTTCCGCCACTGGTGACTGTTCGAGTTTACTGTGCATTGTTTTGCTAACTGATGTAATAGTCTAGTGCTTAATGCCATTTAATTTAATAATTTATAGGCTAGTGGGGGTCTGGGGTGCTCGATAGTGTATTGGTTACCATGCTGGACTGTGAAAGAGGAGGTTAGAGGTTCATATCCCCACTAGGGCAGACATTTGGTTTGCAATTTCTGCCCCCATCTGTGCCCCAGCCAACTCGTCTATAATGAGTACACTGACCATACATTGTTGGTTGGAAGATGAGATGGTGAGGCTAAGAAAATGAAGTCGCTAGCACTTCAAACCCATAGCTGCCTCAGGGCCAACATAAGGAACTGCTAAAATAGGCTAGTTCAGAGAACACCTCTAAGTTGTTTTGCTTTTTGAATGGTGCTATGTGACTATTCAATTACAACTACAATTTATGCTCTAAATCTTTAAACAGTAACAGGAACAATTGGGATTTGGATGTTAAGCAATAGAATTTGAAATGTTTTTGGTATTTTGATCCCAATTTGTTTGTTTATGTGTATCAGTTTGTCGTTTTATGGTTGAAATCTCTAAAAACAATATGCAGCACTTGACAAATGTGTAAGTCTTAGAGTAATAAGAATGAAGTTATAATTTTGGTGTTTAACAATCACTTCTAATGATTTAATTTGTAGATTTGGAATTTGTTCACTTTTGTAACTGTAAACACGAATTTTAGCATGTTCAGTTTCCCTAAATGCAAGACTCAGAAAAAGACCAAACCACCAAAACAGCGAATGCTAATTTGCTCATAATATGTGCTATCAAAATAAAAGAATGTGGATGTATGTTTACTGCCATATTTGTTATGATCTGGGTCGGAGTTCCCTTTGCAGACTGAGTTTTCTGCTTGCATCTGATAGCAGACACTTCAGATGTGTTTGGCTTTGTTACTCGTCCAGTGAAATCTCATTAGAGATTTTATGCTCCCTAACTGGTTTGTTTTATTTTAAAATTTCCCTCTGTGGTTGGCTGTGTGTGCCTTTACTTATGGATAGCATCTTATTTTTTCTTTAAGGCTAATGAGATCATCTGTTTCTCTGAAGACATGAATTTAAAGCATAACAGAATTAAAGGGAATAATTCACAGACTTTCTATAGTTCCTCGTTTTGATGAAACACTAATTATAACTTTTATGTGCATATCAAGAAATTTAATGTAATGCCTTTATTTGTCTCACAAAAGCACTGTATCTATGCCATCTGAGTGGCGCTATACAAATGTTCAATTACAATTACAATTCAGTTACAATCTAGCTGACGAGATATGTACAGTTTTAGGTACGCAGAAAATATATGCTGAACAAATGTAGCAGAAGCATGGTCTAATTAATATATGAGAAAAAATGATGAGCTTGAGTTGAAGAGGTGAAGTGCAGGAAGAACGCGGCACCAACACATCGGTGATATAATTTGGAGGAAACATTTTATCTGTTTTCACCAAATTCTTCTGTTAATTAGGATAATTTTATAACATAACAGTGAGGTCTTGATGCAGGTTTCAGTGGCATTTTTGATTTAGCATTACGGCTGTAATGTTACAATATATTTTACAATAAAATTTGGATAAATCATGAAATTAGGAAATGTTAGGAAAGAACATTATCTTCAGGTGTTTTTGATTGTATGATCATCTTTTCCAGAACTGAAAGTGGAAGCTTCTTCGAATATCTTTCTTGAAGACCTGCAGAATACTCGCAACCTGGAAACGACCTATTATGTAACGGATATGACGCAGGCGTCGGATTTCTACTGGGATCGCGAGTCTGAACTGCGTGTAAACATTGGTATTCTCGACGTACACCTTATCCCCGAATATCATGATGTCAGTCATGACGGTGACAATGAGTACATGTTGAGCAATCCAAACGAGAGTGAAGACAGATCCAAGTACCAGCATATCATTCAGAATGCTTGCAGGTATCTATGTTCCGTTTACGTGCATTTTCAAACTGACTTTTCTGAACTAGCTCCCTCTGCTGTTTGATTATGATGTGGGAGTGGTGGGGGTTTTTGGGATGCTGGTGGGTTTTTTATTTGAACAGTCTCAGGTCGTTGCTTTTCGGGCTGTTGTGCACACATCCCTAAAGTTTAATCCTTTATCTGGAGACTTGTTATTTTGTGGTGTTGCTAATGTGCCATACAGTCGGGAAGCTAACTATGGTTATGTTGCAACTTCAGGTCACCATAACAATAATAATTGCTCAGAATCCTTTTCCTTCAGAGTGCCAAACATTGGCGAAAAAGAGTCATTCCAGATTAAGTTTCTGTCTCATGGTTTTTGTATCGTTTGCCAAGGATATAGTCGTTTGCACTAAAAAAATTAAAATATGCCCAGACAACAGCTAAATTACATAACTGATAATTAATAAAAATTAAGGTTCAACGCATTATGTTTAGGCTCAATTAAGATATTATGTTCTAGATAATAATGTTTCTGTTAGACAGAGTTCATAATTTAATGTTTTCCTCAAAATCTCTCCTTCAGAAATCCGATTCCTGACTACTACAGCATAACCCTGGAGGTGTCACCAGACAGGACAACTGTGGCTCATAGAGTAACCTGTGATTCGAAAGATTCTTCCAAACCAAAATGTCTTCCGCCTTACAAAGATGGTGACACGTTCCTGCATCGCACACTCAACGAACCCTGTCACAAGATGGTAAGCAAGTGCAAGTTTGATTCATTTCGTGCCATCTAGGGAGAGTATTCATAAGTTTATGGAAAATATGTTCAATCCAGAGTGATGATTTATGTGATACGAAAAGCCACAGGTCTAAATAGAATGTAATTTGACATTTCACGTAGAGAAAAGGACAGAGAGGTGCTGAGAAGGATGAGTTAGGTTAATGTAATCAGTCATTTCTAACAGCTATAACAATTGGTGTTGAACTGAAGGATCTTTTGACTTAAGTGCAAACTTGACAATGTTGAGTGTTCCTATAAAGACAACCTTCAGATGCAAGTTGCCGTTTCTTGATGGTCAACTGTGGTAGCAATTACCAAGCGGTTCCATAGCATCTTCTGATCGGTCTGTTCTTATACCTCAGTGCTAACTGTTTGAAATGAATCATGCTAGTGTTATTTTTGAATAGCATATGTTGTTATAATTGAGTTAAGTGCAAAATGATGTCATCCTCACGAATGTTTTCATTTCATTTCTTCACATTCACCAGTTGAAGGTATAGTTCTTTCTTCTGGGCCGTGAAACTTGGTATTGGCTATTGTTATTGTTACCGTCTTCGTCTGTTTAGTGTGCATGACATTTATCGGTATGATTTCGTTTATGAAATGCTTTTCTTCAATTTTCTTCACTTTCTGTGCGATGTTTACAAATTGAATTAAGTGCGAAGTGATGTCATCATCACAAATGTCTTCTTTACAAATCATTTAGACGGTTTGATAAACCACCTAAGTAGTTAAATCTACTTTGACAAACCACCTAAGTACTTAGAACTACTTTGACAAACCACCTAAGTACTTAGATCTACTTTGACAAACCACCTAAGTACTTAGATCTACTTTGACAAACCACCTAAGTACTTAGATCTACTTTGACAAACCACCTAAGTACTTAGATCTACTTTGACAAACCACCTAAGTACTTAGATCTACTTTGACAAACCACCTAAGTACTTAGATCTACTTTGACAAACCACCTAAGTACTTAGATCTACTTTGACAAACCACCTAAGTACTTAGATCTACTTTGACAAACCACCTAAGTACTTAGATCTACTTTGACAAACCACCTAAGTACTTAGATCTACTTTGACAAACCACCTAAGTACTTAGATCTACTTTGACAAACCACCTAAGTACTTAGATCTACTTTGACAAACCACCTAAGTACTTAGATCTACTTTGACAAACCACCTAAGTACTTAGATCTACTTTGACAAACCACCTAAGTACTTAGATCTACTTTGACAAACCACCTAAGTACTTAGATCTACTTTGACAAACCACCTAAGTACTTAGATCTACTTTGACAAACCACCTAAGCAGTTAGATCTACATCATGTGTGATTGTAAAACTGCATAAATGGTTAGAAACAGATGTTCAACAAGGTATTTTTGCAATCTAGTTAGAGAAATTGTCTGCAATGTTTGGATAAATTTTTATCCTTGCAAGTAATTAAAGCTGTGATCTCAGATCTAGCAGTCTGGCATCAGTGGTTTAAATAATTACATAACCTCAATCACATTATCAGTCATGATGGATGTTAATTAGCCTCAAATTGCTGCTTTTACTTTTAATCTACATCTCTCCTTCTGTAATCTCATTAACCTCTCGCACACCTGCTTCATGCATATTCATGACCTCCCATCACATTTGACCCACACTTGACTGTAAAACTTCTTCCGCTATCACTACCTCCATTGTCCACTCCAATCATCATTACTTAAATTTCCTTTTCCTAAACCTCGAAACCTCCTAAATTAATAGTATAACTCATTCAAAATTCGCTAAGCATTAACTTATCGCTCCCATCCTTAAATCAGTCGACTGGCTGAAATCCTTGTGTGCATCCACTTCAAGGTCCTGTTGCTAACCTACAACCTAGTGTTGGGTATGAGTTAACTCAGATGAGTTTAAACTCACGAGTTAACTCACTTGCTGTGATTTATGAGTTTGAGTTAACTCATCTTAAAGGGTGCGAGTTATGAGTTTGAGTTAACTCATATTTTCTGTGAGTTTGAGTTATAACTCAATTATTTCAAACTCAACTCACTCGGCACATATTATGTTGAAACAAGCCGGTTTTTTAAATATCGGAACAGGCTGTCACACACCAACTTTTAAAAACTTCTGCTTAAAGCTAATACCAGTCATGTTTGAGATGTGAAACATGTGGACTGTGGTGTTTACTTTGACTCAGTAATAATAACCTGATTTATCCATTATCCCAGTAATAATAATAACAGTTATACTAGTAATAATAAACTGATGATACCATTTCCTGGTAACTGTGTATTTGTACAACGTTCGATTAGAACGTGCTGGTATGAGACAAGTGAGTTGATGAGTTAACTCATTTAACAACTGAGTTTGAGTTAACTCATTTCACTTAGGATGAGTTGAGTTTGAGTTTAAACTCATTTTGAGGTGCATGAGTTGAGTTTTGATTTAACTCATTTCTTGTGTGAGTTTACCCAACACTGTCACCACTATACTTCTAGTCCAGTAACCTGCTCTACCCGATCCTCCTCCTACCTCACTCTCTCCCATCCTCCAGTGACTACTCCCCTCAACTTCACCAACCGATCCATATCTTGCACTGCACCTCGACTCTGGAATGAACTTCCCTGAGAATTCTGCATATTCTCAGTTCCTCTGCCAAGACCATCAATCCATCATCTGCTTTAGTTCCTATACTTACCACTCCATTCCAAATTGGAGTCTCATCTCTTCGAGAATTCCTACCCTAATCCATCCGATACTCCACCTTTCAAGCTTTCTGGTCCTCAATGAAACCCACCTTGGCAGCTGCTCTATCTCCTCTCTCTCTCTCTGACAACTGGACTCGGCTCTCCACCCATTGGACATCATTCAATTTACAACCCCTTCGATATGACGCAGTGCTCATGAATAAGCTGGTGCCATGCACTTAACTTTACAGTAATTCATTAGAAATTTGGAGTTTGCGATTACAGTGCATTTATTAGATTTATTGGTACCTGTATGAACGGATTTACTGGTATGTTAAATACTGAACTTCTTCCTCAGTGGTGATATCTTATGTGGTATCAGTCTTATCAATTCTGCAGTTTCTTCTCATAGTTTTTGCATTTCTAGATGAAAACAACACTTTTAAAAGCCTTAATCAGCTTTTTCTCTTTCCCTTGTCGCAAATTCCAGGTTAATTTGCTGTGGTTTTAACACAGACCAAACGTCTTCTGAACCACTTAAAACTCTTATTATGTTATCTTAATCCATCAGTCTGTTTACCTGCCTCATCTTTAGACTTTCACTCAGAACCAAAACTAATTCAATGAGTCTCACTCAATCCAACTCTCAATTTTACTTTGATTGGGCATCTAGGAATGAGCTGATTGTCACAAAATAGCATTTTGGGATGCTGAAGAAATGGGCAGTTTGTAATTCTCATTACAACTTCGCTTCATACCTTATCTATTGCTACTGACCTAATGAGATGGAAGCTTGTTGCTTGAAAGAATCCAAAACTTTGAACAGCAGTCAGTCGGGTGTCATTGAGTATCTTCTAGTGGACAAGCAGTTTAAGTCTTCCTGTTAAACTGCAGGCTGAATGCTGACAGCTCGAGTTTTGGTGACATCATTGTTCTGAAATATGTGTGACTGCATTCATTTTTGTATTGTGATGCATGATTTTGCTCTAGCCTGTTTCGTCAGCAATAACTTGATGACGAGAACAGCATTTTTGATCGTGTCTTGTGTCAGGAAAGTTAATTAAGGATGATTTTAAATTAATGGTACTGCATGCTGTGCAAAATGATTAAGGTTGAATGCATGCTTTTGGCATTGTTTGTTTTTAGCATTATGTGATTTGACTTTTATGTGTGTACTTTCTTGTGCGATGATTATAATATTTATACGTGTCTTGTTTGCATTGAAGTTTGTGAATGCTTAAGTAGTGTAATTTCTGAGATGCCATTGGAAGTTGTGTAATTCAGTGTCTAATTTTGAAAATGTGTTTGTCATGTTCATATGTTCAAGGAATCAGTTGTCAGGATGCATTTGTTGCTAATAGCTAACATTGTGTAGCTTGTGCATATTGTCGTTTAATTATATTACATTGCATTGTGTCAGATTACGTTACGATACATTACAATACATTGCATCATCCTGTGACATTTTATATCTTTGTGTTATGTGTATTGGTAGGTGCATCAAAAAGGCATATGTTCCTAACTTCTGCATTTCATAACTTTGTCCTGTTCTGAGTAAGACCCTGTTGTGTCCCTCTTATGTCTCGTGGTGTTCTAGTGCTGTTCTGTTCCATGAGGATTGTTCAATATGAACCCAAGACTTACTAGGAACTTGCCTATTTAAATCCATGATCAAACGCCACCCAATTACCATCGACACTCTGTATGATGTTTAATGGTATGGTTCTGCCTTTCAACTGCTTTTATTCTATTATCAACCTTTTCTGTGCAGTGGTGAATATCATTTAGGCAGTTTGATGAACCGTCATCATTTTCATCTGATGTTTTATTCTGAGCCCTATGACTGAACTGCCTGTTACATGGTCATATGGCCCATGAGTGTACATAATAACTTTGTCTGGTACTTTGCCTAATTTACCTACAAGTACCTGAAAAGTACTGATATTTATCTGTTTCATGGACGGTGAATTTGGTGCAGGGTTACTGCCCTTCATATGGTCACTTTATCCGACCTTGAGAAACAGCAATCTTAAATGGACATTTCCTTCGCACATTTGACTGATGCCATGCTGCTGGCACATTTGCTTCAGTGTGTTCATGGAAAAAAAACAGAAAAAATAAGTAACCTAATTCCAAATGAACCGTTTGTAAGGTGATCTAAGGGTAATAGTCAGAGGTTTGGTCCAAGAATTGAAGGATCATTATGAAGTACATAGTCAAAAGCTAGCAGTCTGACAACTGAACAAAACTTCAAAGTAACAGGTCTGGAGCACCCTTGACATTTGTTGAATGAAAATTCTTGCCTTCAGGTGCAGTTGGGTTAATACCTTGTGGAATATTTAAATGGCATAGAAGTTATAAGATTACCGGTAAATGGAACCTATTACCTTCATCGTTAAAGAGTGGATTTGCGTTCCTTCAAGTCATCAATATTGTCAAACCAAAGATACAGTGAGGCAAACTATGCATCTGACGGCTATTTGTTAAGCTCACAGGGTTTTTGCCTGTGTCTGCTTGCTGTTTAGGTCTGAATTCATTGATTGGCTTATTAAGTGATTGATTGAATTTTGATTGACTGACCTGATGACCAATGATTGATCGTAGTTGTTCTGGCTTTGTACATATACATTGGCTGAAATTGATGTATGTTTAGGGTACTTTTCCCGACGTTCTCTTGCCAGCTGCAAACAGCATTGTGTGCACGGATAACTCGGCTCTCTTGTCCGAGATATTTAATCGAACATTCACTGAAGAGAGACCCATCAGATTTCCACCAAAAAAGTGCACTACAGCTACAATACGATGCAACCAGTGTAAAAACTCACACCATTGCCAAGCACTGGGTATGACTTGTGGTCAAGTTTTCTCTGGCAATAGAGCTAGAGTAATTTCTTTATAGGAAGCTTCATTAATGTTAATGTTTTAGTGAACTCATATGGATATTGACCTGATTACGGCTTGTTTTTGGTGCACCATCGGTTGATGCCTTGCGCTTTAGACCAGATAGACATTAATAAGTAGTAATGATAATAAATAAAACTTGTAAAGTGAAAATACAGTTAGCACCACATAATGGATGTCGAGAAGTGCTGTGAAAGTCATGTTTCAGATCTAGGAGTTCAATACAGAGCACAGTAACATTTCCACATCTCTGTTTACATTGTTTACTTTACACTATGTGAGCCACAGGAAATTTCTAATGAAGACTTGTGTATTAAACATTGGCCCCATAGAAGTTACTCTTTCCTTTTAAAATTTCTCTTAGTTCTATTATTATTTATTATTGTTTACTTTTAATTAAAATAATTATTGTATTACTTCTTTTTCTTTCCTTCTCCTTCTGCTCCTCTTGCTCCTCGTCCTCCTGCTCTTGCTTCTCCTTCTGCTTCTCCTCATGGTTCTTCTCATCCTCTTCTTCTACCTCTGCTTCTGCTTCTTCTTCTGCTTCTCCTCCTCATCTTTGTGCTCCTTTTTCTGTATAATGCATTCCATTATTTCTGTTTTAAATGCTTAGGCCTATAGCAAAATACATTTATTATTCTTGTTTTTACTTATCTTTCAGTAAACTGCTAGGCTGCGATGCTGAATAATGCAGTAAATGCGGTAATTGTGCCAAGTAATAATCAGTTTAAGAGAATGATATTAGCCATTTATGTGATTTTGAGTGAATCTTTTTTGTTATTTTAGAGCTGTTTGTTAAGAAGTGCTGTCTCATCGACTGCTATAATCTGATCGACTGTAAGATTGCAATGAGTGAAGAATGTCTTTCAGCTCCTGTGGAATGTGCCATGGGTTAGATTTAAAGCTGATTATCAATATATTTCCTGACATGTACAGTGAATTTTATGCTTATTAGTATATTTATTTTTTCTCTTGTTTTTAACCAGCCAACTTATGCTGCTCCATAACACCATTCGATTGCTTCATGAGTTATATGAAATGGTTCTAATACATTGCATGTGATTTGATACAGCTGGAATATCCCAGTTCATCAAAATTCAGTTTCTTGATGTTTATGATCTAAGTTATGAAGCACTGTATTTCATCCAGCCTCAAGAACGCACAACAGGCTCCATTGTCTTCTCAACCATATGTGCTGCTGTTATTCCATTCAAAATGTAATTTATGTTGAATTTGTTTTTTATAGGATCGTTTATTCTCGACGCAACAATGTTTGCTTGCGTGTAATTAAGTCCGGGTGCAAAAACTGAAATTGAACAGAAATAAGTTTCTTGATTTAAGGAGGACAATATGGCCTGTGTAATGGCGTCTGCTTTATGGGTTGTTTTCGACGAGACTGAGCAACAAATTCTCCTTGGTTAATGTCTTTGTTGGTGCTAGATGTCCGTACTAATGATTTTTTACTTGTTTTCCTTTTGATGAGTTGCTATTAGCAGGTTTTGCTTGATGTATTTGCTCTACTACAGGCGACGCATACCGCTACACAATCCAGCCCGTCTTCCACACCATCAAGAATCAGTTTCGATGTCATCTTCAGCACCATAGGGTCACCGTCCTTTACAAGCTTTTCTACTTCATCCAGATTCCAGCTATCGGCTTCCAGACGCCTAAGGTTCACCAGACCATATATGCACATGATCTTGGCTACCACCAAAATGGTAAATACAAGGCCGATTACCTTACGGTCGAGCATAACACAGACTTCAATCTACAGGATGACTTTATTCTCACTGGTCAGGAATTGAACGGTCGGTTCAACTACTCAGTTCACTCGGCCGTAGTCACCGATCAGAACAGACAGGTCGACATACACGATATATCGGACAAGATATTTATGGCGTCTGCTCAGTTTGAACGTCCCTTTGACTACAGCTCCTCGACATGGGTTAACAACAATGACTGCAACAAAAACATCAGTAAGATAAAACCGATTTACGACCAGCCCCCAGCCGATACTCAGGAGGTCAGCGTCCTGTTTCAGGATTCAGCCGAACCTTTCCAGTATTTCCTAAAGTCCGTCAACAGCCCGCCTTTCATTAGATTTACTGTGCCAGGTACGATTGGACTTTGCTACACCTTGCTAATTGAATTAAATCTCTTATGGCTTCTGTGACACTATTGCCATGATGCATCAGTAGCAATCGCTTTAAGTGAAATCATAGTAAATAATTATAATCCTGTGGTCAGGTTGTAGTCCGATAGGCCAGAGGAACTAGCAGTAAGGCTATAGTGGGTGAGCAAGTTGAACAGATTAAGCGTTTTAGCAGAGATTGTGATATGGCATGTTGACGTTGTTTGTTTTCGTGACAGAATGGAAGATGGCATGAAATTTGTTGTTGCAGTCAGTCGTATTAAATTAGACTTCAGTTGGAAATTAAATATCTTCAAAAAGTCTCAGTTACCCTTTTTAGCTTTCTCTGCCTTGTGTTGAAGATTGTTTTGCCTGATCTATCATTGTTCGATTTCCACAAGAAGTTCTTTTAACTTTTTCTCCATTTTTTAAAGTAGATCAGGCGCGTAACTAGCATTACGCAATTACGCAACTGCGTAAAGATTTTAGCAGCTCTCAAAATTTTTTAACCGTTTAGATTACTTTTGACATTCTAGATTACTATTATTCGTTGAATTTCTAATGTGCAGACTTTATTACTGTACAGTCAGTAAAACATTTCCCTTCGCCGACATAGTGAAGACTCTGCAAATTTCGTGGCACTTCTGAAATTTCGATCACAGACCGACACTATAGATTAAATCATCGTAAGCTAATGTCATCTGGTCCACGCAAAACCCAGTACATAAGTCCGTTGATTCAAAAATCAGCTGATCCACCTGTGTGGCCTGTGAGTTCGAGACATTATTGTGGCAGAATGTCGTGCGGCTAGGTTGTACACTTTATTGTTTGATGCGAGCACAGAACAGATATCGGTCAGCTTATACGATATGTTGATAGCGTGAACAACCCGGTTCTCAGCATGTGGCAAAAGAACAATTTATAGGGCCTAACTGTCATCCCAAGTTTTCCCAACGCTTGACACCACTGGCGAAACTATTGCGACACTCGTAAAGCAGCAGCTTTATGAAGTTGGTTTCTGTATATGTTGGCTAAAAGCAAAAAGGTATCTTGATAAGGACAATTTGCTGCCGACTTTTCAATCTGGTTTTCGTAAGGGCCACTCCACGGAGACCCTGTTAGTTCGCCTCCTCTCTGATATCTATGGGGCTATTGATAGGTCACAGGTCATCCTCTTAGCATTATTTGCTGTCAGCACGGCGTTTGACACCGTCGATCACGATATCATTCTTAGGCGCCTATCTACCTCGTTTGGCCTTTCTGGTAACTTTCTTGACTGGATTGTTTCCTACCTCCATCACCGTTCCTTCTCTGCGGTCTACGTGTCTACTAGGACTCCATGTGTTCCTGTCCCGTTTGGCCTGCCCCAGGAATCTGTGCTGGGCCCTCTTCTCTAATTATATTATTTATACTGCTGATACTGGTCCTCTCCTGGCCTCTTGCTGAGCCTTGCTCTGTGCTGAACCAATCTTATGCGGGTGACCTGCAGGCGTTTTTGCACTGTCCTGCGTCAGCAGCCATTACCGAAGCCCGGGCCATGAACCGGGCAATGGAGGCTCTCGAGGCCTGGATGTCCTCCAATCGCCTGCGGCTAAACTCATCTAAGACCCAGTTCATTTGGCTTGGCACGCGCCAGCAGCTCGCCAAAATTGATTTGGAGGCCCTTGCCCAGGAGTTCCCGCAGATTACTTTCTCACAGTGGCAAAGAAATTAATTAATTGATAAATCCAGGCAGGCTATCAACTTTATAAAATAAAATTATAGGCGTGTATGTAATGAGATCGACGATCGTCATGAAAACTGCAATCTCTTAGAGAAAATAACATATCCAAAATTAAGTGGCCAAGGGCAGCATTTTGGGCCGTCGCCCCGGGCGGCATTTCAGCTCCGTACGCCATTGCTTTCTCATCCTTTGTCCGGGACCTTGGTGTCACATTAGACCAAGAACTAACGTTCACGTGGCATATCAGCCTGCTATGCCGCGATTGTGTATACCAGCTGGCAGCTGCGTCAGCTTAGAGAGGTCTTCCGTTCCTTAACCTTTAATGCTGCCTTAATGCTTATCCACTTCTTTGTTGTTTCCCGTCTTGATTATTGCAGCGCCCTCTGCGTGGGTTTTCCGGCGACTCGGGTTGGGTGCTTGGTTCGGGTCTTACGCTCGGCGGCACGCTATATTGGTTGCATCCCAAGATTCCGCCATGTTACTGACTATATGCGGGATGTCTTGCATTGGCTTCCTTTCCCACAGTGGATCGCTTACCGGATGTCTTCCTTGGTCTGGCGCTGATGTGGTCTCTGCTTATCTACAGGAGCACCACCCTCAGCATCCAGCACCGTGGTTCTCCTCGCTCTTCTAGGCAGGCTGAGGTTCTTGTCTCCCGGTCGCGGACTTCTATTCTGCAGCGCCGTGCTTTTTCTGTTGCTGGCCTGCAATCTGGAATGGGCTTCCTTTGGCACTACGCCTAATGCCGAGAGCCCTTCAGATCACGTTCTATTCTAACTTCAAGACTGTTCGGACTTCGGAGTTGGGTCGGGTGCGCTCCTAAGTAGATAATCTTGAAGAGGCGCTATGTAAATCTCTGTAATGAATGAATGAATCATAATTTGCCAAAGAGCTGATGTAAAATGTTATTACTTTTAACCAAAAAGATTGTCTCCAAAATGGACCATTACAAACCAACAAATAAATTTATTTTCTTATGCTTTAGTTAATTGCTTTGATGAGTCTGTCTGTTTCTAGTCTACGTTGGTTGCTGGGACTTTGCAGCTGAACCCATTTTAAAAATCAAATTATGAAATTATAATTATAATTTTCCAAAGAACTTATGTAAAATGTTATTACTTTGAATCAAAAGTTGGTCTCCAAAATGCACCATTACAAACCCCTAAATGAAAATTTTTCTTACCCTGGGGAGAGGGCACAGCCCCCTCCCCAGACCCCTCCCCTCAGAGTTCTTCAAAACTGCGTAATTTTATGGAAGACCTGGTTACGCCACTGAAGTAGATTCTAACAAAATGGAGGTCATGTTTATATTACTCTTTATAAATGTTTAGATATGATATGATATGATGCGATATTACATACATTACCTGCAAAAAAGTGACTGGGAAACCAGTGCAGCTCGTCATTAAAGTGTTAAAGTGGAATAGATTATTCAAGTTTAACTTTCAAAATCAATATAAAACACTTAAATTTATAGATATATGTAAAATTTAATGTTCTAAAAATTTATTGTGTTCATCATATAGTGAAGCAAAATGTTTGGCTGATAACATCTGACCCTGCAAAATAATTTTGTTTCATTTTTTGTAGGAAACACATCTATTTTGCCATATTATTTTCAAGACAACGGTCCTTTCCTCTATACGAACGAGTCGCTTTCTGTTAGCGTTGAACTGTCGCCTGCGGGACGCATCTGGCTGATTCATGTGACAGGTGACTTCAGTTTAACGTGAATCTGGTGCAAATTTAATATCTGTGTAATTTATTTGTGTCGTTCTGAAGAGATGCAGCGGAATGACTAATACCATGTGCACACCGACGACACTTTGGCAGACATATATTGACACACTGGAACATATAAATCGACACGTTGGCAAAAATAGATTGGCAGTGTTGTGTGCAGACTTAAAAATGCAAGACAAGATCAAGGTAGTGGGGATCCAAAACCAAGGTTAAGGACAGGTTGTACTGTGGGGTAAAAAGAGAGACAAAGCCGAAGACTTTGGCAGTGCTTTTGTGAGGTACTTAAAAGGTACTATAGTAAGTGTCCACTGTCCATGAACATACTTATATACCAGGTACATACATCAATCAATCAATCAATCAAATCTCTTTTATTGAAGCCAAATGAAAAACACATAACATTTCAACATAAAGTATCAGGATTGGCCGCAAGAGGAGTCCCAAAAGGGATCAAGATCCCGCTAACTAGGGACACCTAGAACAACATTTCAGAAATATGAATTAGCTAAATCCTTGATAAACAGTGCAACATCAAGTTTCGTACAGCAATGCAAACAGTATAGTACATATTACACAGTAAATGATTAACTCGATTCAAAACACTATGAAAATATAAAAAAAAACGAAAACCTTAACTAACAGTGAAAAGAATATCCGGCAGGGTAGGTTATAGCTAATTTCCATTAATCAGGTAGGCATGCAGCATTTTTTTAAAGTGCCGTAGGTGGAGGGCACAACGTATGTGAGAGGGAAGCATGTTCCAGGTTGTGGAAGACTTGAGATCCAAGACTGTCCAAGACGGGTTTTTTGGAATCAAATCAAGGCTTAGAAAAAAAGCAACTACTTGGATATCAGTTTCTGAGTTTGATCTTTTTAATCATCAATATGCATATAAAGTCAGTGATAGCTAAAACTTTTTTGACTGGAGCTAATATTGCAAGTATGCTAAAAGTTTTTTAACTATGCAGAGAGATAAGTTAGAAGTCTTCTGTTACCTTATGGCTGTCCTTATGTCACATACCAAGACCACTTGCTCCAGACAGGGAAGACTGTTGCTAAAGAACAGTTCCAAAATACCAAGACATGACTTCAGAGACTGACACTGGGACCAAGACAATTGGTTTCCACAGCAGAGAATGAGGCTAAGACAACTTGTATCAAGACGTTTTGATACCAAGGCTGCATCTCGAGACCTTCCAACCCTGCTCACTCTCACACATATTCAGTACCTCTTAACAGTTTTGGTGTTATTTCATTTAATGTGAAAGTGTTGAACGAGCTGAGTTCTGTGGCCAGTTGTATGATTGTTATTGTTATAGTAATGATTGTTATTATTATTAATTATTATCAATTTGGGTTTTTATCAAAGACATAATAGAGTAATATATGAAGCAATGATTATTTCTAAAGGTATCAAACACTAAATTGGGCTATTTAAATTTCTCCCAACTTGCATTGTGCTCATTTACCAATCCTGAAAAGATGTAGGGCTTAGTTGGCACCACCGGTGACATGATATACATGAGGCTTAGCTTCCTGTTCTTGACACCTTTAAAGTGCTTCAACCATACTGATCATCTGAATTTTGAGGTTTAAAGTAGTAAATGAAGATATGTGAAAGTTGAAACTATGTCATGTCTGTTTGGATATCAGGTAAGATGAGTGGCTGTCCGGCGTACTTGGGTTTAACAATCAACGATCGCCTGGAAATGGAGCAGCTCTTCCACTATGACCTCCTAATAGTGTGTCCTCCAGAGTTCAACCTCACCTTCAAGATTCCAAATTGGGGACAGCAAACGCACAAGACGTTTGACATAACATTTCAAGATCCGAGCAAGACATTTGCCGTGTTTTCGACACACCTGGGCAGTGAGCATCATACAACCCTCGAATCGCATTCTGACATTCGCTTGGAAACTCAGCCTCTGCAACCCATGTCCATGATCATCTTTCTTGTCATCGGCATCATCACTGTGTACTCCATCGTAATGTCCTTTTTCGTTCGTGCTTGTGTGCATCGGAAGCGTTCAAAGTTCTCGCATGAAAATGCGGATGGACTGATGCTTGGAAGCACTGACCAGTCACTGACAGGTAAAAGACTGCATCAAATGGTTTCAAGGCAGATATGCCTAACGACAACTTACGTCGTAACTCGCTTTTTGTACAGTTTATTCATGTCAGTGACGGCGCTGTCTTTGGGAATTCTTTTTCTGACTAAACAGGACATTGCTGTTCTGTCAAGGATTTCACAGTTCCAGCTGGAACAGGCAGATATGTTAGCAAACATCTCGGCAGAAATTGAGAGAGAGATTCAGGCAGAGATTGTACGCTATCAGCGATTGGTGGATGAACGCCAAACATCATGTTCCAATTATATCGGTTTGTCTTCTGTCTTTCTTTGCTTAGCATGAAGTTATACAATTGTTATACATGTAACTGTCAATATTATTTCAAGGATGTTATGCAATTGTTATGACTTTCAATATTATTTCAAACATGAGATAGTGGCATTACTAATTTAAAATTATTATCCTTGTAGTGTATTGTAAAAGAGCATTTCTGAACGATTTCTTAGAGGCTATATATTGTTTTTGTTATGGTTTTGTCAGTGGCAAACACAACCACAATACAGACTCAGACTGACAAACTTTAAACAGATAATTAGTGATTTAAATATGTTTGCCGTTGATTTGGTAAATTCAAAATGCCATTGACATTAAGAATCTGAATCTACATTTGCCTTTGAATCTGATTAAGAATTATATATATGTTTAAGTATATACGTAAGACTTCTTGTGTGTCTGTATGGAGGTGTGAGTGTAGGCGTGTGTGTGTGTGTGCGCACACGCGCGTGTGTGTACATATGTATAATAATTATAATTTAATGATAATTAATAATTGTTTCAGGTGACCTTATGATTGGCGTATCAAGGCTGATGGAGACGGTGGTTTATGAAAACCATTTAGCGTACATGTATGGTCCAGAAAATTCGATTAGCTACCTCATTGTCAACCAAACTCAGGTGCAGTTTCTTCATTACATGGACTCTGTGGACAGTTTTCTCATCGGATACAAGACTAAACTCAACGCTGCACTGCTTCCTCTCTATACTCATTACAGAAAGTACCTTCGGTCAGTTTACGAGTCTGAATGGTTGGCATTTGCACAGAGGCTGTTCAACACGACACAGCCGATAATTCAAAAGCCTTCACTCGAGTACGATAAATTGGCTGGCGATGAGGTGGATTTCTCAATGTTCCTTGTGATTGAAGAAGTGGAGCAATTCCGGATGTGGAGTACACAGTTTTGGGAGCGGTAGGAAATGAAATTTTTAAGCTATTATTTAGATTATTTTCTTACTTTAAAGCAAGAAGCTGTTTGTAATTATAAGATAATGAATGTGGTAATCATTGGTCCATTAATACTTCTTGTAAATTTCTTGTAAATTAATGACCATTTTAAAATTAGTAAAAGAATGTTTAATATTTTGACAAATAGTTTGAAGAGCTAAGAAGTCTCAGTAGAGACGATTGCTTTATTATAATTAATTCTCAAACATGTAACGGACATTTTTACTTTGTAAAAGCTTTCAATCCAAACATTATTATTAGGCCAATTTTAAATTTAGTCGATGTCTCATGATTTCGTAAAATAGAAGCAAAATCAATTGGATATAGACCTTCTTTGTATGCATCAGACAATTAATTAATTGGTGAAAAAGAGACTGATGAATTTATGTATCTCTGGTCTTTTTAATTGGTAAAAAATGGACTAATGAATTTATTTATTTCAGGTTCTATTTCCAATATCCCAATCTTTTTCCAGTTTTTCCTGATGTAAATATTACACGTGCAAACCTGCACTGCGATGCCGACATCTTTTCCAACATGACTGCTTATCCTCAGCTTGACCACTTTGACTCAACTCATTTCTTTGGCACGTACTATTTTGAAGACTCTACTGATACGAAACGGATATTAGCTAGAGAGAAAACTGCGGTCACTGATCTACCTCGAGAAACGCGTCTTCCTGTGACAAATCAAGATTCGATCGAAATTATTGGCTCCAGTTTGCTGTGGCTGATCTGCATAGTTCTAGATGTGCTTCTAATGAGCCACCGTATGTGTCGTACATACTGTTGTGCAAAAGCTTTGTATGCTCGTCTCCAGCAGCCGATGCCACGTGATCGGTTGATCTACAGGAGGAAGGATTCTCCACGTGGAAATGGTCAGCAGATAGCTACCAACCATCTGATAAGCCAGAAAGAGAAGCGTCATACGTCGAAGGAGGAATTTCCTCAGTCAGCGGAGACAGTCGGTGATCAGTACGCTTGTATCAGGTATTATTACTTAACTGGGTTTCATTCTGCTTCTGTTTGATTGGGATTTTGTTTCTAACAAGTCCCTAGCAAAGGCAGAAGGCATATATAGCGAGTCAAAGTTTATCTTATCTGTGTCCGTTCAGCAATCAATGGCATTTATTAATGCTAGGTTCTTTTCCATTCAGAGTACATGCCTGACATTTTATAACATCTGACTCCATTGTCCTTGAGTTTTCATAGTATTATAGGTACAAATTGTTTTGAAATATATTATAGTTCATTTAAATGTGATTTGTTTAAGTGCTCAAGCTAACCAATTATTTTTTAATTTTTTGTATCATCAATGACAACCAGCCATTAATTGATATAATGTTTTTATTTATAAAGTTTCCCGTATTAAAGCGCTTTAACAAGAATACATCTTAACAAAACCTAGCTATAAAAATGAACTTATTCAGATGTGTCTCAAAGCCAGCAATAAATTTGATTAATAATAGTTTTCTTTGAAATTGTGAATAAATTCTCAATATGCTCTCTGTCTCTGGAATGAGAACCTATACATTGTGGTTAATAATTCAGTTTAACTTTCTAGGTACAACGACTCGAGTGGCACAGAGCAGGACTGTTACCATGACAACAAATCCCCAGGAACCAACAACAGGAAGCGATGTCAGACTGTGCGTTCCATATTCAGTACAGCTGTTCGAAGCAGACTGGTTCCCCAACTTGTAGTTGCGGCAATGCTGATGGTGCTCCTCTGTTTTCTACTCAAGGCGTGCATGACTTTTCTTGAGGCAGATGCTCTTATCGACAACAACATCTTTGGGGCTTTTGTGAGTCCAGTGGTTATTCAGGCCAATCTGAGCAGCTCGTTTGTGACTGAGCAGGCTGAGCAGATCACTGCTCAGATGAGGATATATGAGAATCAGATGCATTCGGAGCTAGCCAGTCTCAAGAGCATTATGCTCTACTTCAATCTGGGTAGGTATTGCTTTGAGAAGAACCTAATAATACACTTGCCTTGTTGCATTGTATACATTGTTGTTAGCAGTAATCGTATTCTTGAGATTTCTGCAGCACCCAAAAAGCGAAGCACGGGGAACCAGCTTATTCACAGGTGCTCAGTCAAAACGCCTCGAGTGAGTTGGTCATGGCCTCGAGTCAGGTGGCCATTAATCCAAGACAGGACTATGCATTCAGCTAATTTGGAGATGAATGCTAGGTTAGAGACGGGTGGGTAGTTTGAGAGGATTTGTGTATGGTGTTGCATCAAAGTGACCATATTATGGAGGCTATGGATTTGTGTTTAGTTTTTTAGTTTGAAAACATGTCTTTTGATAGAAACATTGTTTGACTATTTTCTATGATGTGATCTGGAGCTATTATGGGTTGACATTCTTTAAGCATTATCTTTGATGATTACTCTACAACTTAAGTGATTTCATTAAAGACTTGTAGTGCTAGTAAAATCGTCTTCTTCAAACAAATTGACCATGAGCCAACAGTTGATTCAAATTTTCTTTAGCTGACCTTCTGTTCTATGTTGCTTCTAAAGGAAAATACACAGTTTATGCACAGCATAATCTTAACCCTCAGGCTGCCAAGGTTTTTTGTGACATCGGCTACCAAGGGGGTGGGGGGGGGTTGAGACGACCCCTGGATTTTCGTGTTTAGTTTCACATATCATAACTTGTAATACAGCATTGGATTCAGCATGCATTTCTGCACAGAATGGTATATTTAGTTGTACATTATGTGAATGCACCTCGAAATTACATCACTTTTAACAACGGAACCCCTTAATTAGCGATATTTTATATTATTGCGTGCCTTTTGTACTTTTTGGATAAACAAATATAAAATTATGTGTGTTTTGAAACTGATCTATGTATCCAAGATACAAACATACATCCCTACATATGTTTATATACGTATAAATATACATCATACATATATATCCATACATATATATCGGTTTACGCTGTGATGCTGTATTCAGCCATTTTCACACAGATTACGCGTATTATTATTTATTTTGATCACTTCCGGTTTTCAAAAGACAAACATGTAAGTATGCAAATGAAGCCCTACATTCCCTCTAAAGAATGGTATATTTGTTTCTCTTCCAGGAAGATAAATGAATACGCTACAGACAAAAACTAAGGGGGAGTGCTTGCATTCAGCCATTTTTCACGCATATTACGCGTATTATTATTTATTTTGATCACTTCCGGTTTTCAAAAGACAAACATATAAGTGAGTAAATGAAGCCCTGCATTCCCTGTAAAGAATGGTATATTTGTTTCTCTTCTAGGAAGAATAGTCAATAAGCTATAGTCGAAAAACTAAGGGGTTGTATCGACCCCCTCTGGTACCTCGGGTATATCGGGTGTAACTTTTGAATGGCGTGAGATACCTCCATGATGTATGCCTCAAAATGTGCGCAAATGATCCTGCTACAGCTACCTAAAATGTCAAAATTATATTCCATATGGAACAAGTTTGCGAAGCAAAAAACCTAGCGGGGTCGTTCCAACCCCCCCCCCCTTGGTAGCCCGAGGGTTAATATAACCTTATGATGCTGGCCTATAGTATACATTGATCCTGGCAATTATATATGTACTTTTCTATACATAATTATGCATACATACAACTTCACAAGTCCAACCTGCATCATAGAACCTATTCAAACAAGCTATCGCACCCAGTATAGTTGAACGTGAATACAAGAATTACAACACATAATCACAGTGTTAAGACATCTCCTTCCAAAGCGCAACCACAATCAGTTGTTGTGCTGCTAGATTTAGAAGGAGCTTTTTCAACCTCCCATCTTGGATTGGTACATGTTGACCAACCTTGGAGGCATCTTGTACCGAGTTGACTGACAATGTTGTGCAACATTTCCCAGCTTCACTGTGCTTACCAGTGCTTTAGTTTAGAGCTGCCACTTGTATCAGATGAGTCACTCATTATCACACAATCTTTGATGTTACTATAACTTCATAATCTTCATTACTACACTACCTGTGTGATCAAGTAGTGTTTCCAGACCCATTCAACTGACCAGTCACTGGTTTTGTTGTTGTTCACCATTTCTTTAGAGCTTCTGTCTGTTTAAACATGTCTAAATGTGGTTTCAGAACAGAAATGGCTTGTCGACAACTACATTCGAGAGACATGTGCATTCCACCAACTACACATTCCGACCAGCGGGAGGAACTGTGACGTTAAAGTGCCTTTACAGAACTTAGACGTTCCCATGCTGCCGTGCAACTTTTTACCCCTTGAACCACGCCTGTACATAGGTAATTAATGTAACTGGCAACCGGTTTTTTATAATTAAAACTTTTAGAATACACTAGTTGTACCAAAGAATTTAGAATGCACGAAGTGGGGTGGGGAGATGATAGAATGGTAACACGCTGGCACGAAGATCAGAAGGACATGGGTTCGATACCCGCTAGACCCATAAGGTGGACTTAGCCTTCAACTCCATAGGGGGCGACTGTAAAATGAGCATTAGGACAGACGGGCGCCTTGCAGGCTACCATTATACAGTTAAATTCGACTCCTGTTAAACTTGTTAGCGTATGTTACGACTATATCTTACTGCGTACTTGTCAGTTTGAATTAATAAATGAATATATTTTATTATAAGTAGACCAATGTATATCTTTAATAATACATCACCAATAGCAACTTCTTAGGTACATCAGAAACTCGGTATTACACTGGCTTTGGGAGCCATATCAAGAACTGGGCGCGTAACTAGCATTACGCAATTACACAACTGCGTAAATATTTTAACAGCTCTCAAAAACCACAAACCGTTTAGATTACTTATTGACATTCTAGATTACTATTATTTGTTGAATTTCTATTGTGCAGACTTTGTTACTGTGAGGTCGCAAACATTTTGCTTCACGGATGCTAACTCATGACTCTGAAAATTTCGTGGCACTTCTGAAATTTCGATCACAGACCGATAGTAGTTTAAATCATCGTAGGCTAAGTAATCTGTTCCACGCAATGCCCAGTACATAAGTCCGTTGATTAAAAATGAGCTGATCCACCTGTGTGGCCAGTAAACTCGAGACAGTATTGTCGCAGAATGTCGTGCGGGCAAGTTCTACACTATATATACACTAAGGATCCTGAGTGGCCGAGTGGGCTGGTGCCCGCTCGTCACGCCGGCGCCCCTGGTTCGCTTCCCGGTCGGGTCGGTTTATCAGAGATTAATTTCTCGGATCTTTACTGCGGGTGGCTCAGTCGCATTATAAACGTGGAGTACAATACAACACACAACACAACACATCACAATATAACTGGGGCGCGGTGGTTTGGGGGTATGTTCGGTGCCTTGCAGCTGGAGGGTTGCGGGTTCGAATCCACCTCAAAGCCGCTGCGTAGGGACCCTGGGCAAGTCCTTCACTCGCAATTGCTCATGCGCTTCGGCGTGAAACTCCGACTACAGCAGTAGTCGGGAGCGCCTCTGAATGGGAAATCTGGTTGAGGCGCTATAACAAGTGTTCAAATACAATACAATACAATACAATATTGCTTGATATAGCGCAGACATCGGTAGCACAGAACAGATATCGGTGTGCTTATCAAAGTTGCTGGCGGTAACAACCCCGGTTCCCAGAATTTGGTAAAAGAACAATTTACAGTTTTCATCCCAACTCGTGACACCAATGGCGAAACTATTGCGACAATCGTCGAGCAGCAGTGCTATCTGAGGTCAGACTCGAAGAGAGCAATAGGAGGAAAGGGAGGAAGAGAGCGAAATGAAAGGTAGAGAGAAAGAGAGCGAAATGGAGTGTAGGAAGGAAGAGAGCAAAAATAGAGGAAAGGGAGGAAGAGAGTGAAATGGAGGAAAGGGAGGAAGAGAGCGAAATGGAGGGTAGGGAGGAAGAGAGCGAAATGGAGGGTAGGGAGGAAGAGGGCGAAATAGAGGAAAGGGAGGAAAAGAGTGAAATGGAGGAAAGGGAGGAAGAGAGCGAAATGGAGGAAAGGGAGGAAGAGAGCGAAATGGAGGGTAGGGAGGAAGAGAGCGAAATGGAGGGTAGGGAAAAAGAGAGCGAAATGGAGGGTAGGGAGGAAGAGGGCGAAATGGAGGAAAGGAAGGAAGAGAGCGAAATGGAGGAAAGGGAGGTAGAGAGCGAAATGGAGGGTAGGAAGGAAGAGAGCGAAATGGAGGGTAGGAAGGAAGAGAGCGAAATGGAGGAAAGGGAGGAAGAGAGCGAAATGGAGGTAGGAAGAGGAAGAAGAGAGCGAAATAAAGGATAGGGAGGAAGAGAGCGAAATGGAGGAAAGGGAGCAAGACAGCGAAATGGAGGGAAGGGAGGAAGAGAGCGAAATGGAGGAAAGGGAGGAAGAGAGAGGGAAATGAATGGTAGGGAGGAAGAGAGCGAAATGGAGGGTAGGGAGGAAGAGGGCGAAATGGAGGAAAGGAAGGAAGAGAGCGAAATGGAGGAAAGGGAGGTAGAGAGCGAAATGGAAGAAAGGGAGGAAGAGTGCGAAATGGAGGAAAGGGAGGAAGAGAGCGAAATGGAGGGTAGGGAGGAAGAGAGGCGAAATGGAGGAAAGGAAGGAAAGAGAGCAGAAATGGAGGAAAGGGAGGAAGAGAGCGAAATGGAGGAAAGGGAGGAAGAGAGCGAAATGGAGGAAAGGGAGGAAGAGAGCGAAATGGAGGAAAGGGAGGTAGAGAGCGAAATGGAGGGTAGGGAGGAAGTAGAGCGAAATGGAGGGTAGGGAGGAAGAGAGCGAAATGGAGGAAAGGGAGGTAGAGAGCGAAATGGAGTGTAGGAAGGAAGAGAGCGAAATGGAGGAAAGGGAGGAAGAGAGCGAAATGGAGGGTAGGGAGGAAGAGAGCAGAAATGGAGGAAAGGGAGGAAGAGAGCAGAAATGGAGGAAAGGGAGGAAGAGAGCGAAATGGAGGAAAGAGAGAGAGAGAGAAATGGAGGAAAGGGAGGAAGAGAGCGAAATGGAGGAAAGGGAGGAAGAGAGCGTAAATGGAGGGTAGGGAGGAAGAGAGCGAAATGGAGGAAAGGGAGGAAGAGAGCGAAATGGAGGAAAAGGGAGGAAGAGAGCGAAATGGAGGAAAGGGAGGAAGAGAGCGAAATGGAGGAAAGGGAGGAAGAGAGCGAAATGGAGGAAAGGGAGGAAGAGAGCGTAATGGAGGAAAGGGAGGAAGAGAGCGAAATGGAGGAAAGGGAAGAAGAGAGCGAAATGGAGGGTAGGGAGGAAGAGAGCGAAATGGAGGAAAGGGAGGAAGAGAGCGAAATGGAGGAAAGGGAGGAAGAGAGCGAAATGGAGGAAAGGGAGGAAGAGAAAGCGAAATGGAGGAAAGGGAGGAAGAGAGCGTAATGGAGGAAAGGGAGGAAGAGAGCGAATTGGAGGAAAGGGAAGAAGAGAGCGAAATGGAGGGTAGGGAGGAAGAGAGAGCGAAATGGAGGAAAGGGAGGAAGAGAACGAAATGGAGGAAAGGGAGGAAGAGAGCGAAATGGAGGAAAGGGAGGAAGAGAGCGAAATGGAGGGGGAGGAAGAGAAATGAAATGGAGGAAAGGGAGGAAGAGAGCGTAATGGAGGAAAGGGAGGAAGAGAGCGAATTGGAGGAAAGGGAAGAGAAGAGAGCGAAATGGAGGGTAGGGAGGAAGAGAGCGAAATGGAGGAAAGAGGAGGAAGAGAACGAAATGGAGGAAAGGGAGGAAGAGAGCGAAATGGAGGAAAGGGGAGGAAGAGAGCGAAATGGAGGGTAGGGAGGAAGAGAGCGAAATGGAGGATAGGGAGGAAGAGAGCAAAATGGAGGAAAGGGAGGAAGAGATCAGAAATGGAGGAAAGGGAGGAAGGAGAGTAAATCCATATGAAATCATTAATGTGTGAAATACCTTGGAGGGTAGGGAGGAAGAGAGCGAAATGGAGGGTAGGGAGGAAGAGAGCGAAATGGAGGAAAGGGAGGAAGAGAGCGAAATGGAGGAAAGGGAGGAAGAGAGCGAAATGGAGGAAAGGGAGGAAGAGAGCGAAATGGAGGGTAGGGAGGAAGTGAGCGAAATGGAGGGTAGGGAGGAGAGAGAGCGAAATGGAGGAAAGGGAGGTAGAGAGCGAAATGGAGTGTAGGAAGGAAGAGAGCGAAATGGAGGAAAGGGAGGAAGAGAGCGAAATGGAGGGTAGGGAGGAAGAGAGCGAAATGGAGGAAAGGGAGGAAGAGAGCGAAATGGAGGAAAGGGAGGAAGAGAGCGAAATGGAGGAAAGAGAGGAGAGAGAAATGGAGGAAAGGGAGGAAGAGAGCGAAATGGAGGAAAGGGAGGAAGAGAGCGTGATGGAGGGTAGGGAGGAAGAGAGCGAAATGGAGGAAAGGGAGGAAGAGAGCGAAATGGAGGAAAGGGAGGAAGAGAGCGAAATGGAGGAAAGGGAGGAAGAGGAGCGAAATGGAGGAAAGAGGAGGAAGAGAGCGTAATGGAGGAAAGGGAGGAAGAGAGCGAAATGGAGGAAAGGGAGGAAGAGAGCGAAATGGAGGAAAGGGAGGAAGAGAGCGAAATGGAGGAAAGGGAGGAAGAGAGCGTAATGGAGGAAAGGGAGGAAGAGAGCGAATTGGAGGAAAAGGGAAGAAGAGAGCGAAATGGAGGGTAGGGAGGAAGAGAGCGAAATGGAGGAAAGGGAGGAAGAGAGCGAAATGGAGGAAAGGAGGAAGAGAGCGAAATGGAGGAAAGGGAGGAAGAGAGCGAAATGGAGGAAAGGGAGGAAGAGAGCGTAATGGAGGAAAAGGGAGGAAGAGAGCGAGAAATGGAGGAAAGGGAAGAAGAGAGCGAAATGGAGGGTAGGGAGGAAGAGAGCGAAATGGAGGAAAAGGGAGGAAGAGAACGAAATGGAGGAAAGGGAGGAAGAGAGCGAAATGGAGGAAAGGGAGGAAGAGAGCGAAATGGAGGGTAGGGAGGAAGAGAGCGAAATGGAGGAAAGGGAGGAAGAGAGCGTAATGGAGGAAAGGGAGGAAGAGAGCGAAATGGAGGAAAGGGAAGAAGAGAGCGAAATGGAGGGTAGGGAGGAAGAGAGCGAAATGGAGGAAAGGGAGGAAGAGAACGAAATGGAGGAAAGGGAGGAAGAGAGCGAAATGGAGGAAAGGGAGGAAGAGAGCGAAATGGAGGGTAGGGAGGAAGAGAGCGAAATGGAGGATAGGGAGGAAGAGAGCAAAAATGGAGGAAAGGGAGGAAGAGATCGAAATGGAGGAAAGGGAGGAAGGGAGAGTAAATCCATATGAAATCATTAATGTGTGAAATACCTTGTAAGTGACCTATCTCAGATTTGGTTGTAATTTTTGCTATTTATTGTTTGTACATCATATTGAAATTGTCAGAAGCTATGATTGTATCTGCAATTGATCATCATCATCATCATCACCACCTCCACCACCACCACCATCATCATAATCATCAGTTTCTGACGCTAGCCATTTGACGGCGATGGGTACGAATAAATTATCTCAATTTTCCTCGATCATTTGTCCATTGTTTCCCTTAGTGTCAAAGTGATGTTTTCTCCTCATTTATATTGTCTATCCAGCATTGTCTGGCTCTGCCTTAGTGTCTTTTTCCTTCGAATCCTGCATGTAGTGCAGTGTGTGGTATTCTGTCAACTGGCATTCTCTCTATATGTCGAAGCCATCGGAGTCTTCGTTGACCCACTTTGTCTAGCAGAGTTGTTTCGATCCATAATGCTGTCTAATGCCAGCGTTTCTTATTTTCTGAAGTCTTGAAATCCCTGCGATCTTCCTCAGTAAACTAATTTCTGCTGTAATAATTATTTTCTTGTCTTGCTTTCGCATTGGCCAACATTCCGACCTGTAGACTAGAGGCAAATCGGTTGTATCTTCGTCTCGAATAATTAATTATCTTTTCTGTGTTTTTTTTGGTCTTGGTAAATAGTAATAGGATTGCAAGGGTACGTGTTCAGGTACGAATGAGGAAGTTTTTCGCCTCGCAAGATATGTAGCCTACACTGCAAAAGTCATAGTCTCAGTCTAGCAATATGTGGCACGTGCACAATACCAGTAGTTGGCAATATGTACGCAACTGCCAGCAAAGTTTTCACATTCATTAAATTATCCTGAAAGCATTTGCAAGTATATATTTGGCCTATCGAACACAGCGACAAAGCACTGACACTAGCAAAAGTCCAAGAATTTGTCACAGTTAGTCTGTTAGTTTAATTTTTTTTATAACTGTAACAGTCTGACAGTGCATAGAAAACTGACAACTACTGTACATGTAAAGCCTATACTTTGTACAAATTAAAAAATTTCAGTGCTTTAGTTTATTGCAGTTCATTGTAGAGTCATCGAAAGTCTGTCATGGCAGTAATTTTGACCTGGCACCGAAACGAACAGAGGAGTTTGGCTATTGCGGACTTGATTTGATATAGCGCCGGTGAATAAGCTGGTCTCCCTGACGTGGCTTTTGTGGGCGCTGAGAAATTTTCGAAGATTTACATTACATAGAGTCTGTCTGTTTTTAGTCTACTTTGGTTGCTCAGACTTTTCAGCTGAGTCAATTTTAAAACCGAAATAATATAATTTAATTATGAAATTATATAATTTCCCAAAAGATCTTATGTAAAATGTTATTACTTTTAACCAAAAAGATGGTCTCCAAAATGCACCATTACAAACCCCCAAATAAAAAGTTCCTTACAACCCCCTTCCCAGACCCTCCCCTCAGAGAGGATGTACTATGGGGAAGCTCTGGTTACGCCACTGTCAAGAATGACCTTATGATGTGATGACATTATAATGAGGTAATTTTGCGTAGCTGAACTCGGTTTGGGATCCATGACCATGTTTTTGCTTTATGTAAGAATTTGTTTTATAAGTAACTGGTATAAAGCATGTTATAATGACGCTCTGGTGTAGTTACAATCCTATGAAAGTACACTGTACAGCTTGTTCTGCCAGAAGCAGCTCAAACCGTTTGAATCTTACTTAAGTTTTCATACTTTGTGATATCTTAACTATGCATTTATATAGTGCCTTTGGAATACCTCTCAAAGATGTACTATTCTAGTCTAAGTGATGCTTTTTGAGAATGACAAGTTCGTTCACCATTTGCAGTAATCAGGAATGATGTTCGAGCAGATTGAAAAAGTCTGTCATGACAGGTGCCTGCACACACATTTTATCTTTCTTGGTTGTCTGTTTTGAGTAGTCCAGGTTAGGATTTCCATGTTGCAGCGAAGGCCTTTACTTAGTGTTGGGTTGGAGGATTGTTCATAACTATTGGAAAATCTTCCACCTACCGTATACAATACAATGCAATACAATACTTCCTGATACATTTATGTATGTTGGTGATGTTGCAGAGTTCACAGCTTCAACGTATGAAAGGCAGATGGCGGTAGCTTTTCAGCAGTTTGCCAGTAGCATTGCCAATGTTGTCTTCACGATCCTCCGTTATCTCTTTATACTGGTAGCAATAACGCTGACTGTGCACGTAATCGGCAATACGCTGTTTCATTGCCTCCGAGTGCACAGTGGGTCAGCAAGGCAGTGGACACAGACGACAGCCTATCTTCAGATCGACCAGCACAGCCATCCATTCACTGGCGCTCCAAACAGCAGCGAAAGAGAGTCCGAGAACTACGATCATCAGCGAGAGAGGAGACCAATGACCACCAGGGCGACAACGGCCACTTTGGTCAACGCTTCACCCACAAGAGTAACGGCCATGCTCTTCGACTTTGGATATTCAGAAACTAAAGTTTAACGAGTTGGTCGATTTGGTTGGATGCTTTTAAGACTAGAGTTTAACGTGTGATGGAGTCTGATTGGCTGGCATATTCAGAGACTAGAGTTGATTGAGAAACAGCGATGGCTATGACTGGTTGAGTATTTGCCGACGAGTGTCTAAATACAATAATTTGATACATGTAATATCCTCTGATTAGGTAACCGTAAGAGCACTAGCTACAATTGGTTTGATTAATCCGAGACTAGAGTTTAACAGATTAAGAATGAGCTACATTGGTTTTAGTCACTTTTAGTACACGCTCGTCGTTTAAGTGTTAGTGAATGTTTGAGTAACAATATTGGCTACGCCTGGTTGGCAGATTGAGAAAGTAAAGATCTGGTTGGCATTAGAGATTAAACCAGCTTTAGTGCCAACGATACAATTCTGTTGATTTGAAATGTGTCTGCAAAAAATGGCCAGCTTTAGACCCGCTCCCCTTGACCGCATTTGGCCTTATCTTCCCTCCCTCCCATTTGTGGATATCCGCATCAGAAGATGACTGGCTATAAGATGCCTGGGGTGTGGCAGCACGTACCCACATACTCGTGAACCAACTTTTTCCGTTCTGCTGCTTTTTCTTTGCCAAACTGAAATCTACATCTTAATGTCATCATTCTTAATTAACTAATTCCAGTCCCTGTGCACACTGAAAAATGGTTATTTTCAGCCATCTGCAATGGAACATTACTAATGACGAACCAATGCTATCTGACTGAAGGTTCTGCTAAGCACAGGTTGTACTGAAAAACTGTATAAAATTTAGATGCACTCGTCATAACCCACCCCCCCTTGTTTCCAGTGGGATGACCCTCCCTTCTTCATTGCGGATTTCCTTTATGGACGGTCCATTAACACATACACATGTTAGTGCTTGCTTGATGATGTTATACATGTGTGTATATTGTTAAATACGTTACTGTTTGTTGGTCAGTACAGAGAATGCATCTCTTTGGTGCTATGAATTGTTATGTGATGTAGGCGTAGATCTACGATTAGTCTCCCAGATGGTGTCATACTTGGACATGCTGAACAATTCTGATTCTCTTCTCTGAACTGCTTTTCAACCAGGAACAGACAAATCCCAAAGTCCAGCACTCACAGGAATTGCTAGTGCATTAATTGCTACATTGTATTTACTTTTTGCAATCTGTTGCTATTCTATAAGTTTTTGTGACGGAGGCAAATGAGTGAAATAATTAAGTTGTCCATGGTCATTTCGTGGAGTCAGCTTCCAGTGACATTCATTGAATTGTTGAATAGGAGTGCAAAGAAAGAAACCATGGTGTTCCACATGTGTAAGCATATAGCAAGGAATCTGTTTGAATGCAAATTATGCCACTCTCTGTATGTGCGTATTGTTAGTTGTTGATGAATAAATCTCCATTTTTATATGTGACATCTTTTATTGGTATGCTTTAAATTATGTCCCTAATGGACATACTGGAGCGAAGTGTAAATGTTTTCCAAGGCCTAAACTCTGCTCATTTTTCAATAAGTCGACCATACGAGATCCTTCACTAGTGCCGACCACTTTTTACTGTCCCCACTGCTACCCCAAGATTGAAATAACTTATTAAACTAAGCCACCATCGGTGTGTAAACTGGCATCCTTGCCCATGAAGGGCACCTTGAAGTATGTGCTAAGTGCTAACCAATGTAACTGGCCTAGTTAACTGCATCACTTTGTCAGAGCATAATTATGAACTGGCCCATCAACATAAACAGAGCTGTGTATTGTGACTCAGCATCTTACCTAAATTACCTTCATGCTATGTGGTAATATTAGGGTCAACTGAAAATAGCCAAAAGATTAAGACCTATTAAAAATGGCTTGAATTTTACTATCATTTCACCATAGATTAATACAATCTAGCCATGAATGTAAGTTAATTTAAGCATATTTACAGTACATCACGAATAAACTTAAAAGATATAATAAGCACAGAAAATGCCACACCACTTCTTAAGTTTGCCACACTTTATTTTACAGCATGCCTGTAGTTTCACAAAGACAATCAAATTTTAAAGAAAATGATAAACAATTTGGATTAACAGTTCCTTTTGCAAACATCAGTCAACATAATGAAATAATTCAGTAATTTCTCAGAATTTCTTATCCAAACTTCAGCAATTTGAAAACCTCTCCAAAAACACCAACCCTGTACTGAAAATTTGTCAGCATTGAGGAAAAACATGCTCCACTTTTGTGATACAGCTGGTTGATTATTGAATAAAAAACCCAGCTGTTAGTGACGTCTGACCATAATAGACAAGAAACTTACATCACGGGAAGATAACATTAATGTGTCTGTTAACTGAAGTCCTTTCCACTTAAACTCACAGGAAATGCTGCATAAATGTCTACTTACATTATATTACATTACACAGAATATGTTGGAAGTAAGCAAAACACAAAGGGGCATGGTGCAATTAACATAATTGCACCAGGTGTACTTGAAAACAAGCGCACCAACTGAAGATATGTCAACATCACACATGGCAGTGTACTTCACGAGACAGCTACAGCTTAGTATTTTGAAATCATCACATTCCGTTGGCAATGTTTATACACATGCTAAAGGCAAGTCTAGAAAATTTGGCAATTTTTCAACTGAATAACTTGTATGTCAGAACATAAGTCTTTTAGCTAAATCAAAACCATTACTGCAACACTTACTTAAACCAAAAAATCAAGGTAAACATTACATTTGTCTATTTACCAGCCTAGTTTTCATTTTCAGACTAATAATACACTTTGGGAAGACTCACTAATAGTCTTCAAAGAATGATACACATTTTACAATGAACTTCAGGTCGTTAGATCTCAATCAATTAGCATAGTTACGCTGGATCACATTTACAAAGTACAGAACACAAACACACTAACCAATGAACGCTCGACAATGGTTGAACTGAATAAAGATATAGAAGCTGACAGAAATAGTTGTGAATGCCACAGCATATTCAACATCGTCAATGTTTCATTTTCAGGTGAAACAAGGAATAAAATAATACATGCACAAAAGAACTCAACATCTGCACTTCTGACAAATACCAGAAATAAAGCAGCAGCTTATAATTACTATCACTGAGCAAGCAATACTATGAATTCTACCTTTTCCCTTGTTAATCTAAGACATGTAAAACCAACAATCTATTTTGTTAAACTTAAGAAATACTTTCAAAAGATGAATGCTATTGGCACCAAAATCTCACAAAGTGTTAATCTTTCTTTAGCCATTTAATCAAGTGCAAGCCCAAATGTACACACTATCTGAAACACCATTTAAACATCACTACATTACTACACACAAGTGATATCACAAAGTGAACCGTTCAAGTTTAATGAACAGGTCGATAACCAAGGAGAACCATCAAATCATGCTTTTGTCTGTAAACAAACTCGACAAGTCTGACCAGTATTAAGCTCTACACAGTTGGACACACAGGTACAAATACAGCATGGAAATCTCAAAGCACCAAATATCTAGATGATCAACTACTTTATTTTATCATTCAAAGCATATAGATTAATGTTGTTTAATAGCTAATGAACTGCTATAAAAGCAGCAAATTTGTTCGACTAAACAAGTAAGTAATTAGGCTCAACCAATTTACAAAAGCAGATTTCCGTCCTTGCAAACACAAACAATAGCTATCAAGCATTAGCACGTTTTTATCAAATGTGCTGAAAGCAACTGCATTGGCACCAATGTTAGCTTTCAACAAGAACATGAGACTAGAATTTGCACACATCACATCATCAGTACAGACCACATTCAAAAACGTATTCCTAATTTACAAACCAGAGGAATGTCAAATTGGTCGCAAGTTGTAAGCACGTTGTTCACTTACTCAGGATGAAGCATCTTTGAGCAAACAATAAATAGATGAGCAAGGAAAGCATTTTAGCAGAAGAACGAAAATATGGTCAACCAAAATAAGAACTGTGTATGTGCAGGAACCATGGTAGTGCAGGAAACAAAACACTTTGTCAAAGAAGAATAAAAGGAAGGACATACTGCAAGCAAATGGACACGAGATACCACACCAAAGCTCATAAGAGACTCTGAGAGCAAAATGTCCCATAACACTTTAACAATAACAGTGTACTAAAAGCAACTGGGAAATTAATGCAGCTTGCCATTACAGTGTTAAAGCCATCAAAAGCATTGGTTGAGAGTTTTGATGATATGCTTCTTGAAGTCACGAAAGAACGACAACAGACAGTAAGCAACTGCAACAGAGCACTTTAATGAACCAATAGATATTCGAGGAGCAGTCACTCATGACAACACAACACAAGGAAAGATACGCAAAGTTATTGTTTTGCTTATTCTGTTGTACACATCGTCAGCTGTAGCAACAGGGCTACAAAGCTTCTGGAATCATGTTTGGTTATTGACAATGCAACAAACACATCCTGACAAGATGAGAAGCCAATTCACAGTACTACAAACAACCATTACCCTAAATCAAACTAAGCGGCAGTTTGTAGAACCATGAAAACAAAATAACCAAACACAAGTTTGAGGTCAGTTAGTGTTAAATACCTTGTGCCTATAAAACTTACGCTTCTCCAAAGCCACAGAAACATAGTCAAGCAGTCAAGCAGTGCATCAAAAGAAAAACATTTCTTTGTTTATAACATACTAGTTCTTTGTCATTAAATAATGGTGTCATGATATATCACAAAAACCATGCTTTAATTTGCATATATAGGAACTTGCACTACAAATGAACACCAAACGCTAGAGCTATTGGCTCTATCTCCAAGGAATGACAAAACTAAGTTACTAAGCAGAGAATGTTTAATTTTGAAGACATTCAGCACATGCACGCAGATGCAAGACAGAAATGGAATGAAGACTATGTTGATTTGACATTTGAATTTGGCTTTGACAAGAGCGGATTTGAAATGATGTTGCACTGCAACGGCAAAGTCTCTGGAAGACTATGCAGATTCTGTAGGAGTAGTTGCCTTTGTATAAGGCACTGTTGATGATGCTGCAGCTGCTGCTGTGCCAGATTCGTGCACTGTACCTGGTGGTTGACAGGTGCCAACAAACAGCTTCTGTTGATCAAGTGAGATGGTGGAACCTGATCAACACATGGCATAAACGGTAACAGCCTGCCACCGGAGGCAAACATCTGGTTCTGTAGGTTGCTCAGTTGTGACTGATGGCCAAAGAGCGGACAGGCGGAAGAAAATCCGTCCACCTGGTCATTCATAGAGGCATCACCAATTACCCAGTTGTTCATCGACTGGCCTGAATCTTCGTTTCCACAGCATCTCAACAGATCGTGAAGATGGTCCACTGACCCCACAAAAGCAGGAGACATTTGCAGACTTCGTTGTGATGTCCTTCTTAGAGGTACACTCTGTCGTCTCTGTATTTCTGATGGCATTGGCACATATGGAAACTGCAGCGGTGTCAATCCTCCGATGTCATTTGAAACCATCAAACCCCGGTTAGACTCTGTCCTGCAGCTCATTCCATTGAGATTGAACGCATCTTCCTGGTTTACCACCTGAACTGTCCTAACCTGATGTGAATTTTGCACCAGACCCCCTGGCAAAGTCCTATACGACATAGAAGAACCAGAATGCAGTTCTGAACCTGTCTGACTAAGCAAACTTACTTGCTCCATCTGTAGTTGCATAATCTCCAACTGCCTTAGCCTATCGAGCTGTTGTTTTTCGAGAGCCTCTTTCCATGCCAGATGCAGGCTGGCCAACTGGTGCTGGTGCCACTGTTCAGCTGCCAAAGCACTGACCAGTCCAGCAGCACTCGGCTGACCACCTACCCCTTGCTGCTGCTGCTGCAACATCTTGGCATCTACCGACTTGTAACAATTGGAACAAGAATTCAGTGGGTCCACATCACTGCACGGACCTACTTTGCAGCAAGACAAGTTAGCAAGCTGCTGCTGAATCTGTAATGTGGACTGATGCTGCATCTGATCCACTGAACCAAGCATAGGTGTCTGATGCAGTGTCGGCCATGTCTGATGACTTGTTAGGTGCTGCAGTATGATGCTTTCATGTATTTGCTCACTTTGCTCCTCACAAGGTGATAAGCAAGGCTGCTGCTGCTGCTGCTGCCATTCAGTATTAGCAGATTGGAGTTCATGTCTGGCTTGCTTTTCAGACTCAACATTCGAGGCCAACTCCATAGCACGCAGATTGCCAGCTGACTTGCTAATCCCGAGTCCCTGCTGTCTGCAATCTACGAACTCTTCTTCTAATCGTCCAATCACATCAGGTAGAGGTGACCTTAGTACATTTGGCACAGCTCTGTGCCTGGCTTGTGCAGGAGACGATTCTCCTTGGGCATGAGACATATGTGACTGCATCGCAGGAAATTTACTTTGGTCACAACTGTGTTGTTCAGTCTCCAAACTAGATGCACCAAGTAAGGACTCGGATGACTCTCCAAGTTCCGATTCAGCAATGTCAAAGCTGGAGGATCTCTGGTCCAAGTGCTTCATGCACTCGTGAAGTAGTTTCTCAACTTCTGATCTAATTTCACTTGAAATAGTCTGTTGCTCTGACCCGGTCCGCATAAGAGATAAGATATTCTGAGTGCCTACACTTGACCAGTATTCAATCGTTGCCGCATTCTTTGTTGTTGGAGACAAAGCCTCATCTATTTCTGACTGTGCAGGAAGTAACTTTTCCAACTGTACCATCGCCAGTTCTGATGAAGATAAGGGTCGAGTGACTGTGGGATTAAACATCACTGAATCACCCGACTGATCACTACTTGTGTTATGCATGCTAAACCTACCATTTGGTTGGGAATCAGTAGCAGTCTGTTGCACGACGTCTTTCTGACAGAGCTCCGCTTTTGTGCTGGACAAACCCAGCTCAAAAAGACCAGATGAACTCTGAACATGAGAAAGGCTGCCACCCAACATTTTGTCTGGCAAATAGCTGTAATCACCTTGCATGCTGCAAGTAAGGGTTTGTCCGCCTAATGAAGAAACTGGACACATATCGCTATTAAAACTGCTTTCACACCTGGACACCTCATTTGAAAGGTCTACAGTCTGTTGGTTATGCATACAAGAACTGCTTGTCAAAGCCCCAACACTTGATGAATCTGCACCAAGCAAGTTGCCAGGTTTACAAGAGTCCACCGTTCCCAATAGATCAGCACATGAAAATGAGTGACCCAGCAACTGCAGATCTGGAAGGCTTCGATTCGACACTATTTGCTGCACGTCTCCCACATCAAATCTGGCTTCACTGCTTTCACCCATTAAATCTGCATTTATCTTCATTGCTACTTTGTTCAAGATTTCTCCCAAATTTTCATCTATCATCTTCTTGTAGTATTCAAGCTGCTCTGGATGTCTGGAAGTAAACAAATCAGAACATTTATTATAATAATTCTCTATGCAAACCTCCAAATCAACATGCTAAAACTTGTTTTGCTAAATGTCCTTTGCATAATCATGTAAAACATTACAACACATTGGGTTTCCAAACACTGTCCCAATTATTAAACATTTTGTCAACAGTGTTGAAACCCATTTCACCATTATTATTATTATTAAGATCATTATTAACAATAAATATCCAGCCGTCTCAAATCAATTTTATCACTTTTTTCATAAGGCACATGTGATTTCTCAGGATTTTGAAAATTATTTAAGATTATAAACTACCTCGGACGAGGAGCTACTTGTCCAGCTCTGGCATAGTGAAAGAGCAAATTAATGGAAAGTTAGAAAATTATTTAAGATTGGAAACTACATCTGAACAGGAACGACTTGTCCAGTTCTGGCATAGTGAAAGTGAAAGCAACTGTACTGAATTGTTTAAGCCACATGATTGAAAAATTATTACTATCATTATTATTATTATTGCTATAATACTGTTAATACATTGTTCCAATATTATCAACAGGTACCAGGATATATGGACAGTACTTACAACTGCCCATCTTTCCATAATTGTGACTCACACACTTCTACATGAACAAACCAGTTCCAAAATTGTTAACTACTAGGTAAAACATTTACAAGTTTATAGAGCTTAGTAAGTAGCACAGTTTATGAAGATGAACAGAAATCATTTAGGTTTCATGATATCAGACCTCATCATTCCACACATTTGTGGAATTATTCCTTGTTACTAAACTGTTGTTCAACTAACCAATTTTAAACCAAAGCAATATAAAACTTCACTTTGCAGTTGACTGCACTTTGTAAACAATCAAAACGTAGTGGCTTATACCCCCCAGAATCATTTAAATGCTTCTTCTCAAACTGAATGTGGCTGCTAGGAAATCTCTAGGAAAACTACAGAGGGAACTTGTTACAAAGCTGTCTCTGGGAGCACACCAATAACCACCTAATACAGAGATTCTGTAATAAGCCCCAAGTTCATTTCTGTAACTGAAATAATTTTCAGATTATGTACCTTTCTATATCTAAACTTGTATCATAATGAAGCGTTAAATAAGTCTCTGATGTCCACCATAGTGTTTTTGCACATGTTCAATCATTGTTCAAAATAAAAATTTCAAAATTTCACTGCTCGCTTGGTCAGCTGTAATGCCGAAGAAATGCAGTGCTTTATTACTAGAGCATGGTAATACACGCTAATGTAATTACTTCTCTTTCAAGTAGAAGCAAAGTGGTTTAACCAGTTTTTTGGATTTCTGTGCTGTGTTTTTCATTCGCCCAATAGAAATAACAAAATGCAAGGAAAGGCTAACAATGACATACTGTAAATGTTCATGTCTGTGTATGTCCCTACTCTGTATTTGTGCATTATATACATACAAGCATCCTCAAGGATTGAAATGAAAGGAATATGACAATTACAGCATCTACTTAGCATAATGATCAATTACTGAGCTATAAAACCAACACATGCTTATATAACAATTCCAGTGCACCTCCTAACACCTTCAGTGACAACAAGCAACATTTCAGACAGCCACCTTCTCAAGGTTTACTTACTTCATGTAGAAGGCACATAAAGGGTTGTTTTTGATGACAGCAGGATACCCATTGACAGTATCGGCAAACAAATCCTGGTTCAACTGTTCTTGAAGCTGTGCATATCCTGACTGATCATTTACTTCCACATAGTTCTGCAAAAAACAAGAAACAAATTTACAAACCAAAATCTCAAAGCACGTGAGAAAAACAGCCATCAACTGCGCAAGAAGTGCAAATGCAGAGGTATAGTGGTATACAGATGTAAACTTAATGACAGGATGATATAACCTGAATGGAGCAACAGAAGCTCAAACCCAACTACTAACTGAAGACAGTTTCGCATTCTTCATGCTGAATAATATTAATCTGTTACAACAATACTAACTAGTTCAACATGTGCCATCCCATTACACAGTTCATTTAGCTGTAGTTTTCCTATGGGATTTTTCTGCAGCTGCATCTCCTACCTAGGAACTCTTCATCTGCATTCTAAAACTTTCTGAAAGTGGTCCTTTTCAGCCATGGATGGGCCGGGAGCGCCTCTGAGTAGATATCTTGAGGGGATGCTATATCAAGTTTATTTGACTAATTGCCTGATTGAAAAATTACCTCTTTAAATTTAATTCCTTGATGGTAATAAATGAAATAACACAAAAAAATATGCCTATATGCAATATGCACAAAAACTCACAAGTTTCGTCTGTGGTCCATCCACTTCATCCATAGATAATGGACTGCCGATAAAATATCCACCAGATGGAGTAAACGAACTATCCCTCCTTCCAAGCAAGGTCTGACGACATGACAATTCAGTCTCACAAGGTGTCATATTCTGTAAACTTTTTGAATACAAGTTCTGTTCATACTTCTGCACTTCTTGAAGTTCCATTTTATCAATTTCCACAGATGACTGAACATAAGATGAGGAGCTAGTTGACATACTACTCGAAGACATTGTTCTCTGAGGAAACTCTTCACCAAGGCAGAAAGCAACTTCAGCATCAGCTAATTCTGTACTATCTTGCTTAACATTCACTTTCTGTTGATTTGTATTCACCATAAGTGTAGAATTGTTTGTTACTTCAGACACACGTGCATTAACATCCTTGGAGGCTTCTGTGCTGGAAGCATCCAGGTAGGGCTCTGTAATAATCAAATTTGAAAACAACATGGATGCAGCCACAGAATTTTCAACAGGGCAAGCCTTTGTCATGAATGAATTCTGGAAGTCATAATTGTAAGTATGAGTTGCATGCCTTTCTATCTCATTCACTTGTTCCATAGACATCTGGTCAATATGTTCAGTACTAATGACAACCGCTGATCCACCATGTACAATTACGCTACTCCCAGACTTGGACAACTTAAAGTCTTGCTCCAAACCTGGGCAGGCTTCAACAGAACAAGGTGATGGTTCCAATTCCAGATGACTACACAACCCATTCATCTGAATGTTAGTCCGCTGTTTAGGTATTGTCTCGTCACTGGGTACATGGAATGACAGCCCTTGTGCAAGACACGATTCACTTGGTGCCAGAAGAGGAATCGAAGCATCACTAGAGGTGTTTAAAGGATTATAACTAAACAAACCAGAGGTGCCAGACAAGAAATTCATGTGCAGCATATGTGGATACAGATTTATAGCCTGTTCTGCAACATCCGGTGTAATCCCAAAACCAACAAGTAAGCGCTTCAAATCCGTTAGCATACGCTGTTCAGCTGGAATTGATAGTCCTGGCAACAATTCGTGGTTTTCCATTGATGCCACCCCATTTGCTACAGATATGGAAGTCATTCCATCATCTGGTTGATGTACTGAAGGCACAAAACTACCAGCTTGTTGATGACAAAGTGCCTGGGGAAAGCTATGGTGTGGTCCTTGAACTACAGATTGAGTAATTTCTAAGATATGTTGGCTCGCTTCCTGCAGTGAATCAGTAACTGTGTGCACATTTGATTGGAGTTGGAAAAAACTTTGATCTATGCTTGTCAACACTGGCACATTAACACTAGACTGAAAATCACCAGGTATGTCATGGGTCACCCAAGGATCTGGATTTAGATTCAAAGATGGCACCATCTGTGGCAGGGATGACACAGGTGTTGGCTGCTGTGCAAACTTCTTGTGAATAATAGGTTCTTCTTGAACAATCTGTGGCAGCACTTGCGGTTGACTTAAGCCAAAAGAGGACAGAAGCTCAGGCTGCAACTGATTTGAGACAAGTTGTGCTGTGGAATACTGCTGCTGCACTGAATTTTCCATAACCGCTGGTGCATGGGATAACATTTGATTTGACAAGTTAGACAGTGTGTTTTGCAAGAAAGCTGTGACTAGTGGAAACTGAGTCAGAGATGCAGGTGGAAGTGAGGCCAATTGTTGAACAATCGACTCCACTGGAACTGATGCCATTTGGGACATGGGAGTAACCGAGGACTGGAAAATGCTTCCATCAGTGTTTTCCATTTGGTCAACTGCCTCCTGGCGAGTACCTGCATTCAGTGGCGTCTCATGAATTGCATACGGCACTTGTGTTAAACCTAGTGGCATTTGGGTATCTCCTTTCGGCATATACGGCATTGGTTGGACAACCTGTGTTGAAGATTCTGATTGTGACATAATTGGCACTTGTGCTATAGCCTGAACAGCTTTAATTCCTCCTTTCGGCATCTGAGAAACTGCCTGAATTGTTGATGCCACAGTCTGTAGTACTGTTTGTGACACAGAAGCCAAAGCCTGAGTTGTCACCACCCCTATTTGTGGCATCTGAGGCATTGTTGGAAGCATTGGTGCCAAAGCCTGAGTTGTACCAGCTCCTGTTTGAGGCAGTAAAGGTACCATTTGCGTCACTGGTGGCAAAACCTGAGTTGTCACAGGCCCTGATGGTAGCATCTTAGGCACTGGTTGTGGCTTAGCTGTCAAAACCTGTACTGGTGCAGCCTCTGACTGAGACATTTCCAGTCTATTCTGAGATATCTGCGATAAGGTTTGTGCCATTTGTAACACTGTCTCAGGCAACTGGCCAAGTGCCATTGGCACCTGTGACGCTGTTTGAGACAGTTCAGTTAAAGTGTGTGGAATCTGTGGTAAAAGATGAGGAACTGTAGCAACAGTCTGTGACATCTGCACCATCTGCTTCTGGCTGGCAGCCAATTGGCCTACAAACTGAGGGACATGAACTACATCTTGTACAGAAGCAGCTGCTGGCAACTGAGCCATTTTTTGAGACATGTTATCCAAAGCTTGTGCAATCTGCATGGACACCTGTGGCATTTGAGCTATAGATTTTTGCACTGAAGCTAGAGTTTGTGGTATAGGAGCCAAACCGGGCAGCAAATGTGTAGCTCTGGGTGGCACATGATCCAAGGTTTGTGATATGTGAGCTATAGCCGGCAACTCAGCTGCAGTCTGTGGTATCTGAACTGCAGATTGACTTGACATTGCTTTTGGAATTTGGTTTATTGCTTGATGGTTTATAGCAGAAACATTCTGTACCTTCTGAGGAAGAGCATTCTGATTCAGCAGTGATGGAACTAATCCTAGCTGCAGCTGAGATATCATCTGAAGAGATGCACGACGAGTGAATTCATCCGGCTGCTGACCAATCTCATCACAAGTAGGCAGTGGAAGACCACTGGTGAGTGACTGCAATATCAACTCTTGCATGCTTTCAGTTACCAGATGACTATGGTTAATGAGGCCGTCTACTGATGGCCTTGGTAGACTGGCACTTGCAAGGACTTGGGGTACAAAGCCTGCAACAGCTGGATTACTCTGCTGTGGTATCAGTGCAGAATGGTCAAGCAAAGAACTTTGCAATAATTGCTCAGTTTGCTGAAGAACAACACCAGGCACAACTGAGTAAGGACATGAAACACCAAGCACATCTGAAGTCATATTTGTTGCAAAGTGAGCATTTCCATCCAGAACAGACTCCAGACGCAAGTTGGGTGGAACACCGGATGACACTGACAGAACCTGCAAAACAGAATTTCATGGCATTTTAGGTTGACACTAATTATTGTGTATAACATTGAAATCAGACCTGATTTCACATGGCTATTTTACAATAACAACTGGCTCAAGGAATCAATATATAGCAACCAAATAAACTATATGCAAAGTAAAATCCACTTCTGAACTATCAAGTCAAATAATTCATGGTCTACTATCAGTGCATGAATATGGAGAAAATTTGCATATACTCCTACTTTGAGTATATAATTAATTATTGATACAAAAAGCAGAAGTATACTAAAGTTCAGGCGCTACTGCCATGTTTGCGAAAGAAAGGTGAAAAATTCCACATTTCCATTAAACTTAGCAAGAATGTAGGGAAAACAAATTGTTTAAGATGTTTTAAGGCATTAGTCATCATTGTCTGATGATTTTTGCTCATTTTTTGGTCTGAGAAGGCCTGCAGGATCTAATGTTGGCTATACCAAACTTTTAATATGTTTAGCTAATTTCCCCAGATTACATGTGTGTGGGTAATACACATATGCAGGCTATACACAGTATGTTTTCTGTTTCTGTTTTGTCAGTAAGCTGATAAATGTTAATAATTCACTTTCTGTTGCTTCTTGATTAAAAAATTACCAACAGTTACTTAATAAATGTATTTTCAGCTCCTGATACATATAACGAAAGTAATTCTTATCTTAAAAATTTAATTACTAATGCTTGAAAAATCTGTACAAGCTTACCACATCAGATGTGCTGTTGAGTGGAAGAGCTGCATTATATCTGGTCTCCTGAATAACTGGTTGAGCCACACCAATTAGCAAGTGTTTGTTGCCATCGTTCTGTTCTGACGTTTCCAGAGCCTCCACATCAGCCGTTGGAGATCGGGACGAACTATTCTGTTGACTGTGTCTCATCAGATTGACTTCAAGCATGGTAGATGAACCGGTGTGACCCTCTTTTGCAACAGCCAAAGCGATCCTTGGTTTGTCCTGAATCAACTGAATCACAGCCGACATCTGTTCAATGAATGACGCCACCTGTTCGGTCGTCAGAAATTCTCGGTCCACCTGCAAACAAAAACCAGAACGAAACATAGAAGAACTCACTCAAAACCTCAAATCCTAAAAGAAAACTTCCATATTAGAACAACACACAACAGAAGAAACACAAAGGAGCAGCTGCCAAACAGAGATGAAGGAAGTTCCACGCATCTTACTGCGCATGGAACGCTTACCAGGTTTTGAGCAATTTCAGTCGGCTGATCGAGTACGTGACTGAACTTAAAGGAAACCATTGACTGCTGGGTCGTCTCCAGCTGACACTCAACCAAATCGCCTTCGGGGTCTACGTTGATGAACGTCAGTCTTGGCAACAGCAAATCACTCTTCTTACGCCTACACCGATCACGCCTCTTCTGTTTCTCCATGGGCGTCACGCCGGACGAGACAGTGGCACCAGAAGTACCACATTCCAGGTCACTACAATGGGGAGAAAATTATACGAATAAACACAATCCACAAGCAAATCCATCCTTTGGTTAACTGACACAGAGAGTGTGCATGCACTTAGTCAACTCCACTCACCCACCCACAACAGAAATACAGACACGAATGAGAAGCAAGTGCAGTGCACATAAAAGCATATTTACCTTTCACTTTCAGATGGACTCTTCAGCAAAACACCCTTTGACCCATTCTTTGCAGCCGCAATAGGAGATGCAGAAGCTGCAACTGACTGGACCTTCTGCATCTGGGCGACAGGTGTTTTCCCCTACAAAACATCGAATTGTTCAAGTATTGAATAGGTTTCACTTGTAATCAAAATTAAACATATTTTAACATTTTATTTTTTAAGAGAAACTACACCAGGCGTTCTAATAAACCAATCATTCACTCACACACTATCAAATGAAAATAATTTACAAATAGCCATTCTGACCAAAACTGGATGTGTCTGATCAGGCAAGGTAACAGACAATGTCAACATATCTTTCACTATAAGCAATCCTAGCTTAAGATGAAAGTGGTTACTTCTCATTTATTGGTGCGACAGTGTATGAATGAAATGCAAGCAAATGACATGTTCTATTGGCAACTGTTCTAATTTAAATCCATTCTGCAGCATTTACACTTGCCTTTAATTTCAAATTTATAGAACTCACTTTTCGATATGATGTTACAACTTTGACTTGATTGTATGACAAATATTCAGAGTATTGTAATTGTGACACGAAACCTCAATTACGAACCAGAAGCAGTAGTCACAAGTTTTTTATTACTAGGCTGTTATTTATGTTGCATTATGTGTAACCACTTTGGTCATCGATACAAGAATGACTTACCATGGGCTCGGTCTTGTCTGATAAGCCATCCAATTTGAGTTTTCCTGGCATCGGCAGATTTGTAGTCTTTGCTGCAAAATTAAAGTTTGCAACAAGTGAAGCAGAATCAATTAAAAAAACTAACTCCAAAAGAAAACCCATGACTAGCACTCACAATATTTCTAGAACAAAATCAATCATAAGCCATCAGAACCCTCACACCAGACAACAACTTGTTAAGGCACATGCAGAACTTTACTCCCAACACAGTAACTGCAAGTGTTCATTGCACATTCAGCATCTTGCAACAGCCAGATGAATCAAAAATTAGTCTAACCTTATGGTGTTCCCAATAAAAAAGAAAACTATGATTAAGCTTGCTGCTAGATATTAGAGCTGATGTTTTGCACATAAGACAAATGCCACTAGATAAGACTGAACTCTAAAGGCTTTTTTTCTGCACTTTGAGCACCATAGTAAATCTTAACTGTTTCAAGTAGGAAGTGGGCCACTGACCAGTGATCTTGCATTGGTGTCACATGTCTGATTAAATTACAAATTATAGGTCCCAATAGCAACTAACCAGGCAGTACAGAATTCTGTTGGAGAGCTGCAGGATTTACACTTTGTGATGCAGAGGATGGAGGATGGTTTGCAGCACCTAGCTGGCCATTATCGGTCTGTGATGGTATGACACCCGCTCCAGCATTAGAACTTTCCGCTGCTTTGCGACATCTTTCTTTTGACACCTGCTGAACGTGAGCTTTGATTTGTCGAACAATTGTCCTTATGTCATTTGCAGTGGCCAAACTATTCCGAACCTAAAAATACAAACGAAATTCCATGCATATCTCTGATGGACTTTCCATCTTCAGCATTCTCTTCCTCACAAGTTTCTGTTCCCATCAAAGGCTTTTTGACTGAACATAAATGTAATTCACTAGCTATAGTTTACAGATGCATTTGGATAACCTACAAGAGATTATTTTCCTTTGTTTTTCCACATGGTATGACCTGCCAACTTATAACAGTACTCAGCTTGGCTCAATTTTAGTTAGAAGTGACATCAGTTCATGACTCAATGTTTTTAAAGCTGTTCATCCTGGTACGGCTGTAATAAGCTTAAGCTGCACCCAGATATGCTAATTTAGCCCCATATTCCAGACACGTACATATACTCATACGCGTGTGGCTGTCTGCAGTATTTCTTTAACATCTATCGATTGTAGGTCAGATACAGGAGCTACAATGATCAAGAATACCTAGCCATAACAGTGACATTACTTCTCATTACCCTTAAGGGATTGTACTGACAAATACACTTACCATTTCTTTTGCCAATGTCTCTGGATCATCTGAGCCAAGGTTGTACTCAAACTCAATGGCTTCATTTGGCTTGTGAGATGGTTTATGCTTCTTCGGATCTACAACTCTCAGCCACATGCGAATTCTGTCTCCGTCTGGCTCTTGGTTCTCAGCAAGGTCCACCTTGATCCCAGTCTCTTCCAAGAAAAAGTCATGTTGCAAGAGTTCCTTCACAGTATATCTGGCAAAAACACATTGATGAGGATAAATATATCATTACATCTAATTCTAAACACAAAGTTCAATTCAATTACCACACCTCATAACCAAATCATACCCTACCTTTTGAACACAATTACCGTAACATACAATATCTTACATGGAAATCTAAACACACAGTCACACACCTATGGAAAACATACCACATAACTGACAACACATACCTACAAAACTATGAATACAATCACCATACCATACCTCGAAAACCTGTATGCTCAAAACTGGTATAACAGCTTACTGACAGAACTTTGTCTTACTTCAGCTTACTGACATAACAGAATCTTCATAAATTAAAAAACCTAAGAGGCAAAGGTTCAACAGATACTTACTCTCTATTAACAAAAACAAAGATTTCTAAACAATGGTAAAACCACTTTGCCATGACTGTGACCAAGTGTGCAAGATACCAAGAAGAACCAAGAGATTATAATTAATTCTTGGTACGTGGACCACTTAAGAATCCTAATTAAATGCAAGCAGTAAACTGTTTCACTGAATGAAATCCAAAATGTAGGTCAATTGCCGAGTTTCAGCTCCATTGAAGTCTAGTGATTACAAATGTCATTCACAGAAGTTCACCATCATTATAGGATCTACTTAAGATCCTAGTCAAGTATTTAATTGAACTGAAAGCATGTTGTGGCCATTCATAATGTAACAGCAGACATTATAGTACTGTTCACGAACTGCTCAAAACATAGACACAAATTTTAAAAAAAACAAGTTCATGCTTAGCCTGACTCTAGACATGCTTATAGGTTTATAGCTCCTTTTTTTGGTAACAAAATGTCTTGCCTGTGCTTGGCATGTGCTAAAGCTGGTAATTTAATACAGCAATAAAGGGTTTCAATCAATAAACATATAGCACACAAATGTATGACTCTTAAGCAGTAAATTTGGTTTAATTACAGTGAAATAAAATTTGACAGCAGCAGCTGGTTACTAACCTTTCTTCCGGTTTTGACCGTGTGCACTTTTCAATAATTTCCTTTAATTCAGGATCTTGGATTTTGTTATATGCCTCAGGTCGAGTACCCTACAAAAACATTTTAAAATGATTTTGTTATACTCCTCAGGTCGAGTACCCTACAAAAACATTTAAAACCGTTTTCTTCAAAGCTGCACCTGTTCTTATTACTTACAGCAAAGCTGCTGGGACAAGTGAATGTCAATATTGCTGTCTTGGAATTGCTGTATTGAAGTAATTATGTGAAGCACTTAGAAAGGCATTGGCTTCACCTTTTCACACCCATCGGCATAGTGTAAAAGAATGAACTGTAATTTGATTATTGTAAGGTGTTCATCAATCAATCAATCAATCAATCACTTGATCAATCAAAGAGCCAAACACTCTTGAGACATAAACAACATCCATCACAGAAGAACGATTTACAAAGCAGCAGCTTAGAACCAAACAATTAATATTCATCAATAACAACATGTTTTGAAAAAGGACCTACTTATGAGAATTAATTCCAACTGAATTTCCAATTCTGATAGCTCAAGATGAATCAATTATAACACGTCTTCTAATATAAAATAGCCAGGGAAGTGGATCTCAAAATCAATTGACCGATAGAAAATACTCATTATAATTTGAGTTCATTATAAGGCAGTTTTCTATATGGTTCCCAAACAATTATAATAGGTTACTGGCGTACTCTTAAAAGCAATGGAAGCATCACATAATAATACAGCCAGAATGCTCTTGGACAGCACCATGTCTGGTAATAAGGCAAAGACATGGTGCTGTCCAAAATACTCAATAAAAATTTGTAAACACAGAATTTGCCTGATCTGATCTGCTCCAAAGAATTCTAGATAATAATTATTTATAGCCAATAAACATCATTCCTAATCAAGCCAGACAAATTGTATAAAGTCCATGTTAAGAGGTTACCAAGGCTTGCTAATCAGAATTCTACATTAAATGTACAGCAGAGGCCTCGAATCAAGATGGAGAACCCATTTTAAAATCTGTAAAGCCATACAATGTAGATAATTACCGAAGAAACTTTTTTGTAGATCTGAGCAGCTGTCCTGCATTCTGAGTACGGGTATTCTGAAGTTGCCATCTCTATCATACACATACCGAAGGCATAGACATCCACACTCTCCTTGTAGCATTCATCATACATTTCTGGAGCCATGAACTCTGGTGTGCCTAAGAAACAAGAAATTTTATTTTCCTAAAGTCAGCTAAGACAATTAAATTGTATAAAATCAAAATTTAATTAATGTGCAACATAAAAACATGCTAATGTTACAACACTCTGTACAATAGTCCAGGAGACATTTAGGTTGCAAGATTAATCATAAGCATGGTTTAATATGCAAAGAGAAGGATTTCAAAAACGTTAGACACACAAATACAAGACAAAGCATGACTGAAAAACAGTAGACCTATACATAAAGACACAGAATAATGTTGAATACTAGTCCAGTAGAGTCTGAGAATTTTGCAAAACTCTGATGACAAATGAAAGTGAACTACAATTGATGTCAAAGTAGCAGAGGCACAATAACTTCCGATTTCATATAAAGGCTAAACTGACAAAATGGTTATTCAGAGCCGATAAACCTCACCTATAACACTCTTGGCATGAGACCTAGAACGGAGTGTGGCAAGACCAAGATCACCAATCTTCACACATCCAGTTGTACCGGTAATGAAGATGTTATCACATTTTAGGTCCCGATGAATGACTGGCGGAGTACGGCTATGCAAGAATGACAGTCCCTTCAAAATCTGCCGACACCAGTTCTTGAAAACCTTCATATTGATTTTCTTGAATCGTTTCACGTAACTATCAAACAGAGAACAATCATCATTGTATAACCAAATCCCTGCAGCATAAGAAACAAAATTGGATGGTGCTCAGTGGAAAATAGGAAGCTGGAAAGCATACTGAACCTACAAAGTGCAGCTCATTATGTACTACAGCAAGTGACCACAAATGGTTTTAATGTAAGCTATATCACTTCCAATTATACAACCTTCGCTTGTCAACTGCCTCTTGATTCTGTGACTCTGTGTGACTACAAGTTGAAAGAAATAATGATTAAACACATATTGTTTATTATTATTACTAATTAAATTTGTACACACGCACAAGGTTACACCAAAATGTGAATCCGAGGTGCAGATAGTCAGGTGCCAGGAGCAGATGCAGTTAGATATCCAAGTGCTTGAAGGCCAAGGAGACATAGCATGTTTTGAGCCGCTTTTTGAAGGAAGTGAATTTGCGCAACAAAGAGAGTGGCAGTTGATTCCATCCCTTGGGAGCAGAGGCATGGAATGAATGCGAGCCCATAACACACATGATAACTCTAAGTGAACAATGCAATGGATGTTCTTGTGTGATACTTGAAATGGGAAATGAGAAAAGCACTAGATTTTGGAAAGGACCAAAGGAATGGAGATTATTCATTCACCCTTACGGCCACTAAATGGCTGGATTTGAAGACGATGAAGATGTATTTAGAATACATGAACGCTACAATATTTATCATACGTTTTAAGAGTTCCAGAAGTCATCAGTTCTGTCACAAGCACAGTGACTCTTGTTCCCTGTGAAGGCAGATCTTCAAAGAAATCATAGAACCGCACTATGTTTGGATGCTGTAAAGTCTTTAACATCTCTGCTTCTTCTACGAATCTCTGCCGACCACTCTTATGCCACATTCGCTCCTACAAAGTCACAAACACTCTACTACAAATGTCAATCAACAATTCTAAATACTATGCAACACAAAGCTGTCTATTGTATTAGAACTCCACATAAAACTGTAAAAACATCCAAAATTTTCTTAGCAAAAGTATGCTTGCCTAAAAATTTCGCTGTAAATAATAATTACAAATAATTTCTATAGAACATCAACTAACAACATGATAAACTTAAAAACAACAATAAGTAGGTGTACACCCACTTAAGTTACCGATATCAATATAAGTTTTTAGCAAGTGGTAAATGCCAAATTGTTTATATAAACAAGCATATCTGGTGTTAATAACAAAGATCTAATCAACACTCAGATAACGTATTGTTTGCTTTTCATTCACCAATAACAACACAAAGCCAAAGCTCATGCTTTGTTTCTCAAGTGGCTCACTGACTCATAAGCATTAGGGTTTATCACATCAGTAAACTAATCTGTCACCTGACAGAACCATGTCGACTGGACCAAGAACAGGTATACTTTGTCACATGAATGAAAAGACAAAAGCAAAGCAACGTATCTTTATAGCCTACAGCATCATCTATTTAACTGAATTTCTGGCCCACAAAGCCTTGCCTAAAGACAACTTGATGTTCCTCACTGATAATGAAGTTCAAGATTCAGATTTTATAAGTCTAATCTGACTGTAAGCTAACAACGACCCATTTAAGATTTAGCTTTCAAAAAAATTCTGGGGACGGGCTCACCAAGCCCCCTCTCAGAGCCCTATCCCCATTTTGGCCAGGCTGTTGGAAAACAGCAAACACTATGAAATGTTAGAAAAAGAAAGAAATCAACTCACTGGTAATTCGCACCATGCAACCTGAACGCCTGTCTCGGAGTCCAATCCTTTGTAGACAGTTTTGAAGGATCCACGTCCAATCTCAACATCAAACTTGAGGAACCTCCCATTTGGCGAACTACAGACAGGCTTCTCTATGCCTTCTTCTTCGTCTTGGACCTTGTGCTTCTTCACACTCGTCGAGCTTTCTTCATCTGAATCCGTTTCATCACTTTCATGGTAGCGTCTAATGCTTTCTACATGAGTCACTTCGAGAGACTTAACAAAGCTCTTTGGCTTCTTACAAACAACACTTTGTGGCACTTGAAGACAATTTCCTTGAGATGACGTTTCCTCGCCTATTCCGTGGGAATCTCCACTAGGAATACAGGTGGACTCGATAGTTACCTGCTTCTTACTTTTCACAGAACCAGACACTTTTTTCAGAACTGGTTTAAGTACATTCTTTTCACGTGATTCAGACAAAATCCAATCACATACTGAAAGACATTCCGTTGCACATTGTTCCGTAACAGAAGTGTCCAGTTGTTGTAAATGAGCTTCTACAGATCCATTGCATATCAACCCAGCATCGACTGACAGAAGATGATTAGAATTTCCTACATTGTTCAAGATGCTGTTCACACTTAAATCAGCAGATGGTTGAATCTCAGACTGGCTTTGCATACTACTATGATCCATTACAGAACTACTCTGACTGGCATTTGAACAGGTAACTCCACAGTCTGAAGGACTGTTCTTAGTTAAATAATCTGTACATGGCAACTGAACATTATCACATTGTAAATTTGAAAGCACACAAAGATTATCTTGCATATCTTGTTCAACATGGCTGCCAACACAGACATCAACTGTGCCATCGTGTTCATCAATCACGACAGATTTTGATTGCGTCGGTGAAGTCCGCATACTGATATTGGTGGAATTCAACTCGCCCAATGAAATGGTTTCCACAGCATCGTCCATTCCACAGATTCCATGCTGATCATGGATTGCTACGTATCCGCCACAGCCGAATCCAGGAGCTAACCCCGTCTGAAAGATACCTTGCATCTGCAAAGGAGCACTGGTGGTTGCAGCCGCCATATCCACAGAGTCTTCTACTGCTGATGAACGTATTAGTACGGAACTCTGGTTGCACTGAAGCGGATCATTGCTTAACATTTTCCAGACTCGGAAAGACAACCAGCGGCGTTTTGAAAATATCACAGACTTCTACTTTGTCATTGAATGATAATACTGATATAACTGAAATGTAAATACATAAATTACATAAAACAACACATCAGCACACAATCTACTCATCTCCGTTTGTTATAAATGGCAAAATAGTGGCCTTTCACAGCCCCAGTCTTGCACTAATAATAGGGTGCGTAGTGAATCCCTGAAACCGCAATCACCAAAACCTAATTTTGCCGAATCCCAGAAATCAGTTTTCTAAGTTAAAACAAATAATTTGCAAAATCTAACTTTTCGAGACATTTCTAAATACAGATTTTGAATATAGATATATAACAGGGTAATCGTCACAACTGAGAGCCTGTCTATGTTAACAATATGGCCATTCTGGAACATCAATCACATCAATCCTGGCCATCACCGACAAACCATAATGCAATACACTAAGTAACAAACACTCAAAATCTCCAACCATCATCAAACACACGACGCGGACGTGAAGTATAGTTTCGGACAAGTGGGCAGCATATCAAGATATCCCAAACAATTGATGAATGCATGTCAATGCAGAAATTAGTAATGTGGCATATTAAAGGTTGCTTGCAATGTTTTCTAATGATGACACTAACCCTAACCCTGACCCTAACCAACCTTCACGATACTTAAAACTGAGCCTAACCGACCTTCACGATACTTAAAACTTTCCCTAATGGCGACGACATAATAAGTCATATCAAACACTCGCCTCTAGGGATACATAGCCCGTGTTTATAGCGCAGAACTCACGGAATTATAATAGAAACTGTGCGTCCCCGATAATAAATGCTTGCCACAAAATGTGCACTGGACTCATAGGGTATGTTCCATGTCTATTTAAATTAGGCACTGAATTCATTTATCACCGTCCGAGTTAACACCCGGACACGCTGGATTAACCAATTTGTAGTTACACCAATCCTAACATGTAGACCAAAGTTTTCGTAACTAGTACAGTTCACGAGTAAATTCGAGCCTTACTTCTACCCTTACGGCCACCAAGCTGCTTTTCCAACCAAGACTCTCTATTTTGACAAACGTATAAAAAGTAGTTGCTACAAAATTCACTGTCTTCCGATTGGAAACTTTAAGTATCCTATTTCTATCGCCATTTGCCGGCATTTTTTTATTACTCACATTTTGTAGACGTGCTGCGGTAGTCAGCGCCCACAGAGAAACTCAATTAGGTTAGAGTATTTGAAAACGTTCGTACGGTGTACACAATCTCCGAGGAATGGGTAGAAGTTCCTCGTGTGAAAGAGAAAATATTGGAAATACTGGATGAAATCGAATCGAAACGACGATTCGGTCACCATTACGAACAACTAATAACCGTAAACTCCTACAACTAACATAAAGAGCAGTGCCAGCTTACTTCCATTTGACCACGTTGCCCCTCGGCGCATTAATATAAAACTAACCATGTAGATGTAGCTAATTGTGTACCTAAATCTCTCGTAGTATGAAAACCTAACATCTTTAAAATAACGACAAACTAGATACCTGAACAATTATTTTACATATCTGTAAATATTAATCAAACAACTACGAACTATTTTCTGTAACGTTGATGCTTCCGAGTGTTGAAACGATAGCAAACGGTCGCTCTAAAGTTTTAAATATCCTTTCTCCGTTAATAATTTTATTAAATCAGAGCAGTAAAGTGTAAAATAATAAATATATAATAAATAGACATTTGTGGCTATGACTTTTGCCCAACAATATATTTGTTATCAGATATCGTTTACTTCAGCGTATATACTACATGCAAGAGTATATGCTGACCTGGTTACATATAAATTGTACGGTCTTCATTTTGCCTATTAACCGACGAAGGACTGCGGGTCTTGTGACTCAGTGATTGGCTAATATTGCCGGTTGTTTCATCCCATGCACCTCTTATATGGGTCACAAAATCTTCCACTTCAGACGTGTACTGTAACAGTGGCTACGCGGTGCTGTAGAAAAACGGGGAAGCCCAATAAGATTCAACGATCAGATTTAAGTCGCAATGACTCAAGCGTAGATCACCAAAACTGACGAGCTGTATTAAGCCAAAATAATTTCTGTTGACGTCAACAGCCATTGTTGAAATAAAACTAATGGTTAAACAGTGAATCCACCCCGTAGGCCTAGATCACCACTTACAAAACATTAAGGAAGCGTTGTAGGCCTAGGCGTATACCCTATAGTTATGTGGCACGTTTACTGAGTTGTATTCTATGGCTACGAACTTGCCAAACTTCACTTGCCATCTCTCCACAGGGCTTATATTCAAAACTGAGAACACCGCTCTTACACAAAACCTATCCCGATTCCTCCTCTTCCGTTACATCCCTCGCAGTTTCAATTCTTCCTGACCCTTTGGAACCGATTTTTACCCACCCACCCAATCTGTCGATTTTTTACCAAGCGCTTGTTTCTCATTATTTCGCTTTTTGGGTGCTATAGAAATCTCACGATTACGATATTGGAGTAGGCCCTATATAGTAGGCCTATCAGTGGCGCAACGAATGAAGCAGAGGGGGACAGCCGCCCCCGGGCGCAGCACCGGAGGGGCGCAAAATTAGCTTTCAGTGGTACACAGTACTATGGCAAGAACGAAAGTCAACAAGAAAATTAAAATGGAGTGCAACAATCAACCCTTGCCCCTGGGCTCTGAAACCCTTCGTTACGCCACTGCTATAGCCTAGTAGGCTATCATTTTTCAGTTAGCCTACGCGCAATCCATGTAGCCTACTCGTAGGCCTACAGTACTTAGGCTATATGCGTAGGCAGTAGGGCATATGTAGCTAGTAGGATATAATGTAATTGCATTTTTTAGCAGTGTGAATTTATAAAATGATAAGCCTACTAAATTGCAATGAAAACTGAAAAGCACTGAAATTGTAATTACTAATTAGCCTAGGCAGCTAGGCTCTATAGGTCCCTACTGAGGCTACTGTCAATTAGAATTAGGCCTAATTAGGAATACGAGAATATCTTCCAAACTACCGTTGAATTGTGCATATTTTGTAATTGGCTATTGTGTCACCACTCACGAGATGAGGTTTTCAAAACAAGACATTCGCAAATCAAGAGCGAATTCAGCGCGGCGGATGCCCTGTCCAATGAAATCTAAACGCAACGATTTTCTATTGCAATCCGCCGGTGGATAAGCCGGTCTCCCTGACGCGGTTTTGCGGGCGCTGAGAAATTTTCGAATATTTAAGCTTACATTCAGTCTTATATTAAATTACAATGCAGGAATTCGGATTAAAATATAAATGTTTACTTTTCATATAGCGACCATATAGGCTACTGCGTCGACTCTGCTCATTTTTCAATGAAATGATGGGTTCAGAACTTCAGATCCATCACCACCGCTGCCCGTTTAAATGGGCACTACGCCATTTATAACGGTTCCCGTGTGCGGACCGTAGCCTACTATTATAATAGTCCCAGATGCGCGCACAAAAGCGCATGTGACATAGACCCTCCATATGCATAGGCTACGCTCAGTTTAGCTAACGGGACCAGATTTTAAGTAGTGTAGGCCATAGCCCATAGGTGTTGACTATCTGGGAGCCTTAGGTGCAAATGCACCCAGAGAGAAAGTTCAGTGGGTGCGTCGCAACAAGAAGAATTGGGACCTACTGTAGGCCCCTACAATAAATTTGCAAATGTCCTGTAGGCTTATAAGACAGGCTACAGACACAAATGTCGGAACATGTAAGAGTAAGGTTGCACAACTAAGTGAGACACCGACTCACCGTCAAGTGGGTTTCAAATAGGCTACTTTTTCTAACCACGTAACCCTTGACAAAAAACAATTTTATTTATCCGAAAAATGCAAAAACTCACCTACGGCAGAATATAAATGTAGAATAGGCTATAAACATTTTTCCCGGGGTAGAACCCATGCACCCAGAGACAAAAGCAAAAGTCGGCACCTATATGGCAATGGCCTATAGGGCCCTAGCCAATTTTATCTAAATTGCATAGTTGTCCTACTAGTGCAGCTAGTTTAATAGTGGTTAACCGTTAAACCCATAGAGATGTATAATATATAAATATATAACTAGAGCACTCATCTACCATCTATGGTGAGGCTGTGACCCCGAGGCCGCTCAACGGGTTAACCATAACGGCCTTGACCCTTTGGCCGCTCAAAATGGCGACACGATCGAAAGTTAAATTGTGTAGTGTGTGGATGTAGCAACTTATTAAAGCCCGAAAACGAGGCCGCTGGAATATTATTTAATCGATAAGTTGTTATTTTGTGTGTTGTACTTTTTGCAAGTCGTAAGCTTTGAAAAGAAATTAAACAGTCTCGCTTAAGCTTGACTGCGTCCATGAATTTCAACCAATCAAAACGCGTCATTTCAATTAGCCTACCATTAACTGCCGAACTCTCTTTAAGGTGTTATTGTATCTATGGTTGTGGCTTCAAAAATTAGCGAAGGGAATATACGTCATGTTCCCTCTAGCGATGATAATAATATCTCATTGGTTAAACCCACTGTTCCACAGGCTTTCCACTCCAAGTCTCACCTCTTCAAGAATTCCTACCATAATAGCCTTATTAATAGGCCTATATCCGATCCTCTGCCTTCCAAGCTTTTTCGTCCTCAACGAAACCAGTTCGCCTTATCAACTGGACATCACTCTCTGGACAACCCCTCTGATACGACGCAGCGCTCGTGAATAAGCTGGTGCACAGCTTATTCATTTAGCTTTAGAGTAGAAATTTTGAGATTACGATTACGATACTTCTTGTCACAATTTCATAAACTTTGCAAGAAGTTTTTAACAAGTTATAACATGCATAGCGTTAATTAATAATATTTTCGTTTATTCAGACAATCCGGTTGACACACCGCAACCGGTTACAGTGTACAATTATGCAATTTAAACAATTCACAAGAACACAAATGACAGAAGACATAAATCTTAACTACTAACAGAGCAGACAGCCTGCAACACGCGGCGCCAATGGCAGCCTACAAAGCATGTCTACCCTACGGGGCTCGAACTCGGTACCTCTCGCTCTCCGTGCCAGATCTTAGCCAAAGCGCTATCGGGCCCCCCAATTGTTTCTGACAAAACTGCATAGGCCTACAAGCATATAGTCACAGATCCAAGTAGGCTCCTAACTGAAATTGTAGGCCTAATAAGAAATTGTATGGCACCCAATCTTACCCATCTTAACACTTCATTGGTTTCCCAGTCACTTTTAGTAGGCCTACACTCTCATCGTTAAAGTCGTTGCTTCGAGTCATCGACTGCTTATATAGCAGCTTATACGAACTACGGCACTCAAATCTCTCAGACTTTCCGCCTGCTTATCGCTAAAGCAGAATCTTAGAAATGACCTATTCGGATGTTGACTAGGTATATACATGTAGGCCTATACTCAAACTGATCCTCCAAACGTTAGGCTAACTCTTGCCTCGAACCAGCTATAGGTATGTAGGCTCTATTGATTAGGACAGATGCAATTAGTAGGCTCCTACTTGAAATTGTAATAAGAAATTATATGGCACGTCTTCACTAGAAAACTCATTAGAAGAGCTTAGAGTAAGCCTAATCCTGCGGGAGGGTCAAGATATTCGAGGTATGCCTGGTTATCATGCAGGTGCAAGTGATCAGAAAAGCGCGCGCACAGCTAACACCACACACACACACACACACACACACACACACGTGTACAGGGCCTACATTTCGAAGGTGCAGTTAAAATCCCTTATAACTTGCATGGTATAGGCCGTATAGCTAATAATATTATTAATTTTGTCTCCGTTATTATATAGTCAGAAACCTATATTTAACCAAGCATCGTTGCCTTCACCTATATCGGTTGTACCGATGTGATGTAAACTTTCGGGTGCAATGGATATAATTATCCACATGGAGGACGAATTGTACAAATCCGGACAGCTGCTGTTGTACGTCTTCTCTGTTGCTGTCAGTGTCAGCTATTGTTGGTCTCACAATTAGGCCCTATAGTTCGATTTCAGCGCATAGGCCTATATTATAGGCCCTATTGGCGATTTGGCGGCGTATTAAACCTGCGCAGCGCGCACTATAGCTATTCCACATGACATTGTCTTTACAGGCACAGATTAATTAAACGAGGGCCAGTGTTGGATAGCTAAACCTATACTTTTCAAAAGCAACTTTTTACAGTAGCTAGTTAGGCCTAATTACAAACTAGTAGCCTAACTAGTTATTTTATAAAAGTAAATAAGGTGACCTATACAGTTACTATGAAAAGTATTTTAACTAAGTATTTAGGTAGCCTACTAGGCTATAAGTGGGAATGCTTAGCGTATACTTGAATTTTCAACTCTCTCCAAGATGAAATTAGACCTTGAAATTGACGAATAAAGTTCGGTGACATGAGCACAAACGGAAATGTTCCAGTGACTTTAGCGCACGTGAAACAAAGAATTAGCAGATTGATGAGAAAATGCCGTTAGAAGTACGGCCTAGTCAGATGTTTCCGTTTGCGAATGAATGGGACTACAGTTATAGCCTATGTCGTATTGGTATACAGCGTTATCTACAACACGCAGTCAAGGCACCCTTTAAATGACTCCATCAGACACCGGTATAGATTAATAGGCTGTAATAGGTTAATGCGTAGCCTACATGGGCTATACTCAGCGCTCACGACTAGCCTATGAGTGGCCCAACGTTTAGATGAATCCTCATGTTTATAATATGATCGATGATATAGGCCTAGGCCTATGTAGCTTATGCAAAGGCCTACACGCAAACTGCGGCAAACACATTTATAGGGAGCCAGACCGGTCGTAGGCCTACATTGTGGCGAAAAAATTCTGACGACATGGTTAATTCCTCAGACTATTAGGCTAATCCACCTTCAGTGTACCAAAACTTCTGATGACCTTTATAAATGCATTAGCCATAATCGCCCTCTTTCCTTGGGTTCTGTATACCCTGATTGTTTTCTACAGTGCGTTGTTCTCCTTCTATAGTCCTTCCACTGGTTTCTTCAACCGTTGCACTTCGCTTTAGTAGGCCTATTTCCTTCATTTATTGTTTTTGCCAACAATATTATTATGGCCTTCTCACCCTTCGAATTCTGCGCGTAATCCAATCCTCGCTTGAACCGGTCAGTCTGGGGCCAATTAATTAACTCACTGACGGCTCAGGTTACTGACGGGCTATCCAATGTTTGTACATAATATTATGTTCCTGCATTTATTAAGGGGCCGTCCATAAATGACGTCACGCTATTTTGGCCGATTTTTAACCCCCCTCGTCACACTTCGTCACAAAAAGTAAGATCCCCTCTGAAAATGACGTCACAAAGCTCTGACCCCTAAAACCAATTTCCATGGCGAAGCAAAATGCTCCTTCATGGAACAAATAGCGAAAGCATGAATATTTTAAAATCTAACGGTGACCAAATATTGAAATAATTAGAAAATTATTAATAATGGTGCTTTGACGGCCTTCGTCTATATATGATTGCATATATATATATATATATATATATGCAAACATGTATGCATAGGCCTATGCCTGTCAATCTCTCTGGCATTATTTTGAATCTATATATATATATATATATATATATATATATATACCCACCCTAATATATATATATATATATTACGGTGGGTATACTGATTAAAAAATGTTAATCGATTAATCTAATAAAATTAACTTCGATTAATAGATTAAATTCGATTTATTTGGAATAATTTGGAATCTGTACGTGTGTACGTGTATACGTGTGTGTGCTTGTGTGTTTGTGTGTGTGTGTGTGTGTGTGTGTGTGTGTGTGCGTGCGTGCGTGCGTGTGTGTGTGTGTGTGTGTGTGTGTGTGTGTGTGTGTGTGTGTGTGTGTGTGTGTGTGTGTGTGTGTGTGTGTGTGTGTTCTTAGATTCAGCAAGATGTATTATGCACTTGATTAATAATAAATATATAATGATAATTAGTAATAGGAATGGTAGGCCTAATAACAGTAACATAAATTCAGATCGTGACGATATTTGTTTCATTCAGATCATGACGATATTTGTCTCAAGTACGGTCACTCAAAGTGCCAGCACTTGTACTAATGGGCCTAAGGTATACAATTTGCCTATTTTGACTACAACGACGAGTAGACCTAAACAGTCTCAAGTGGCCTACAAGGCAATATAAACACAGATGTAAGCTGAACTTGATCCTATTTAGGCCAACACAACAGATTGCAATGCAGGCAAATTTACGAGAATTTATGCACAGCTTTACAATTGTTTTCCTCCGGTTTGAAGTTTATATTTCCGAAATTGATTGATTGAAGGCATTTACTGATTCACCAACAACAGAAAAATAATACAGAATGCAATAATAACATATTGTTACAAATGTTTTCTGTTGATGCTGTCAAATGGACAACACAGTAAAGGCTCTACAAAACCCGTTAGATGGCGGAGGATTGCCACTTACCAGCAGACGTTAGCTTCTGAGTTCTGACGGCCAGACGATTTATTTCTACTTAAATTGTTTACAAAGGAATGTAATCTAAGGAAAACAATAATAAAATACAGCCCGTAAAAACAAAGTTTTTTACTATATCCATCTAGTATCCTATAATGCGTCTTATGAAGCAGTTACCTCTACAAATATATAGTCCGCGTTCATTTTACAACATAGCTTGCGTTTAATCAGGCAGCGCGCCCGTTTTTGTTGCAGCCAATGACAACGCTGGCCAATGACAACGCTGCGTATCGGAAAAGTTGATTCCCCGATTCGAAAAGTTGAGTCCCCGATTCTATAAGCTAGCCTTTTTTGGGGAGCTGAAATTTTTATAGAATGAAGTGTTTGCGAGGTCGAGTCTATCTGCCAAGTTTCACGACGATTGAATGATTGTAAGTGATCGAATTAGTCGTCGCAAGATTTGACTTTTTAGCCTGTGGTTCAAACATCAAGATTTCCGCAAGTTAAACTAGATGGATAAAAAGAAACTTAAAAAACAAGTTTAAAGTCCACAGAACAGTCGAGGTACTTTATAGTCACACAACAAAATTGATTGTACAAATTTACCAGATAATACTTTTAATTACGTTTTGATTATAACTGAATAGCCAAATATGGAGAAGCAGTCATCAAACAGTGAAGACAGAAAGTAGCCTAATTGTGGTGGCCATGCAGGAATAACTCAATTTGACAATCAGGTACCTGGTAGTGTGAGCCAACTTGAATATCCCATAATACTCTAAATGCTGGTTTGTTACTGACCAATATTATTTTTTATAACAAGTTTAAAAGTTAAAAAAAATCTTTGCCCTTAAAACATCTTAACTTTAATGGTGCACTCCTGCTGAATTCCCAAGCACTTCAGTATATAGCCTAGTTAGGTAATTTTAGCCCCATAAATGTTACAACAGGACAAAGAATAATATAGGTTTTCAAGTAGCCTACATGTTTAGGTAAATAATGTTGAATTTGAGTAATAACTAGCATTCTTTGTTACATTCCTTAATAGGCTACATGTAGCCTACACATAGAGGCAATCATGCAACTCATGCAAGATGTAGGCCCCTATTCATTGCATGTTAAGTGATGATCCACATCTCCACATGCATGACCAGAAAGATGGAAAATGCAACATGCATGAATAATTCTTTATTACCTATCGCAATTTTTAGGCACGGATTTGAGTGGACTTGCTATGAGATCTAAACGGTAAACGGTAAGAATTTGCTTTTGGCTAAATTGTGTGATAATTTGTTATGCCGAAACCATACAGATATTATTTCCATTTTAGGCCTATTTTATTTTCACGGGAATCGGCGGATTTAGGCTCCTATCTGAAAAATACATTAGGCCTACTGTCATAAGCAATTAATATAAATCCCGATTGGCTAGCAATTAGTGGAAAGTCATTTATAAATTTATACAGAGATAGGAACAATACGGATTGTTCCATAGGCCTACCTTCTGCATCTTCACTGTTCTAACCGGTGAAGAATATCTAAATGCCCAGCTTTTCACTCGTAGAAGTAAAAGAAATATCAACGGAATGCACGTATTGCTGCCGAGCAAATTGGGATAGGCCTACCACGCCGTAGATGCAGAGCAGCTGGTTTCATGGCGGCGTTATAGCCTACAATGGAAATGGTAGGGAGGGAGGGACTGAAAAGTGAAAAGGGTTACTGAGGGTAGGGGTCATGGCTAATTGCGGCGGTAACGATATTTGTATAAATTCGTGCCCGGTTGGTCATCAGTTCGTAGAACTAGGTGGCCCGATGACTGAGCGTCGACTATAAGGTGTACGTTGCTTTCTACATTTGTCGTTTAGGTGTGAATCCCCCTCCAAGTCAGTGAAGGCATTGTCGAACTGCGTGATTAATACGACGAAACCTTGGTGACATGTATTTTCTGAAACCCAATAAAGTCATAATTCACGACATTCAGTCTATACTTTGGCAGCACCGCAGCAGTCCTTGATACAGAAGACAGTAAAAAGTCACTGAAGCAAGACATAGGCCTACCGCTCTGGTCTGGATACTTCGATCTATAGCTTTGTCAGTAGGCCTGTATAGACTATACGCCCCTCTATCACAGGGCGGATGCGTTCCTTTTATGCTTAGGGCCTACTTGTATGTTGAGTCACTTTCACGACTGTTGGTGACTTGGTGACATAATTCACTTTTGACTGAGTGTCTGTGATTAAGCCTTCTCAATCTGACTGTTCCATGGACAGAGGATGGCTCTCGCCTCTTGGTACTCGGTAGGCCCTAAGCGCGCCATTTATACTGCTGGGCGGCCCTATAGGCTATAGACGCTTTAATTCTCTTTCTGTAAACTTTCGCTCTGCAAATTCTGTTCTGGGCTTCAGATCTCAACTAAAAAAAAATCTGTTTTCCTTCACTCATTTCCTCAGTATAAGCTGTTACCTTGTCTTCTCGGGCTCTCTTTTTGGCTCTAGACCAGCCTCCTGGAATTTGGATTGCACAGCGATTTTGCATATATGTAGCGACTGATCAATCAATCAATCAGTGAAACTTGATATAGCGCCCCTTCAAGATATCTACTCAGAGGCGCTCGAGTGATGCCTTGAGCAGTATGACAGTGCCGCTATAGAAGTTCCTAGATTAGATAAGCTGGTCCCTGCGACACCGCCTTTTTGTGTGCCTTAGAAATCTCGAGATCACGATTATACCATCTAGGCCTATCTATAGGCAGAATCCTTCCAGAAGGTAACTCAGGCTAAAGCTCGCTCTTTTGTCAATAAAATAAGACAATTGGTACCAACAGTTTAGTTTCTTAGATATATTCCTCTATATCCTAGAATCCTCGTGACGATTAGCAATGAAAAACAATTTGACTTGTCTTGGTGGCACTGTACATGATAGCCTACTATTCACAGGGCCCGAAATATGATGAACAGTAGAGTCGCCAGGAAACAATTTCCATTAAACATGGTCGCAAAAGTTTTTGGATTTCGCATATAAAAGCATAGGCCCTAGGCCTATAGTAAATTTTTGGCAATTTATTTTGGGGGTTGAACCCGTAAACCGCCTAAATACGCCCATGGTACCGTGTTGAGATAGGTCTAAAGAGCGAAGCCAGTCCAAGCGCTTCTCTTTCAACGTCTAATTCAGACATTTCGGAAATAACACGAATGCACACGCCGTCTCCCCCTCCCCATGACAATTATTAAGTACCACTTTCATTAGTTCTCTGAAATGCCGCAGACAGACTGTAAACAGACACCGACGCAGAGACACTCAGACAGTGACTATATATGTACATTCGGGTATCATTTAGGCCAAGGACATCATTATGTGTACAAAGGTCATTGGAAATAGAGCCTATAGCTAGGGGTCGATAGGCGACTGATACACCGATCTTCTGTCTCCATCAAGTCACATCCGTCATCCGTCCATTCATCATTGACAGATAAATCATAATTCTGAAGGCCAAGTGTTATCGAAACAGACGCTGACTCCAGTTTCTAAAGCGCTACTCTTAAGCTAAACGAGCACAGGGTACCAGCTTATTAACGAGCGCTGTGTCGTATCAGAGGGATTGTACTTTAATCAACATCCAGAGGCAGATACTACTACTACTACCACTACTACTACTACTACTGATGGTGATGATGACGACGACGACGACGATGATGACCGTTTGTAGGCCTTATGCTCTGCGCCCTAGACCTCATGAATTTGAACTCCCAAAAAAAGATGACCACAATTTCATCTCTAGGGTTCTATATCGTACCATTCGGGATGTTAAGTTTTAACTCTCAATCCAGACTATAGGCATAAACTTATAAGACTTAGTTTTTAAGTTCATTACTTTCATTATCTCATGTAAACAAGTTGCGGTATGTCAACTTTGTATCTTAATAATAAACGAAATCTATCTATAATAATAATAACCAACCTACATCCAACAGGCTTTCTCTCACCTCTTCAACAATTCCTACTCTAATGGCCTATTAAATGCCCTAATCCATACAATTCTTCACCTTCCAAGCTTTCTCGTCCTGAAGGAAACCCGCCCGTAGCAGCTGCCGTACTATACGGTACCTCCTATTATATCTGGCCTATCTCTGGCCTCTCTGACAACCGGACTCGGACTTCCTCTGGATATCGATCTCTATGTAGGCCTATAATCCCTCCAACACAATACAGCGCTCGTGAATAAGCTGGTGCCCTGCGAGGCTGCGCTTAGTTTTAGAGTTGCGCTTTACAAATTTGGAGTTTACTCTTACGACGACCCAGACAAGCAAACTGTCAGCTGGGTTGTTAAACTAAATACTATATATTGGTTACACAAACAAAATACATAGGTCATTATTACATAGGCCGCTGTGTAGGCTATACGTCGATATATAATTATCTCCCACACAGTGTAGGCCTATAAGTGCCATGGTTAATGACGCACCTTTATCAATACCGTCTACTCTAGGCCTACTGATCAACGGCTCTAGGTCTCAAAAACACTAAAGCTGGCACGGCGTATAGGCCCAATAGCCAGCCCTTAGAATGGGGTCAATAGGCCTATAGCCCACTCCTTTGGTAGTGTTGCAGAGCAGGATATATTTTATTATTGGGCAGTATAACCGATTCCTACGTCAGATGCGACACGCCGACAGTAGTCACAGTAAAATAGCACATTGGGAAGGAGTAATTGCTTACTCTTACTTTAGAATAGCAGCTGACCCTTTAATTAGGTCTTAAACTACAAGTGTCATACTGATTATGATCTATTCTATGTGATAAAACTTATGATAATAAGTAATTTACAGGCCACCAGGTACTAAACTAGAAATATTCAACGCTGAAATTGAAACACTATTAATCACTCTAAACACCAAAAAATATGCCAATAAAAAAGCATTTCTAACTGGCGACTTCAACATTGATATTTTAGCCTCCCAAGCTCATTTACCTACTGGGGCCTTTATTGACTGTATGCTCATGCACCACTTCTTACCTCTTATCCTGCAACCTACAAGAATTACTGACTCTTCCGCCACACTGATAGACAACATATTCACCAACTCCCATGACGGAATACTTGAATCGGCTATACTTACAGCTGACATATCTGACCACCTTCCAGTCATAACTTGGATTAATACCACTCCAACGAACTTTAATAACCTAAGGAACTTGAAAATGACCCGCACATTCTCGAATGATAACATTACATACTTCAGAAGCTTATTAGATAATACTGATTGGAATCCAGTACTTGACCTCTGTGCACGCAATGAACCCGACCTATCCTACAAGGCTTTTGTTGATACCTTCAAAGCTGCTTACAATATGGCATTTCCATTACGTCCTGAAAAACTATCTAAAAAAACACTATGCAACAGCCCTGGATGACGCCAGCTTTACTCAAATCCACTAAAACTAAGCAAAAATTATACAAGAAGTTTATTAAGAATCCTACCATAGAAAATAAAACCATTTTTACTAACTATCGTAATAAATATAAATTAATTAGAATTAAAACGGAACAAACCTATTATGCTAGCGAATTCACAAAATATAATAATGACATTAAGAAAACCTGGCAAATTATTAGAAAACTAGTCAAAACTAATAACAGAGACACTTGGATAAAGGAAATAAAACTTGAGGATGAACTAGTAAATGATCCTGAAACCATGGCTGCCAAATTCAATGAATATTTCACCGGTCTTGCACAAGTCCTATCTGACAAAATCTCCCCCTCTGAGAAACACTTTCGAGCCTTCATGCCCCCCTCCTCTGTCAGCTCTTTTGTCCTCTTACCTACTAATCCGCTTGAACTAATCAACATAAGTAAAACTCTTAAATCTACTCACAGCTCAGGCTGTGATGACATCAATCCCTATATAACGTCTCAAGTCATGGACCTCCTGGTTGCTCCATTTGCTGAAGTTATAAACTGCTCATTGAGTGAAGGAATGGTACCGTTAGAAATTAAGATGGCCAGAGTTCTACCAATCTATAAACAAGGAAATAAATCCGAAATAGCCAATTACCGACCAATCTCTATACTACCTTTTTTCTCAAAATTTTATGAAAAAGTACTGTATGACCGCCTATTCTCCTACATTAAGCAAAAGAATATCCTGTACCCCCTTCAGCACGGCTTCCAACCAGCGCACTCAACATCTATGTCCCTAATTGACATCCAAGATAAAATTTCTGCTGCTATTGATAACAACGAATACTCCCTAGGTATCTTTTTAGACCTAGCAAAGGCCTTTGACACTGTCGATCATAAGATACTCTTGACTAAACTTGAACACTATGGAATTAGGAGTACTGCCTTAAACTGGTTTAAAAGCTACTTGTCTACTCGCCAACAGCAAGTTTCTTGTAATCAAGTTCTATCCAACTTTTTACCCATTAACTATGGGGTGCCCCAGGGTTCTATCCTTGGTCCCCTTCTTTTTTAATATACATAAATGACCTACCCAACTCATCCACTCTTTTACACTACATTCTTTTCGCAGATGATACGAATGTTTTCCTGTCTCATGCCTCTTATGACCGCTTAATCGAAATTGCCAGCCAAGAATTAAAGGCAGCAACTGACTGGTTTAAAGCTAATAAATTATCGCTTAATCTCACTAAAACCAACTGTATAGTATTCAGATCTAATAAAAAGCAAATACCACCCAGCACGAATCACATTACTATAGATGGAGTAAATATCCCCCAAGTAAACTCATCTAAATTCCTCGGTGTCCATTTGGATCAACACCTAAAATGGAACACACATATTGATGAAATTAATAAAAAAATAACTAAGAGTATTGGCATCCTTAACCGGATATCTTACTTGCTACCATCTCAGATACTGATCAACCTATACTACACACTCATCTATCCATATTTCACCTATTGTAATCTTATCTGGACCTCCACTTATTCCACTCACTTAAATAAATTAAAAATAGCACAGAAAAAAGCACTACGAATTATAACCTAATCTCCTGTAAACTCTCACACTCAACCTCTATTTCATGAACTTAAACTCCTAAGTATTACACAAATAAGGTTCACTCAGACCTGTGAATTTATGTATAAGTACCACAATAAACTCTTACCACCTGCATTCATTGACTACTTCTCCCCCATCCAATCTACCACCCTTACAAGAAGCAAACATGTTTATAAACTAATACTCTTAAGAACTAACACCCGCAAATTATCTATTAAGTATCAAGGCCCTCTACTATGGAACAACCTACCTCCTAGTATCCGTACCTGTACCACCCTTCCATGGTTTAAGCGTCTGTTACGAGCACACACACTGGAGCTTGTATTATAGTCTTTAGTTTTTAGTTAAGTCCTTATTCACTATTGTAAACCTTTTTCACTTTTTCTTTACCGCCTCTAACACACAAGACAGTGTTCCCCTTATTTCTGTTTATCAATAACCTCCGTCATCTTTCAATTATTTTACTGTACTATCTTAGGCCCCCTCTTAGCGGGACTCGTCCCTTTGGGGTGCCTATTTGCTCCCACTCCACTCTACCCGTGCTAGCTCTTTGTAACTTATCTTGACTTGTGTTTAACTGGTTTTACTTTTCGTTGATCATTTTAATTATTCACTTCTCATACATGTTATACCTTTTAATTATGTTAGAGCTGTGTTTAATCATTATGTTTGTTATGTTGTCTCTTATTGTTGGGAACAATAAATTGAATTGAATTGAATTGAATTGAATTGAATATGCTTTGCCAATTGCCTTGGATGTTGCATAAGAATCTCCTCTGCCCCCTCCCATAAGGCCTAACAGTAGGCCTACTAACTGTGCGAAATGGGGGAAAGCATCTTTGCTGCTAGTTTTCAATTCTTGGTGACTGACAAACAAATTAAAGCATTTGATGGATAAAATTATTGGTTTGCTTTGTTGTCATCGTAGTTTTGTAATTCACAGCAGCATGCGCAATAAACAATAATGAATGACCTGTGTTCATTAATAGCCAGTCCTACTAACCTCAGTGCTTCAGACCTTTCTGCAGGTCCCTTAATTGTACTACCTGTCATGGGGAGAAAAATCTGTGATAAAAGCACAAAACTTCAGTCTATCTTGAAGCAAATTTTCCATGTTAGAATGCTAAAAACTAGCAAGAGTGTCCTACTGTTGTAACAAAACAGTAGTAGCAAGAGCGAGACAGAGAGATAATCGCCATTTAACATAAAGCATCACTAAGTATAATCTGACGAACAGACATATGTCACACTCTGCCAGCCACGGACTGCCAAGTCCGAACCGACAGCCGTTATACAAAATGTTGAAAGTGCAGATGGTGTAGTAGCGTCATGGTCAAGCCTTTCACCACTCTTCTTCTTTCCACCGTACTGACCAATGAAGGAGCCGTCTTCATTGAACTTTGACGGATCTAGCTGGGTCTTCGTATTCATCCAGAGCGTAAGGCTTCTCCTTGCTCTCCAGTGGCCCTGTACTTTTCTTCATGTCCTCACTTAATTGACATAAAAATCAGTAAAACCAATTAGACGATAAAATTCCTAGCAGCAGAAGAAGAGTGGCGTAATAATCAAATCAGGTGGCTTTACTGTCTCCTCATCTTATTGAGGAGGTATGAAAAGTATGCATTTAGAAATTGAACTCATTGAACTCGTGCAACACCACCACATTCGACATTATAGTAAGTAAGTAAGTAAGTAAGTAAGTAGTTTATTCACCACAAAATAAAGCAAAATGACAATACATAAATTTTACAAACCGAGTGGTGGGCTACCGGTGAAGTCACATAGGACTCATCTCGCCGGTCACCCTATAATTATCACTCAATCCTGTACTGGCAAAATACTCAGATTTACTCTAACATGGTTACATGGAAAGAATGGCTGACAGATGAGGATCGATGAGGATAACTGTATATGTGGATAAGTGTAGGCCAATATCTTCCGTTCTTTAACCTCTGATGCTGCCTTAACGCTTATCCACTGTTGTTTCCCGCCTCGATTATTGCAGCGCCCTCTAGGTAGGTCGTCCGGCGGTTCGGGTTGGGTGTTTGGATAGGCTCTTGCGCGCGGCGGCTCGCCTTACTGGCCGCATTCCAAGATTCGGCCATGTCACCGATTACATGCGGGATGTCTTGCATTGGCTCCCATTCCCGAAGCGGCTCAATTACCGAATCTCTGCCTTGGTTTGGTTCTACCTCGCGGGTGTGGCACCTGTTCACAAACAGGAGCTCTGCTGCTAGACCCTGAGCGTCCAGCGCCGTGGTTCTTTCCGCTTCTCTAAGCAGGCTGAGCTTTTTTTCCCGGTCGAGGACATCTATTATGCAGTGCCGTGCCTTTTCTGTTGCTGGCTTGCAATCTGGAATGGGCTCCCTGTGGCTCTACGCCTAATGCCTAGAGCCCTTACTAACCTTAATACTGTTATCTTTAGTAGAGGTTGGGTCGGGAGCGATCCTGAGTAGATAATCTTGAAGGGGCGTTATATAAATCTCTTAAATGAAATATGAGCACATTTGAGAGCTTCTTAAAATGCACTAAGTAGCCTAAGCTGCACAGAATTTCTCTCTAGCATTTCTTTGTAATTCGTAAGTTAAGAAATAACATTTAGATTTTAGAAACCAAAATAAGAACTTTACAGGCTCTATAATAGTGCACCTGTTTCCGTAACTACATCTGACAACTGTCAGCACCAGTAGGTCTCTTCGTCTCATTCATGGCATCTCCATAAAATAAATAACTACAAACCTATTTCAACTCTCCCATATTTTTTCCAAAATTTATAAAAATTAATGAAAAATAGACTAATGGATTATTTACTAAGTTGAACCTGTTAGCAGAAAGCCAGCATGAATTTCAAAAAGAACACTCCAGTCTCATGGCTCTGTTGGATATACAAGAAAAAAATCTTGAAATTTATAGACCAAAATTAATTTGATCTGTCAAAAGCATTTGACACATTGAATCATCAGAGTTTTTCTCAAAACATTAGAACTTTATGGCATTAGAGGTAGAGCACTACAATTGTTTTTTGATTACCTAAATTGTTGGTCTCTATAGAGTTATTTTGGATGAAATTCTGATATAAAGGCTACTCGTTGTGATGTACCTCAAGGTTCCATACTAGGACCCCACTAGTGTTCTTTATATATGCAAATGACCTGTCATGGTCCTCTGATCAGTTTCACTGTCTTTTTTGCTGATGACTCCCATGCATTCATTATTCATATTAATTTGACCAAATTAATTACTTCTCTTGTTAATCAAGTGAATAATAATTTCATGATTTATAGTAAGCAAGCTTTCTTTGATCTTAAACACAAATAATCACACATTGTTTCATTTGCATTGTAAATTTGTTTCATTGTCTAATTTGAAACTTAAATATGATGGCTTGGAAATTTTCCACACAACATCATCCAAATTCTTTGGTGTGTGTATAGATCAGCTGCTAACTGTCCTCACAGAATTGTTGGCATGATTCGTTACTGTTCACCTCACAACTCACACTGTTTAGGTTCTTTGCATATGATTTGAAATGATTTTTTAAATAATTAATTATGATATTGTGTGTTACACCGGGCTGATATAGCCTCCTGTCAGGGCCGGCCTTAGGCACAGGCAAAGCAGGCAGTTGCCTGGGCGCCAAGATCTAGGGGGCGCCATTTTCACAAAAAATCTATTAACAGTTCTGTTATTCATTTTTTAGCCATTTTTTCAATAACAATGATTATTTTCATTTGAATTCAAAACTTTCGATAATGGAACAAATTTGAAATAATTATTGATTCCATTGCACCTTTTCAAGTAAGCTTAATACAATTTCAAAACGGCACAAATTTTATTTTAACCATTAAAATTTAATTATTTCACGCCATTCTGTTACAGTAGGCCTACTGTGTCTGTAATATTAGTCCTGACCGTGCCGAAATCTGATGCAGTGATGCTGTGATGCTGACATAGTGACATATTTCGCCTGAAAATGCCAACAATTAAAGAAATATTGTAGAATTATTTAATCTATGTAGGCTAATCTTTATTTGTTGATTGCCGAGCATAGATTGCAGTTGCACAAATTAGATAAGTAAAAATCTGTACATTTACATTTTAATAAAAGTTTTTCTTAAATAGGCCTATGTCTAAAATTCTAAATCAATTTATAGTTTCGATCTTATCAAATTGAAATTTTCATTAGAAAATTCATGTAAAGCCCTATGAAGCGTCAGAAGTAATTGGGTACTCAAAATTGTAAGAAAGAAAAACAAGAAACAGAAGTTTGTAATATCAAGAAGAAAAAACGATGGCTTTCCATCTATTTCAACAAAATTGAAACTACTTTAGCTGTGTGTTAGCACCCCGTCATCTGCCAGTAATTCGTTTGTTATAATAGCCTACTAACATTGCAGGTATTTGCTTAAATTGTTTTCAGCGTTATTGTGTTTTGATAAACCGAAACCTGATGGAGAAAACTACCAGCAGAAAATTATTTCTGATTACTTAAAATAATAATTATTTTTTTAATACATATTTATTTCTTGTTTCGGTAATTCGAATTTTCGGTAATTTGAACTGCTTTCTACCATTCCCCAAAATTCAAAATATCCAAGGGTGAGTGTACTGATAAAAAAAGTAATAAATTACTCAGTTGGTTGAGCGTAGGGGCCTTATGTTCTGGCTGGTTCATCGTAAAGTTGTGACGTAAAGTGGACCGTGGAGTGGGAATCAGAGGGCGCCAAATAGATTCTTTGCCTAGGGCGCCATTTGGGCTAGGGCCGGCCCTGCCTCCTGTAATCCAGTGATGTGAGACGGTAATCCAGGCTGCAGCAGGACATTTCACAATTCTGGATTGCCCTTTTGATGAAAGCACTTGCTATAGGTGTAACTGCCATGGTTGATTTGTTTGGTGGTCAGGGCCGTTTTAAGGTCGTCGTAGGCCCTAGGCACTCTTGCATTCGTAGGCCCCAACTGCCCGTTCTTAAATTAAAAGTGAGTTATTGCGGGAAACAGTGATGGGTAACTAACTAATTAGAAATTAATTAGCTAATTAATTAGATTGGTAGCTAAATTCTAATTCTAATTAATTAGTAACAAAAATGTTGCTAATTCTAATTAAATTACTAATTAAAAGTTGTCTAAATCTAATTAAAATTCCATAATTAGCTTCATAGTTACCGTGCCTACATATTTCTTTAGGCCTACTTACGTTTTGCTCGATGCTTCCATGTGACTAATAAACATCAACCAATTTACTTGAGTTTTTAATTTTTTATGATATCTTTCAAGGAAGAATTGCCTTTTGTTATGAGATGTGTTTATGAAAAATTTCAGTAGAGTCTACATAAAAGAATCCAACAGTAAAGTAAAATTAATTGGAAAGTGTCTGTTTTAGCAATTACATTATAAGCTTCGAGTAAGAAAATAATATGAGATTTCTCAGCGTTTTCCAGCTGCATCTGAAACATTATGTTGTAAGAATTTGCTTTTGCAAGATTTACAACTGAGCAAAGAAACAGACTCGAAGACAATAGGCTACTTTAGAACTCATGATAATTCCAATGCGCAAGTCCGATCTCAAATAAGCTTAAATATAAATATGTTCCACAGTAATAAGAAGAAATTGGATAAAGATCATTGAAATTTGAGTTTCATCATAATCTGAAATATTTGCCTAATAGATTGAACGCTTAACTGGCTAAAGAAAATTTCTGAGTCATTTGTATTCTGACGCCAGCAACTAATTCTAGTTAATTAGTTCAGCGTTAATTCTAATTCTAATTAATTAGTTATCCCAAGAATGGTAATGCTAATCCTAATTATGAAATTATAAGTATAAATGCTAAATCTAATTAATTCATTAAGAAATCTTAATTACCCATCACTGGTGGGCAAATGACATTTGAAGACATTATAAGTGATCTTGCTAATGCAAATTAAGAGCCGTAATTTAAAAGTTCACATAGTTTATATTATGCTGTTGCACAGCGTAACTTAACTTTTTATCAATAAGCATAAAAGTTAACTTGTTTCAGTACAATTATAAAAATTATTAAAGTAGAATTTGAAATTTCTTTCATTTTCGTGTCAAATTCAACCATTAAAATTATTTTTTCAATATCTCATTTTCAGACTTTCGTGGGCCCCTAAAATGTTCGTGGGCCCTAGGCACAGTGCCTACTGTGCCTAGTGGATAAAACGGCCCTGTTGGTGGTGATTCAATAAAATGGTTTCCATCAACCTCAGTTACTAAATCTAAAACAGCAGTTTCAGTGTAGCGATGCATTTGGAATATCCTGAACTCAGATTTGCAAACGGAGTTTTCATTTGATATCCATTCAATGAAAGACGACGATGCTTCATAAAAGTGTGTGATCAGAAACTGCTTAAATGAGGTCTAGACGGACAGGAATACAAGCACTAGGTTAGCTAGGCGAGATTCTGTTTAGGATAGACACTTAGACAGTATAGTCAATACATGCATGTAGTTGATAAGTGGATGAGATGCTCTACTCACGTTCTGGTGTATTCACCAAATCCAGTTTCATCATCATCTCCGGATGCCTTATGGCCTTCTAAATTCTCCTCATGAACTGCATAAAACAAACATTTATCAACAAAGATATGTTTGTCCTACGAGCAACATTTTAAAATCCTACGCATACTGAAGCATTTAAGAAAGCAATTTAAACAATCTTCATGATAAGCATAATGTTTTAGAGATAACATTATCAATGTGTAATTGTAATTACGAAAATTTGTATAGCATTGTCAGTAGCAAGTTAGGATGCTTTACACACATGCACACTGTCAACGCTAACTTTGCACAATATGGCGAGTTACATCCTGTGTGAGAGACCGAGAAACAGACCCCAGCTGTAAAGGATTGCAAAGCTGGTCCTCACAAGACCTGTTAGTGCAAGATCCAAAAATGCCCCCAGTATGGTGTTCAATATCACATGTACCAAATGTCACATTGTCACAATTTTCAATCTAAACGTTATTTATGATGACACTGATTTTCTGCGCCATACCTGCATTTTTCCCACCACGGTTCCGTTTGATGAGGAATATAAGAAGCAGAATTAGCAGAAGGAATGCAATGACACACAAAATTACACCAATAAGCCAACCGGCTAACGGTACATTTGGCTTCACATCATCTGCAGAAAGAAACAAATACCAGAATACAGAAACAAGTCTCAGAACTAAGATACACATCTTAACACCGGGTTTTTGCTGGTCAAGTGCTGAAATTCACTGCCCACTTCGGTACATTCTGTCAGTTCTTCAAAGTCATTTAAACTCAAAATTCATCTGCTTACTTATCCACCAGGAATTCCTCGGTAGGCTAGCTGTTCTGAAACTTTAGAATTTATTGTACAGTTTTGCACCTTCTGTCAGAAATAAATGTAAAACTTGCCCATTTCAGCTTGCACACCCACCACAGCTTGACTTCTGGTTGCTCTGACTTATAAAAGGATTTTTGCCTGGCTTCTCAAATGGATCACGGCTTTGACAGCACGTTCACTTGATGCTTTATTCGTTGTTATTATTAAGGAGCTATAGAAATGATTAGATAATAATAGACTACGAGAGCAGCTGTCCATCTCATCTAAACAGAGGAGGCTTAAGATAGGATGATATCTACAGTGATGGGCACACACTACTTAACTAGTAGTTAAAACTACTTCCTAACTACTTTCAAAATAAGTAGTTATAACTACTGTTTAACTACTTTACACTGACAATCCTATAACGAGATTTGCTAACTAGGCAGATAAGTAGGTAACTACTTTTCAAACTACTTTTCTAAAGTTATGTTACGGCTGCTATGAAGCTTCACCATTAATTTCCAGTTTTGTTATCGCATTACTGTCCTTCAATAGTGTCATAAAAAAGGTCCGAAATAAACGTAAAACTTAATTATTTCAGCTTGCATACCCACCATAACTTGGCTTCTGGTTTCTATCACTTATATAAAATTTATATTGTCTATGGACAATGTCTTTAAATAGGAAAAAATGTAGTTAATAAAGGGCAGTTATTAACTACAAACTATGATCAAAAATAGTTATAATTATTTTGGTGCTATAGAAATTTAAAAGTAGTTATAACTACTAGACAACTACCTTTGTAGTAGTTATAACTACTAGTTAGTAACTACAGTAGTTAAAAGTGCCCATCACTGGATATCTATCCAAAAACAGTCAATAAAACATTATCTTTATGTAAAGCATGACGGTTCCAACAGGTCGTTCCAATACAGGAGAAAGCACTAATGAAAAGATATAAGGCACTAAATATTACTGTGGTAAATGCTCGCTGACGAAGCTGGATGTAGAGCACTAAACCTGTTCAAACCTGAAGTCGAGTCCATGGTCAGCATAATTTTGTACAGGAGGGAGTGAAACCGATTAAGAAAAAAATAATTCCATAGGGATGCATCCACGGACGATTCATGTAAACAAGGTTCACATATAGATCAGCTAGGCATATAAGGTGACCCACAGCCATGGAATTTTTAGAAGTTCTGATCAAAGTTCTAACATACACATAAATGTGTATGCAGGGATGGGGAAATTAATTGGAAAAATGTAATTGAATTACAAATTACTTTGGGACATGAAATGCAATTTCAAATTACAAAATACATGGGAAATATAATTGAATTACAAAAGCACAAATTACAAATTGCGCAATTTCAAACAATTTCAATAACGTAATTTCAATTACTGCCCATTCCTGTGTGTATGGTACCTTCTTCTGGTCTAACAATGATTGTTTTGGGATCTGATCTCATTTCATCTCCTGCACTGTTCTGGGCAACAACCCGAAAGTCGTACGTAGCTCCTATTTCCAAGTCAGTCACGTTAATCCAGTTGTGCTCATCTTCTGGTTCTGTCTTTTCCCAATAATCAGACCCTAACAACACAAACGTAATTTAATGGCAGGAAACATTTACCACTGTAAATTGAAACTGTACCTCTTAATACACTACCAATAACTTTGTGCTATTCACACAATTGTGCTATTCACACAATTTCAAAATATCCAAACTGTGTCAACCACTACACAATATAAAATATTGTGCAAATCAAAGTATTGAAGACTAAAGCCAATATTAATTTCAAATATTGTATAACACATACCAGCCTTCCTGTATTCGAGAAGGAATGTGTTGCCAGGATTGTGTGGAGTTTGGTTTGGGTCTGCTACAGGAATCCATGACACATTTACAGATCCATCCCCAATAGCCATGTCAGCAATGATTGGCTGGCTAGGTGCTGAAACCATTAGAAACAAGCAGAATTTTTCATCAATATGACTCAAATGAAAATGAAATAAAGACACAACCTCTATAACATAAACATTTAACAAAAAACTATTTTTATTCAGCATTTTATATTATTGTACCACTTGAAAGATCTTTGAAAGTAGTGTACCTTCGCACGTTTGTGTTTAAAATGACTGTGGATTCAAAGAAGCCACTGAAATGTTCAATGACAATGTAGCTCGTCTATAATAAATTCAGAGCAAATGACACACAATTTTAAAACTGCTTTAATAACAATGTCATCTCAAATGACACATGATTGTAAAAACCACCCTGATTACAATGTCATCTGAAATGACACGCGATTTTAAAACCGCCTTTACAACAATGTAATCTCAAATGACACGATTTTAAAAACCACCTTTGTAACAATGTCATCTGAAATGACACAATTTTTAAAAAACGCCTTTATAAATGTCATCTGAAATGACACACGATTGTAAAAACCAACCTGATTGCAATGTCATCTCAAATGACGCATGATTTTAAAACCGCCATAATAACAATGTGGATTGTTCAACTGTAAGTGTGATCGGTGCGCAACCATGTGGTCAGCTAAACAGGTAAACCCCAAAGATATCAGACTCGCAACCGTTAGGACTAATGCTGATTCTGATAAATACTAAACGTCTGACTGGAATTGAGGTTACATAGAAAGCAATGCTATGCCTCAAGTCTTAAGTACAGAAATTGAAGTCCAGTTACACAGTCAGAGCAACTTAGAGCGTACTGCACAAGGACATAACTGGAACTGCAGAGCGAGCTTGTTTACCAGATGAAGGCAGCGTCGACTCTTCAATGTAAGTGACTGGACCACGTCCGATGTTCGTTGCAGCATAAATATAGAAGATGTATTCGGTGTCATTCTGAAGATCACGGATCTTCTTGTGTTTCTGTTCTGGATTCAGTATCTTTAAGAGCTTAATAGGATCAATGGCAGGCGGTGCTACAATAGTAACAACACAAAGACAACTGATAACAGTCGCACCAACAGAAAATTTTCCATAGCAAACTCGTGTGTGTGTGTGCGTGTGTGTGTGCGTGTGTGTGTGTATGTGGTTCAGTGTCTGACTAATGATTTAGTGATGATTCATGGAGCTCTCTTGTGTAAAATCACGGAGTTGCACTTGATGAATATGACAATTTCTACAGCGCCGTAACATGGCACATGCCGTAACAAGGATGCTACAATTCAAACAAAATACAGAGAAAACTTTCTATGACTCTGTTATTGTCTGCAAATCAAATCAGTAATACACATAACTCTCTCGTTTCTCATTTCACATCTTCACACACTTTTAGCCGAGAATGCTGCACTCTTTCATTGTGTTGACCTTGAAATGTGGATTAATAGCAAAGCATTGACAATGTTAGCATTAGAAAAGATTACTGAAAGACATAATATAAATGTTCGGCTACACTTATAAGCTGATGTTAGTTCGGCATCATTTACTTAATCAATCATGAAATTGAAAGAAATTTCAACAGACCTTTCCTATATTCAATTTCATATTCACGAAGTATTCCATTTGGTTCAGCTGGTTTGTCCCACGCAAGCTTCATGTGATGTGATCCACGTTCGATCACTCGGAAATTAGGCACCACGCTTGGAACTGAAACAAACATAGACCCACTTCAGTAAGAAAAAGTAAAAAGTACCAAAAAGCACATTTTATATGACCAGGCACGTAGCCAGGAAAAAATGTCAGAGACGGTTTTAAGATTTCGGGGGGAGGGTTCCATTGGAGATGGTCGCAAAAATTAAAGTTTTTTTGGTATTCCGCATGTAAAAGCATATAAAAAAACAAAAGCATGGGAGATACAAGATAATACAAAGGCAATATGAGATACAGTTGTAAAAACTCTTTCGAACACCTAGCTTCTAAGTCATAGACTCTTCCAGCAGTATTCTCCTGCCAAGCAAATGTAACACTTTTTGAGGCACTTAAAAAAACTACATATGCTAACTGTCTAGTTGCATACACACAAGCATACACACATTCTTATGTACAGACAGACTTATATCCATAACTAAATACAATGGCATACACACACATACAAACTCAACATTAAAATGTAAATTGGAAATGAAACACATAACAAACCAACTATAGTCACAATCAAGTCCAACCTGCTTCAGGAGTTGTGAACTCCACCGTGTCACTCAGCTGGCCGCTCTTGCCAACATTCAGGATCACAACACCTGCAGTGATTCGCGCAGAAGGCCAGAGACGATTTGTATGACCTTTGACCAGCTCTTCCCCATCACTCGCAGACCGGCGGTAGCGCAGCGAAGGCAGCAAGTCGGGACATGGATTCCAAGAGTGGAGGATTACATCCTCAACGCGAGGGTGCTTCGGATCATCTGATTTCCAGAAGCGAATCTTCACAGACAGAAAATAGAATTCAAGTCAATCATCATCTAGATGTCAGAAAGCGAAGTCTAAACATCTGGCTAACTAGCAATAGCAATTGGTAAGATGGCATTAGGGGCCGTCCATAAATGACGTCACGCACCTAGGGGGTCTGGACTCACATCAGGTCTGTGAATTTAACAATTATTTTAAGTTTAAAATAACAGTTAATTTTGAGTATTAAAATTTTCATAATTGTTTTGATTATTTTAATGTATCGGGCACCATTATTAATAATTTTCTAATTATTTAAATATTCACCATCAGATTTTTAAATACTTATTACAATGACTGAAACATGTTTTATTATCAAAGAATTGCTTTGTGACGTCATTTTTCAGGGGTGTGACTTTTTGTGACTCAAAAATCGGCCAAAATAGCGTGACGTCATTTATGGACGGCCCCTTAGTAGAAGAAGAACTGTTCATCATTCCAAACGTCCCAACTTTATTCCTTACCAGAAAGTCAAAGAATTGCTAGCTTGGAAAGCTTAAAACAAATACTCTTAGAATCTTAGATGAAGAAGAAGCTAGCCCTGAGGCAGCCATGGTATGAGGTTTTTGCGACATAACTTTCTTAGCCTCAGCATATGACAGCGGATGGCCAGTACTCTCCTTCGTCATCTCATCTTCCCTCCAACAGTGAACAGTCAATGTAATCATTATAGCTGAGTTGGATGGAGTGTAGGTGGAGCAGTAAATCTCGAATTTTATAAGTATATACCAAATTTGGTAAACAGAGGACATTATAAAAATCAAATATAAACAAAAGATGGGTTATTGTAGAACTTAGAAGTAAAAAAGTAGAAATCAAATCAGTAATATTTTGCTTAACAATTGGCCTGATATAAAAATACAAGTTAGGCTAAATACAAATTTGGGTAAACAGAGGAAACCATAAATATCAAATAAACACAAAATATTGGATATTTAGGAGTTTAAAAGTACTAATTTTGCTTGCCATCTGACTCTATGCAATATCATCCATGGATGAAAGGGGTAGAACATAAATGATAATGTAGGTTAAAAATCCAGACGAAGGTTGTAAGCAGCTTACCAGTATATATTCACTTTTCAATATAATGTCATAATTTTCAGATCACATTATGTGACAGGTGGGTGGGTTGGGTGGTCAATGATAAACAGTGAAACTATAAACACGTAAAATAGGATATACAGTTTACACACCAGTGAGATGACTTACCTGGTAGCCTCGGAAGAATCCACGGATCCTCTTTGGGCTTGTGTCAACTGGATCCCATAGAAATTCCACACTTGTACTGTTCAGTGTTTGATTGTTGATTCTGAAGTTTTGTGGCATATCTGACGGAGCTGAAAAACGAAAATCCAAACCAATGATGACAATTGACAGCAATTTGAATTATTTCGAATCCATAAATATTCATGAAGAAGATACTTTTGAAAGCAACGATCAAAATCATGTGATGAAACTTTAAGATTTATATTAGTTTTCTGTTAATGTTGCTGCTTAGGACAGTACCTGTTTAAAGAAAGAACTTGGAAAGATAAGAAAGCAGCACTAGGCCTATCTGTGAAGCTCATAATGACGTCAAATTCACTTAAACCGCTGATCAAGATACGTTACACTACCAGCTTTGTGTTAATTATTTATGAGTATACATGGTGGTTCAATAAAAAGTAAGCCAAACGCTTGGTCGTTCCCATTTGGTCCTCATTGATCCTGGAGTAAAAATTAACGGAGCCTATTATTGCGACGTTCTGCTGTCAAGTCTTCTACCTGTTATCAGAAATCTAGCCCCAGAAGGCTGTTTTGATTTCAACAGGACAGTGCCCCAGCCCACAGAGCCAGAGAAACCATCGAAATGCTAACAAGAGAGACACCAGACTTAATTTCTCCAACATTATGGTCTCCGAACAGTCCAGATCTAAATCCTGTCGACTATAAAGTGTGAAGCGTTATGCAGGAGCGAGTCTACCAGACAGCAATCCATGATGTAAACAATCTGAAGCAACGTACGCTTGTTGGAAGTATGGGATGGTCTGGATCAGAGGATAATCGACGATGCTGTTGCCCAATGGCGCCAGCGCCTCCAGGCTTGCGTGCAAGCAGAAGGAGGACATTTTGAACATCTTCTTTAATTAAATAATCAAACCATGCTACTGAGAGTTTCTTCACAAAAATATTAAATACTGTTTCCAAGTTAGAAGTACTTATATGAAATACAAAGTTTGGCTTACTTTTCATTGAACCACCGTGTAGTATCGTCACAACACTATGTCTTGATCTGATGAAAACTTTTGAACCAGAAATTTTAACAAAATTACCAAAATGATTCAAAGCTATTGACATACTGTCTTGGCCTGAATAACCAATCTTTCTTCTGAGTAGATTCTCTTTTGCCACTCCTTCGTTGTTTTCTGCTTGGACATAGATCTCGTACTCCTGGAATATGTCCTGGCTTTCCACAAGCAGCCGACTTTGTCTCCAATCAGTAACAGTCCTCTTTTCTTCAACTGCTTCTGGTCTGTTGCGCAGTTTGAATGTTACGACATAGCGGAACCCATCACCATTATGATCTTGCCTCAACATCGGCTGTCATTAAGCAACAGAAAAAAACAATCAGTCGCCACCAATGACAGCCACATTTGCTTCGCCAATAACGTGTTCTTAGGTGGCCACTAATTTCTATGCAGTGGCTAAATGCAGGCCAGGTACGACCCCCAGCGAATGCGAGTATGGGAAAATTACCAGAAAATATTTCTATCGTTCTTAATCACCCCAACTGCTCCTATAAAACAGCAGTTTGAATCAATGTCAGCGACATACATTTCAAGAACACTGTCCAACAATGCAGCTGCTGTACAAGTCCACAATTGACATTATTTTTGTCACTAAGTCAGTCTCGTATTTTCTGTTGCACACGATGGATCACAAGAGAAAAGTCAAGGAATCTCAATAAAACTGACTGACAAAACTCCTGGATCAGGTTGGATGCTGGACATCACTCGGCCTCAACCACCTCCATCACAAACTGGTCAAAGGTCGTTTTTAAAATTAATTAAATGAAAACATAATTAGGTTGAAGGTATCACCTGCCAAACAATGGTCAGCTCATTTGGACCTTCACTTTCCGTACACACGTCATTCGGATGACGGAACGGCTTGCTTGGTGGAGTCACGCAGATTGCCGGCGAAAAGTTACTGCGGTCACTCAGACCGAGCTCATTCTTTGCCTTCACATGGAAAGTGTAGTTCGTCCATGGCTGCAAAAGGATCCTGGCTGTCACTTTCTCTCCAGGAACTGTAGAGCCCAAGTGGTACTTGTCTGGCTCATCAAAGGACGTATTGTAGTAGACAAGATACTGGGTGATAGGGTCATTGTTGTCATTACCCCTTGTCCAGGCAACAATAGCATAACTTGTGCTACAGGTGGTGAAGTGAACAGATTGCGGTGGATCAGGACGACCTAGAATTTAAACATATTAGTTAAGACAACACCGTATAAGCATCCTAAAGTGCATTTGAAAACATAAAAAACTTGAAGTCAGGGTTATCCAACTTGTTCATAATTTGTTTAGTTTTACATTATAATCCATTAAAAGGATAAACTAACATTAACATTACCACTCTCATGACTGAAAAAACACTTAGAGAGTGTCAGTGGCCAAACATGAAATCGTACAAAACTCTAGGTAGTGATTTATGTGTTAGCCACAGCCACAGATTTGGACTGAAAAGGTAAATTATGAAACAGAAACTGCTACCTTTGACAGTAAGTTTGACAGTGACAGTGTCAGAATCAAGTCCATTTGAAGCATTGCAAGTGTAGTTGCCACTGTCAGATACTTGTGCCTGTGTTATTTTCAATGTATTGTTAACAACATTCTTTGAGATGCTGCCATCTTGTAAATAGTCAATCCTCTTATTATTTTTCAGCCAATCAATTTTCAGATTTCTCTTTTCTTCTTTATCAGTTGCAGCACTGCAGTGGAGTATGATATCGGTTGAAGCATTGACCGTCTGAGGCACCGGGACTTCAGTAATCATAGTTCTATCTGCATAATCAGTCAACCATGACAAAGTTTAATTGTTTCAATCATCAATAAGTAAGCAACAAAGTAACGAATTTGTTATCATGCCATACATCTATCAGTTGAGTTGGGAAACCATTTTCTGATGGAATGTATTAAACGTGTAAGCCAACATTTTGTGTTACATATTTTGAGTTAAGTGTGTTTTCTGTTGTAAACACACATAGTATGCATCAGGGCACATGACGGCCGTGGTCACAGAAATGCCCATCTGTATAAAATTACCCAAAACTGACAGAATGTTTGGTCTCACATTGTGATATATGATTACAGGAAGTCAGCCATGGGTATGAAGTGTTAGCGACTTCCTTTTCTTAGCCTCGGCATATGAGATTGGATGGCCACTCCTCTCCCTCACCGTCTCATCTTCCCACCGACAGTGTATGGTCAGTGTACACATTATAGCTGAGTTGGCTAGGGGGTGCTAGTGGAACAGAAATCTCAAACCAAATTTCGTGCCTGGCGGGGATTTCAACCCCAACCGCTCGATCGACAGTCCAGCACGTTAATCACTACACTAACGAGCACCTCCAATCCTAATTAAAGACCAAAGTAAATATGAGCAACAACTAAACTGGCAGGAACACTGCTTCATACATCTGGCAAGGACTCCTACACGAATAGCAATAGACTGAACCCTTACTTCTGACAAGGAGGTTTCCACTCGCTGCTTCATCACCAAATTTGTTGATAGCTGTACAGTAGTAGGTGCCCTCATCTTCTGTCTTAATATTCTAAAATAAAAGAACACTCAGTAACTGAAAACTATTAGTTTTAAAGATTAATCTATGCCAGTGTTAATTCTGACTGTAAGAACCTGCTTCCCATGACAGGCAGCAAATCACTAAATAATGCTTCAATAAGCCCAGATCCTTAAAAAAATCGAAAATATTCATCCAAAACTCTGATCGCCTACTGAATTAATTCCGTGAATTAATTCAGAAAATAATGCTAAAAATTTTGTGATACATAAAAGTTTTATTTACCTATAAATAAAAGGTCAATACAAGTGAGCATTGATAATATCCTTTTGCAGCTTCTCAGAGATGTACTCAGAAGTCTAGCTCAGTCCAGATGCCAAAGGAAAACTATAAGAAATTAGTCTTCAGTTGGAACACAGTTCGAGGGTAAGACAATGAGAAATCAGAATACATTACAGATATTGATTAAGAAGAATTTCTGAAGACAGTTTAAAATGCACCAGAATTCGCAAGTTGCCACTGTTCTCCACAATGAACCGGTCTCCCGACACGTTCTTTGAGAGGGCAGTTGACCCAATATCAGCCCTTTTCCAGGTGATTATAGGTTTTGGTGCTCCAAAGACCTGGCAGTTCAAGGTAACATTCTGACGTTCAGCAACTTTCACAACAACCTGGGGAGTCTCAATGAAGCTAGGAGGTTCCGCTAAAAAAAATAGAAAATTCAGATAAAAAGTTGTTCTTCACAGCGACCGTAATTGTATCACAAGAGGTGCAGTTGTTTGCATTTGCTGTTCTCTCACAGTATCAAATTGTTCTTTACATTACAAACAAGCAGCATAAAAATTAATAGCTTACCATAGAAGAACTACATGATTTTGACATACAATTATCACTGAGTAGCTGTGACAATAGGATGTGTTTCTATAGAAAAGCCCTGTAATTTAATTACTGAGCTGTGAATTTGTCATTTCTTAATCTGCAATACAGTTTTCGCAGGAGTAATTTTCATGATTTTTTAGCTCAGTTCTAATCCGAATACCGAGTACCACACCCACAGTGGTCCCACACCCCCCCAAAGTCCGATCCACACCATGAGGGGGTGAAACAACCAAGTAAGGAATGCCTGCAGAGCTATGTCAAGAGTGATGAAGGTTCAGGCTAAGTATCACATAGGGTGCAACGCGAGGTGGACAAGATCTGCAGTAACCCTGAAACAGTTAGCTAACTTGGGTGTCAAAGGCCTGGGTAGCAGCAGGGCTTGCTTTGTTAGTTGGACGAAAGACTGCATCTTTGTGACGAACAAGAATAGCAGCAACAGCTGACTTGTGGGAAAGGGAAGGCTTGTTTGATATTACCAAAAAACAGGCTTCCCTACTGTGAGGAGCAATGACGTGGGAGCCTACCACATTCATCTCCCAGTCCAAATTAGCACCATGGATAAGAATACACAAAAGAATTCATATTGGCTTCAATGTCCCCTGTTGAGTAGGCCTAACTTGGGAACGGTCAGAAAGTCAACTACTGGAAAGAATACAGACAAAATTATGTTGATGCTATCCGCTGATCAGAGTGGAGCAGTGATCCAGATTCATAAGATTTTGTGAGTTGGAACATGGATGTGAGAAGTAAGCTAGAGCTGGGCAAGGGGAGAGAGTTAGAAAGGTACGGAGTAGATTTGTCCAGACTGTTGAAGGTTCATTGGACAGGAAATGGACATTTCGCTACTTGTGATGGTCTCACTGCTGTCATATCAGATGGAAAGGAGCAAGGTCAATGAGGAATGGCATAAATTAAAGCGTTACTCTTGGAACATAAACTCTTTGCAAAGCCATTATAATTCAGGTATTTGCACCAACATCAACACTATGCAGATACAAGGAATCGTGTATCATATAATATATAATTAAAAGTAAAAAATTATTGTCTGTGCTAATTATTTTCAAAACACTGCAATGTGTATGTTATTTTATTGCTAAATTTAAACTCATTAAATGCTATTAAAAACATCATAAATGTTAGAATTTTACATTTGTGCATGCATGCATACAAGCATAGACACACACACACACACACTACACATACATGAGAAGCTAACAAACTGCTGACTGACCTAGGACATTGAGGAAGGCATTGGCAAAGATGTATCCATGTATGTTACTCGCATTGCACTGGATGACCTGCGCATCTGTCTTAGTGACATTCCGATAAATGATATAGTCTCTTCCTATGGTTCTCCGTGGATCAGGCGGTAGTTCTTAAAAATAAGAACACATAAAAACACATTTCAGACGAAATTTTACTCTATGACTGTTTGCATGAGCATGTGAACTTGCTCAGGATATTTGTTATCAATTAACTATTGATTTAATAATAACAATGGAACAACGCCAGTACCATGGAAATTCGTGTCACAGGGAACATGGGATGTGACTACAATTCCAAATTGTGCACATACAGTCACCAATCATCTACCTCATCCTTGACTTCACCATGTCAGTTTCTTACAATGTTTGAGCTGCGTGCAAGCCGATTCAAGTTCACATAATGCAGTGCATATTTTAACTGTATAACTACTGGAACAAATGTCAAAAGTTTCAAGATTTGCCCAAGTAGTTATAGGATTTGTCCCAGTAGATTTGGTGGTATGTCCCAGGTAATACTCTACTTTCATGTTAGTTTCCAATAACACTGAAGTAGAGTAGCACACTTTGTCCCAGTAGTCCAAATCCGTTAAAATATGCATAATGGGATATTCCTAGAATCAGATCCCATTCGTCTCATACTGTCTTGATTTTACTTTACAAAGACAACTGCATAACCTACAAATGGTTCAACCAATCTTATCAGAGCCATAACAAAGATTCAAAAATATCAATATAAATTGTGCCCATATTGCATTCATTGCGCTGGCAACCATTGATCGAAGAAATCACTTCAAAATTTATCTTAAATCTCACAAAGTACTACATTTAAAAAGCAGCTGGCCTATATCTCTTCCATGCATACCCCTCACACCAAACAGATATTACACACTATCAATGGACACTGATGTTATACTTTGAAATATCAGAACAGTGTTGGGTTCTCAATGCTCTGGTAAAACCTTTAAACTCATCTGTTCTCACTGTAGTCAAACTTCTGGTTCTTCTACCATACCAGAATTCAACCAGTCTTCTCCAGCAGGTCTGAGGTTGAGATTACAATTTCACTTGAGCCACCATTGATTGATGGCACCAGCATAATGATAATCAGTGCTATAAAAATCATTTGATTAGAGAAGAAGTGCATGAGAACGAGCTGCACTATAATACAAAAATATTCAGGTTATAGAGCATAGAATAGCATTTTAGACAATCAGTCATTCAAGAACGGTTTTATCCCAAGAATTTTTCCACAGTCACTCAGAAACAAGTTTCAATGCCTTGCAAAAGATTCCAACAACAATAATAATAATATTTATTCTTTAATGAAGTGCCTGACAAACACAATGCGCTGTATATGTACATGTTATGACGATTAAACAATTCACGAGAACACAAATTACAGAAGACATAAAGCAACAAGCAAATAATACAGCAGATATGCCACTTAATGTTCATTCTCATTAATCTGAAAATCAACTGTAGGTCATAATGGAATGGAATGTCAGCTAAAAGTCCCTTTCCCCAGACCATGTTTACATTTGCTACATCATTCATTTGCCTTTGCTCATTCTATCATTTTCCAAACAGCGTTTAGCATCGATTTCTCCACACGGTGGTGTACGTGTACAAGCTGACTGAAACTTACCATTGACAGGTATGCCATTGATAAACCAGGCCATCTCTGGCTTTGGTTGGCCAGTTGCCTGACAATCAAAGCGAGCATGTTCTTCTTCTGATGTGTTGACGTCCTCTGGCGACTTGCCATTTTTCCAGTATGGTGGTGCTAAAGATATAAACGCCACATGATTTTGTTCCAATCTTTCTCTATGCAAATCACCTTACTGATTTTGAGAAGGAAAGATTTTGCCTACAGTGTTCCAGCATTCATTCTCAAAATGTTCCAATCAGCGGGAACGCAATTAGATCCAAGTTTTAATTTAATAGATTCACTAATTTCCTTGGCACTAGAAACACCTTGACCATTTAAAGTGTCTTAAATAGCAACCTCTGCTCTGAAAAGTTTTAACATAAACGAATATAAATGGATGGAACTAAACGTAATACTTGCTGTTTTTCTGTGCTGTGCAAACCCTTAAAAATCAGAGGCCGCTTAGAACTGTGTCCAAACAAATTTATGTAACTCTGCTGTTCATCTTCAATACCAATGCAGATGTGAGATAAATAGTCATTTATTACATCCCTCTGTCAAGAATAGTCTCCAAAGTCCCTTTTAACACAAGGATTCATCATTTCTATCTTCCTAACAGATGTATGTCATCTTTATTTTACTGTAATCAGGATTGCATTAAGTAGTAAATCATGTGCCAGAGAGAGCTCACATTCAACACGAAGTGTCACAACTCGTGATGCTTCTGAGACGATGTTTGTTCCAGTGCACTTGTAGCTGCCGACGTCTGAGTAGTCTATGTATGGAATTGTGATATCTTGTCCATAACTGTTGATATCCACCTTTGATGAAAGTGGTGCATCCAGGCGTGTCCAGTTCACAGATGGTGTCGGACTGAAACAGTCACACCAGCAGAAGCTTGAGCAGCTGCACAACCAAATGTCTAACATGTTTGTGCCATGGGCGTATTTAGCAGGGTTTTACGGGTTCAAACACCCCCCAAATATACTTACTGTCAAGTAAAGCATACTAAATAATACATGCCCGGTTTCAGCACCTTTGAGAGGTTCAATCGAAAGGTTTCAAAGGTATCTGTGCTTATAAATAGTCATATGCCATTATAAAACTTTGGGTTTCATTACATTCGCAAACTCTCCAGTAAGCTTACCAGACAATGTTTGCACATTAAATAATACATGCCTAGTTCTAGCACTTTTGAAAGCTTCCACAAATGTGCTATATAAATGGCCAGCTACATACATTCATCCATACATACATGTATAACACATACACACAAACACAATTCGTTATCAGAATGCTGTGTAACTGCTAGTAACAACCTCCCAATGACACACTAAAACTAAAGCTATTGTGAACTTGATGCAATGCATCCATCCACAACAAGGTCAACTATGACACTGAGATGCCATCAAGTAAACTGTAGGTAAGAGCCTAGCAACAGCATCTCTTCCAGCTACTGACACCTCATTTATTGGCAATAATATGCAGGGGCGTCCATCCTATGGGGGGAATGAAGCAGAAATCTTCATAGCCTTTTCAGGGGGGGAAAGAATTTTTTTAGTACAACATTAAACGTCTGTTCAGTTTTTTCCATCTCAGAAATTAATTGATGTGTTTTTAATTTGATGCACGGCTCAGCTGATACGTCAGTGCAGTCAAAAACTGAAACTGATCAGAGAAGATGAACAATTGAACATCCGTGGCTGTCCCTAGTTACACAATTACAACGATTTGCAACGACCCACGTTGCTTATGCGAACTTTCCGGATCATCGAGCAAGACGACCACTTAAGCAACATGACCAGAAAACTGAGAAAGGGATTGTAAAATGTAGTGCTCAGTACTGTAGCACAGACCACTGTCGTATTGGTGTTTGCTATACACACTGGATATAGGGTCCTTATCAAAATACAGGACCGTTTCCAAGATATTGGAAACTGCATATTACACGTAATAGCATAACATAAGCCAAGGAAGAGGATAGCGTACCTAGAGTGCTATATAAAGACATATTCTGAATAAATCACTTAAAATTAAATTAAACGATATCTAGAAAGGACAAGGTGACATACAAATGAACACATATATAAATATGACTAACTAATGTAACAAGCTGCGTTCTGTCAGCCTGGTGTTCGGAATAAACGAAAATTGATTGATTGATTGATTGATTGATTGATTGATTGATTGATTGTATTGATTGAAGATGACTGGCTAGGTATTTTGAAGAAATGGAACATTTTACGCCCAGTGTAGAGAGGATAGCGTACCGACAGACCAGCAAAATTACATCTCAAATTTTCTATTGCTGTAAACTGGTAATTTTTACCAGCCTTGACTCAACACTTTCCCTATAAGTGAAAACAGCGCTGCCATTATTTCTTAGGAGTGCTTGCTTGTTTCGCCTAAAAACTTAGTAAAAAGACATCTGACAGCTTCATTCTACTCAGGATTCAGCATTCCCGAAAACAATTATGCACTGCTTTATTCTGACACATACTACTTCCACTAACCAAAATAATGCATGAAGCTGCAAGACTGTCTCTTGGACCCTTGTGACAAGACCATATCACTCTTGGACTTGTTCACTACATTGGCTTCCTGTCATGTGAGTGTATTCACTGTAAGCTGGCACTCCTCATGCTATACAGCATGCACAGATCATGTGCAAAATCCTATATATCTTCCATGGACACCATCCTCTGTTGCAGGCTGCTTCTCACTTCAATCAGCATCCGTTGGAAAGCTTGATGTAGTGGATGAATTGTTCATCTCTGAGGTGGCTAATCTCCAAATTTCTACAAATCTAAACCCAAAGACTATCTGGTTGATCTATAACCAATACTCTCTATTTGCCACTCGAATAAGACATAAAATTGTGTTAAACACAATGCACTTAATCAATTATGCAACCAAAAAACTGTGTTAAGCCTTGAAATTTCCTTTCTTAGGTGGCAGTACTCAATATTCTGGTGCAGGATCGTAAAATCCGAGGTGCTGGATCTGAGATCCGAGGTGCCGGGTTCAAATCCGAGGTGCTGGATCTCAAATAATATGTGCCGGGTCTCAAATCCGAGGTGCTGGATCTCAAATCTGAAACATGCTGGATCTCAAATCCGAGGTGCTGGGTTTCAAATCCGAGGTGCTGGATCTCAAATCCGAGGTGCCGGTCTCATTTCCGGTGAAAGTTCCGGCTGAATTTAAATACTGAAGCTATGTTGTTCCTAGTACACAATAGCATTAATCTTCCATCAACGATCCAAGGGAATCGAGGAGATGATTGGCGAGGCAGAGAGGAGACTATTTCAGGCAGTGATCTGGAATGAAAACCATGTGCTTCGGGGATTATTTCCAGGGGTAGTGCAAAAACATCACAATCTTCGCCCCAGGCCGCACGATTTTAAGCTGCCAGCCAAAGACGATAAAAACTAGTTTTATGGTAAAAGTTTTATATAGAAAATAGCAACCAAACCTTTCATATGAGAACAACGATAGCAACGAAGTTTTCTATCTAACTTCTAATTTAATTTGTACCTGGATGGCGGTATGGACATCACCGAATAATCAATAAATGAAGATATATATATATACATCTTGTCTTTGGCCAGCGTTCATTCACTGTTGCCAGTCTGGAACTCTGTACCTCTTCATTTTTGCAACTTTCCTCGCGAGGCTGTCTTTTTCTCTAAACTGAAAACTCACCTCTTCTAATCTACTCAAGGCTCTTAATGGTTGCCTGGCTTCATTGTGCACTTCTGAACTTCATAAGAAAGGCATTATCAAACTACAGTTGTTTTGTATTGTATTGTAAAGAAGTCGAGTAAATTTGCTTGATGCTTCCTAATGTTTGGTTAGAATAAATTTAATTCCAGCTTGGCATCTGAAAGCAGAGTTGGCAACGTGAAACAAAACAAGAAATAAGTAATAAAATGAAATCCAAGTTCAGGGTTAAACTATGGATGAACAGAATCTTGAGTTGAGTTACCTGAGATGGGCTGAGGATCAATCTTTTGATCATCACCCTGAACAAGACTTCTTAGCTCCATATTCTGGACAATGCAGAGATAACTAACCCCCCCTCTTGCATCTTCTGCCAGCACATTTGCAAAATACAAGTTTCCTACAAACCATGCAAAGCAAAGACATGGGTTATTCAGATCAGAAGCACAGAACAAAGCAAACACTGTGCTCCAATCGACAACTGATCAACTGTCAAAACGTAAACCGGATTAATTACACAAGCAAGCTTCAGTGGGTTAGGGATGGGTTAGTCAATACTTAAATCTGATTGTAACTAATCAAAATTAGCAGACAAAATCAATTAATAGCTATAAAATTGGTTAGTCGTCACAATAATCGAAGTCAAAACAGAATAACAAATATCAAGCAGTGAGATTAGTTACGATTTATGTAAGGATAAAATCCTTTTGTAGATGTCCTCTCTGCCTTAAACACTTCTACCGTAATACGGCTCAAGGGTTAATACTACAAAAACCGAATTTTTAAATTAGGAATGCAAACAGGAATCCAGATCTGGCAAAGTTTGATGACTGCATTATCTGTTGCAATTAACTAACCAAATTTCTTAAATTGTCAAACCTTTTTCCATCAGAAACTGCTGGAAATAGGATAAACATTATTACCCAATGAAGTGGACAATTTAAGTATAGTATAGTATTCAAATTTGCCAGAGACATATAACTGAATTTCGAATAAGCAATTTGGATCAAACATTTTCTGCCTTGTTTTAAAAAATACTGCTGCCCACGCTCTCCTTATTTAATTGAATATGACTTTAATTTTAGCAACATTAAAACACAGCCACCAAAACCTTGTCAGGAAGGGATTTGTAACCAACCGAATTCAAAAAGCTTCAGTCCAAAGCAGCTCATGAATTAATCTCCCCATAAGCAAGATAAATGTACAACATGACAGCCAAGTATCCAACAAGCGTTGATTTGAACCGGCATGCTTTGGTCAATCAAGTCACAGCCCTGGCAGTAGCAGCAACTACATCATCAGCCGGTGACAAATGGTCTACCTCGTCGCTGTATGGGAATGATTCTCTGGTCTTCACCCTGCATTACGCTGCGGATGACCTCATTAAGAGAGGCACACACGTAATTAGTATGCCTATCGGACAGGCCGTCCTCCACTCTTATATTGGCAAAATGGAGGTTACCTGTAACAAAGTCAGAAATTGAAAGGGGCAGACAGTCTCTTCATCCACGGCTAGCATGGAGGTGATAGTCAAACAGGTGTTCCAATTTTAAATTCCTTGAAATGATCTCAGGCTTTCTGTGCATTAACCTGTGGAAGTTTCACAGTGCCTTCATACCACACGGAAGGAGTTCTCAAACATTTTACACATGAAGCAAATCAACATGGACTTCACGAAATTGCTTCCTTCACAGTCACAGAGAAGCTTTATAAAAATTCACTAAAACAACAATGATGAGAATGATAGCATGACATGATGGTTATGGATGAGCAAAGCATCTGTTTCAAAGACAATGATTGATTACCAATTCCGTACCAACAATGACCTATTAGAAGTGCTGGAAAAAACTTCCATCTTCCCAGTCTCACTAAAACTGAAAACCTACTGAACACCATTTGCTGCTGCCAAGTAGACTAGATAATGTCATCAAACAAGATGTTAGATAACATCAGATAGAAATTTTCTAGCCTTCATAGTCCAGTGAGATTCTGTCGGTGCTATCAATCGGCTTCAGTCGATCTCCCGTTCTGCTCTCTCCCCAATAGACGAGCGCCTGTGGGTAGCTGATGGGTGGCTGACAGTGAAGCGTGAGAGGCATCCCCACATATGGTCGGTGGGTCTTTGGTTCTTTGACTGATGGAAATGGATCCAGAACTAGATAAACAAGTTCAAAACAAGTCAGCCATTGACTATTGATTTCTCACTCTTCAGTTATCAGAGATGGCACTATGTCCCTGAGTGAACGTGCTTCTGGGTTGAAACCAAACATCTGCTTTGGGAATGAGCTTAGGGATTCAAAGTGACAATACTAACTATGGCATGGACGCTAAATGTAGACATATAAGGGGTAGGTCTGTAGTGCAACTTGAGCACTAACATATAAGTTAGAGCAGCTCCAAGTCTAGAAAGAAACTGTAGGAGAATTATGACATCAGCATACTTGGTCTCACTGCTCCAGTAACCTAGTACTAACCCGCCTTCTTGAGGACTGTCTTGATGCTCATCGCCTTGCCAAAGTTGTTGGTTGCAATGCATTGGTAGACACCTTCGTAGGAACCTACAGGCTCATTGATGACAATCGTCCCTACACCAGGCGTCTGCTTGATGTCAATGTTGCTGATTGTTAGAGTCTGGTCATTCTTCTTCCATTCATATCTGTAGTATGCAAACAAGTTTTAAAAATCATGCATTCCTGAACCTGGACCATATTATCAAGTAATAACGTAAAAAACACCTCTGACTTCTGCTTTTACCATGCTGTCAGATTCTAGTCATTGCGATCCTTTACTTACTTACGTATTTTAATTGTACTTAGGGGCAGGGAAACAGTCGAAAGGGAGTCGATAACATGGCGGTAAAAGAGAAATGTGAAACACAACAAGAATTTCAATATAATTATTAAAAACTTGACGCTTGATCAATTTTGGTATTCGACTTACATGTAGAAGTAGCTCGCTACACATGCACTGGGTCAAATGAAAATTTATCAGCCTTAAAACTCACGATGTAAAAGATACTCCAGTCAGTATCTGTAACAGACAAGGTAATCTGCCACAATAACTGGGCAACATGAACCTTCACTTATCTATTCCAATAAAAATCAATTATTATCCTGTGAAAACACACATCCATATCCTTTAATTTGACATTGGACTTGTGTAAGGGGTTGCCACAACTCAAGCAGAATGCATTTATCACTGATTTCAGCCTAAGAAATTTTCAGAATATCTTGTTCGGGCAAAAAAGTCTACTCCTTCTTTATTCGATCTTCAAGACAGAAATTTTTGCATGTCAAGCTACTGATTGATGCTTTATGCTGTTCAACACAATAGGCCTACAGTGGGTGAACATTGAGACCTGCCACCTAAGAAAGGAAACCTATCATGGTAGACTTAACATCTAATGACAAACTGGGCCACAGTGAAGGGTTCTGAGGCAAAACCCCTAGTCTCAGTCTGAGTGGTGAAGCATTTACTAAATGGATTCACATGACTTCAATTTTTGGGTATGGTAGAAATATTGTAATTACAATTACGAAAGGTGGTATATACATGGGCAATAATTCTGATTAATTACAGGTTCCATTAAATAACAACATAAACACATTTCAGCCCTGAGGTGACAGGCTAATACCTATAGAGCTAATCTGGGTTTAGGGACTAAGCCAAGGAGGCATTAATTAGATTCTTGTATTTAGTCCTCCCAGGCTAAGCACAGTAGTGTGGGGCCATGGCCATACTCGGAGGCTAGCAGTGGCTGACTGGTATTGCACTATCATAAGCCACACTGACAAGATGCTAGCCAGATCCTGTCCAGCCTTAAGTCGTCTGAGATGGTACTGCAACTGACCAGACTCTCCAGTTGTCCTATCTTCTGTAATACATGCCCAAAGAAACACAGTCTACATTTTCAGACCGTGCCCAGTCAAAAATACCACTGCTGTTCTCCTCCTAAACAACAATTTGGTCTGTGTAGGATTGTAGTAAATTAGTGTTTTAATGAATCTTCAGCTATAACCAGAAAAGGAAGTACTGTAAGACATGAACCTTCCATGTCTCATTTTCTGACAGCTATATCCATGAACATTCTGTGGCTCTTCTTTTGGCTCAGAGACTGAGTGACAGAAACCAGACACCATGCTATAAATTTGGTCACTGGTTCTGGTCAGTTATGGCTTTAAAGCCATGTCCTACTCATTCAACTCCATCTTAATTTGCTTGCAATAGGCTTTTGACTCTTCTGTCCTAATCTACAGCCTATGAATGAAAACAGGTCCAGTCCATAAAAACTGAGAAGAGTTTTGCCGTCCAAACTGACAGCCAGACAGTTGCAATTGATCCCATGGTAGACCTCCTGATGAAAAACAAATCATTCCTGGAGCCAGCACTTAATTGCAGATCGTACTAATCGATTGCTGCATGAACCGCTTTGGACATTTTGCTTGGTTCAATATTCCTTGCTCATTCTACCAGAAGCCAGTAGAGTGGAAAGGAACTGTACAATGGCTGACGCTTTGCCAGCCACTGCATGTTGTCACTCAAGAAGAACATATCTGACAAAGCAAAGGGAATGACTGAAGAACAGAATGTAAAGCTGATGCTTTCGACGACTGAAGGACAGAAATTTAAAGCTGATTCTATCTCGGACTGAAAAACAGAAATGTAAAGCTGATTCTATCTAGAACTGAAGGGCAGATATTTATGTAAAGCTGATTCTATCTACAACTGAAGAACAGAAATTTAAAGCTGATTCTATCTATCAGAGTTATGTTGAGAAGTAAATAATTTAAAATATCTGTTCTCATATGAAACTGCAGTGGCTACTACACCAGTGAACAAGGTTAATCAATTAACACTTAACAATTAACAGTTTTGTGGGAACTTAGAACTGTAACACTCTGATCAGATTTAATCTGACCTAACCCAGTCAAATGCATTCAAATCACATCTGGTCAGATGAAACCTCATCATGCTTGAATTGCCACTGAGGGCAGACAAGTTGCAGACCTTACCAATAAATTATAGTAAAGTTACACGAATTATAAGCACAGGAATTTTCATATCCACTATTTTAATTATAAATGACTGCAGCAACTCCCTGGATGCCAAGAGTAGCACAGGCTTCAGTTTTGCACTGTTAGTTTCCTGACAAACACCATATTGAGTTTCTGACAGCCTAGTCTCCTTCTTACTTCCTCATGCTTGTCTGTAGTGGCTATTCCAGTATGTAGAATGAACCCCTTCTCTTTCACACATACTGAAATGATTATGATCTGGGTTTCTCCTTTCTTAGACCTCCCATACAGGGTCAACTACTGAAATTACTCTGTCAGATACATGGTAACCCAATCTACCCTCTTAGGACACTCACCCTTTGGAACAGAATTCCTTCATCAATCCAATTAAGTTAACAAAACTGCTGTTCCATACCCTAGAAGACCTTTCTGTTCCATCTAATTCACCACCAACAACAGCCTACAGTACCCAGTACTTCAAAGTATTAGCAGCATGCTATAAGAAATGACTTCTAATTCTTTCACACATATAAACAAACACAACAAAGCCTGATTTCTGCAATTATCGTAATAATTAATAATCATTATTAGAATGATGCTAAAAAAGTCATCATTTCAATCAACAAAGATTTCAAACATAAAAAATATGTTAATAAACAAAACAGCAAGCATGATAAATCAAATGAAATCACAGAACCCTTACAATCAGAATTTCTGCCTGAGGATCATTAAAGTTGAAAAATTGACATTCACTAAATTAATTTAGAAGCATGAACATTTAAAACCAGAAAACAAAGACAAAACATTCAGAGGACTGCTTTCATCTTTGAGATTCAGCAGTTAATAACAGAGTACATTTCTTCTGGCTGTCCACAATAAGTGAATCAGGAAAATAACACCTTTATCAAACTGAGAGGTCCTTACAAAATTGCTTAAAAAACTGGCCAGAAGACAAATTTCAAATTACAAAATAATCATTGGGAGATCTGACTTATTATATGAAATAAAACTCTGTAAAAAAGAAACTTCAGTTTAATTCTGATGTCACAACAGGAGTCCTGTTAAATTAAGACTCAAGGGAAACCACTGTTTCTTGCAGTCTATGGTAGTACCAGGAATGTATACCATGAAGAGAACTAGCTTAGAACACTGTAGGTTGACATAAGAAAAGACTGACATGGTAGAGAAACAGATAGTGGATGTACTCAGTGCAAATGTATTGGTAGGTGCGAAATGTTCAGGTTCCAGGCAGTTACTGTAAATCTGCAGCATTTGAATGAAGCAGAACCAGTGGAAATATCTTCCACTGGTTTTAATTAAAGTCTCTCATCATACCCATTGTAGGATGCAGGTGAGAAGCACTTTATACACACTGGTCCATAAAGCAGGACGTTAAGAACTTTGAAAGTCTTGCATTGGAAGTCAGCACATTACTGGTCTTGTTATTTACTTCCAGCTGATGCCAATAACAACTCAACTGTAATAGGGTCTCCCAGAAAAAGTAAAGACCAGAGGATGATGAGGAGCAAGGATTGATAATTGCCTAAATTAAGTCTTGATTATTACTATTCACAAAAATTAATATGGCATTTTTTAAGTACGAAAAAGCGTCTGAGACATAAAAACATTCAACTCACACTGGCTTTGGATCAGCCACAGCCACGCAAGGCAGAGTGACTGCCTCTCCAGGTTTGAAGGCCACTTCCCGCGCAGACTGCTGGCTTATCTTTGGTGGTAAGGTAACTAAATATAGATAGAGATGACAAAATCACACAATATTCAAAGCAAAACTACCACTCGACAACACCAAGGCCTATAGCAAGACAACACCACACAACATTGAAACAGCTAAATGCACAACACCATTACTATGCAACATTTGTCATCTTTCCTTCTTAACATTTTTAACATTTGCATCAAAATAATTTAATTTTTTCAGTTTTTAAGCCATGTTTAGGTAACTTAGCCCTATTACTTGGGATAAGCATTAATTCAAGTTATTGGTCTGTCAGTAAAGTTTGAGGAATTGTGTTTAAAAGAAATGTGGACATTAAAACCTGGAAAAAATTTGCACTAAAGATGACAAATGTTGCAGGATCTGCTCCAGTAAAACTTACGATGGAGCTGGTTCTCCAGTTGCTTTGCAGGGAATTTCAACCTTCTCTCCTTGTTTGAAAGTTATCTCAATGTTTGGATGTTGGATAATAGTTGGTGGGGAAAGAACTGAAATAAAATATCAGCCTCTAAAGTGAACCAAATGCTTAAATGCTTCCATATAGTAGTAGTAGTAGTCGTAGTCTCAGTCACAGTAGCAGTAGCATCAGTAGTCGTAGTGGTAATAATAATAACAATTAATGAGTACAATTTACACAAAAAATTACAATAATAGAAGGCAACAGCTCTATCAATATGATTGTATATAGAAGTGGTCTAGCCATTTTACAAGACTTGAAGTCGTCTTTCGTGTGTTACCAACTTGAATATACAATACAATACTGAGCAATTGTGCACAAAGGACTTGCTCAAGGTACCTACACAGTAACTGCCTTGGACAAGGCTCCATCCTGTACTCTCTGCACAACAGGCCGAGCGCTCTAACCAATCAGCCAACGTTCCACACAGCATGAAGGATAACTCTAGGACATTTTTCTGAATGCCTTGCATCAGGAGTCCAGTCTTTCCATAGTTTTACGTTCCAGAGCTGATGAATACCTAGGGTTAGTGCAATGTTTTGTGCATTAATGTAATGCACTGTAGAAGTTATAAAGGGGATCAGTTTTGAATACAATAAAACTTTTGTGCAGACATGGATAAGTTTAGGCGTTCCAGAAATAATTTAATTTCTACAGATTGATTTTACATAACTGTTTGGTGCTAGCAAAAGCTAATTTAGATTTGCTAGCTGCAATGTTACTAACAGGGCAGGGCTTTTTTAAAGGAATTTTTAGAACTGCATAACCTCTTTAAAAGTTGACGACCGGGGGGTAGTCACGAAAAAAGTTGACGACCGGGGGGTAGTAACGACACTTTTCCTCAATTTTTCACTGCACAAAATTGCTTTTACAGTTCCACAAATTGATTTCCAACTGCACATTTTGTGTAGAACTGCACGCTAAAAAAAGCCCTGTAACAGGGCTGTATGGAATTTCGCAGTTAGCATTGCTACATGGCAGCATAGCAGTAAACATGCTGAACTTTCAGCTAAGAGGCTGGGAGTTCAATTTCCACCTGTAAAGAATTATAATTGAAGAATGGTGTCCCACTTATAGCCAGAGGATCCAGTACCTGTTTGAAAATTGAGGGATTGAAGAAGAACATGCAAAGTGCTTAATAACTAGGGTACCTGGGAAGTGTCGTACTAAGCTCCTCTACAGGGTCCACAGCATGGCAGGTTTTGATTATGTGAAATCATTCTGGAAAATACTCTTTATTTTACCACACTCAAAGAGCAAACAGGAGGGGAGCATCTCATTGAGTAATGGTCTTGGCCTTAGGAGGAAAGCCCTATTATAGAACAACATTATAAAACAACACCAGATGCTATTTTTAATCAAAGAACCCCCATGTTCTGCCAATGCATATGGAAAGAGCCCAGCTTCAGACTTCAATTATAAAACAACACCACATGCCAGTTTTAATCAAACTTCAGTCTACTCCAAAGTCTGAAATTACTCTTATTACCCTATCTGTTTACAGAAACAACTTTTACTGCTATTTATTACGGCAATAAATTATTTGAGTCATTCAACTTTAGGATTGGCAAATCACTGGGAACAGGTTCAGGGGTAATCTCTACTGAAATTCCAGTAGGAATGGAGAGATGGGGTGACTTGAAGAGAGTTAAAGTCTGAGGGTAAAACTTGACAGCTGTTGGCAGACACAGTCCACACTTAGTCACTTTCGATTACAACATCTGTCAGATGCTAAACATAGACCCAAACGTCACTAACTGCTTTCCCTCCCTCTCTGTCTCTGCCACTCTCTGGCACTGTCTCTGTCTTTGTCTGTCTGTCTGTCTGTCTGTCTGTCTATCTCTCTCTCTCTGTCTCTCTCTGTCTCTGTCTATCTCTGTGTCTGTCTGTCTGTCTGTCTGTCTGTCTGTCTGTCTGTCTGTCTATCTGTCTCTCCCTCCTTTCCTCTACTGTTCCCAATGATTACTGCCTGCCAAACGTTGATGCTCAGGAGGCAGTAACAAAACAAGCTGCTCATTCTGCTCAGCTGGCATCCATAGGCATCAATTGGGTGCAGCTTGTTAAAAAAAACTGGAAGGCAGAAGGTCATAACAAACAATTGGGTCAAAGCCCAAACCATCTTTCATCTGACGCAACTCCCTGGAAACACAAAGGTGTCTTCAGTGGCAGCATTATTAATGCCAGGCCTACCCAAAAAACGTCAAATAAACAGTTATTGTGGTTGAAATCTACTTCCATTGAGAACCACCGCAAGTAGTTCTAGATCAACAGCTTGCGGCTAATGACTTCCTGATCTTAAATGCTGATATGCTATATGTTTATATGTTTTGTATGTGCTTGAAGATCATACTAAATAAATAAGCAATGTTGAATTTTTATATATATAAACAAATATTAAATAAGCAAATTCATGATGATAAAAGGGACTTCTTGGTAAGAATGGAGTCACCTACTTTGCAAAGTGTTTTCGTATATTGAAACAGGTCATATTGTCTTCACTTACCATGTCACAAATAAGTCATCTTGGCCAGAAAAAGACAACAAACTTTTCTACCACTGCTGCACTGGAAAAATTCACCTAAAGACTCATAAGAGTCATCTGAATCTGTTGTGTAGACCCAAAGAAGAAGAAGAATGCACAGAATGCAAAGAAGAATGCAAAGAATGTGAAAAAGAAGAATGCAAAAAATGCAAAGAAGAAGGAGAATGAGCAGGAGAAGGAGGAGGAATAATAATAATAAAAATACTAATAATAATAATATATTCTGTATAATAATAATAAAAATAATAATAATAATAAAAATAATAATAATAATAATTCATTCCGAGCATTTATATAGTGCCCCTTCAAGGAACCTACCTAATAATAATAATATATTCTGAATAATAATAATAATAATAATAATAATAATAATAATAATAATAATAATAATCATAATCATAATAGTACCAATAATAATAAGAACAAGAAGAGGATTAGGATGAAGAAGACAAAGAGAAAGAAACAGAGAAAGGAGGATGGGAAGACTACAAGATCCAAACGGAGAAAAGATATCTTCTGTTCACAAATATTTGTGAACCGTGCAAGAGAATTCTATCAAGAAAACAATTCTAGTGAACAGAGGGTGATGGTGGTTAACAGTGAAATTAATAGTACAAAACAGCTCAATATAAAACTCATTCTAGTACTATTGTTACAATGCAGATGACGATAATGGAGACGATAATGATGATACAAAAATAGCACCAAGCAGAAAAATAGCTTAATAACCTAACAGTAGGCCCTATATTATTATTATAGTTATTATTATTATTATTAATTATTAATTAGTAATTAGTAATTTCCATCGTGCACCAAAACCAAGCAGTAATCAGTGCAAATCTCCAGAAATTCAGTCAACTAAGACAAAGAGGCAACCTACAATTAATAAGCAATATGAAATATTGTAATTGTGATTGTAATAGGTAAGTCCCAAAGTTAAGAACGACATGACATAGAAGACTGAGCAGAAACAACAGAAAAATGTAGAGCTTAGTCAAATTGCTACTGGCAACAATTAGTTTTTGAACATCAATCGACCTTAACTTGAAAGATCATGTCATCAGCCACAAAGCAAAACATAGCAAAGTTAATGCCTGATAACAAAGCAATAAGAAACCTTAAACTATAAGTAACACAGCAACAGTACAATTTCTAAATAAATGATTACCACTGGGGTGATTAAAGTCAGATTAGAATCAGCAGAGGCTGTTGTAATGAAAAACACACTTAAAAAGTTTTAGGATTTTTGCCACGATCTCAAGAACTGCAGCACCTCCAACAAAATAAGAATTCTAATTTAGTCAGGAAATTTATATAAAGGCAAAACAGTTAAAACCAAAGATGAAAAATCACTAGACTATAGTGTAACTTAGAGAATGAAAAATGCAGAGAATGATCAGAGGTAAAGAATGAAAACAGAGAACAAAGCTCTATCTTGCACAAAGCAAACTACTATCAATAAAGATGTAAAACTTCCTTGATTAGAAGAGTAGAAAACTTCCTTGATTAGAAGAGTAGAAAATCAAATGATGCAGAAATTTACCATGTCTGTAATTTTGTGGGCCATGTGTATTCTAAGGAGAGCTGTAATGTATCTGGATTATCATAAGCAGTGACTTATAAGAAACTCAAATGGCAGATTCTCACTCCCATTTTCTTTCAATCACTCATCGCTTGTTCAGCCTTGTTGTCAAAGAAACGAATTCATTCAAAGAAATCTTTCATTTTCTTAAAGAATCGGCAAATAAATCTGAACAGTTCTGTCAAAGCGCATGAGACATTTCACGATGAACGCAATAAACTGATTTCACATCGATCAACCCTTAAGTCAACAGACTTCCCTGACATTCATTCCAATGCAAAAAGAAAATAGCAAAAGCATTAAAAGTGAAATGTGTGTCATAAGAAGATGCTTCAAGCCTTCATCATCAACAACATCAGCAGCAGTCGCATGGTTACTTACGATGTATTGGCTGGATGTAGTAAGAAAATCCTAAACAATGAAAATGAACAGATCACAACCCATGCAACTGCTTTCAACTACTGACCCATCTGGCAGGGTTAGCAACAGAGAATGATGAAACTTTCAGTAAGATAAGCAAAACCTTGCTAGCATCATTACTTCAGTTCCAAGGGAGTTATTGATTTTCACAGTTATTGATAAATGTGCAACAGCATGATCATCATCACCACCACCTTCTGATCATATACTCTGGACCATAGCAATATGGTCAGCCAAGTTCATGCCACAAGAGACATGTTCCTCCTGGCTTTTGAAGGCAGGACTGTAAATTTTGTCCTAGAATTATGCATGGAAAATGGTGTTTTCATAGGCAAAACTTCTATAAATTCAATTAGGCATGAGCTTCTAACATAATTGAAAGTGTTGGTCCAGAACTGATCAACTCCGATCCTGTGGTAACGTGCAAGAACTTTGGCCCCTGGCTTATTTCATATTCAAACAACAGCAGAATTACATAATTTCAAATTTTTTTGAAGGTAACTGCTATTTATTCTATGCTGCACCAACTTAAATTGCTTAAGTGTAAAATGGTAGCAGATATACACAGTTGAAAACCACAGCAAACTACAGTATAGATGTGCTCCATCTTACTTGCGTGATCTTTGCCGCCCAGTGTCCGACGTTGCAGCGCGTCGGGCACTTCGTTCTACGACGAGGGTGAGCTCCTAGTTCCACGGGCACGCTTGGCTATTAAGCAGCGCCGTGCTTTTTCGGTTGTGGGACCTTCCACCTGGAATGACCTCCCGCTTAAGCTCCACTCTTTACTTGTCAGCCAACCGGCAGGGTTCTACAAGTCCCTCAAGTCTTTTTCTTTAGTCGTGGCTGGGCCGGGAGCGCTTCTGAGTATAGCTTCTTGAAGAGGCTCTATATAAATGCTCTGAATGAATGAATGAATGAATCAATGAATCAATGTCCTAATAATTTACCAACATAGAGAATTAGAGTTTTTACTTATTCCTCAGAATCAAACACAAATAAAAGGGGAGGGATTGGCTTATGAATTTGCTGGTGTTCAATGACATCCTGCTCCTTTTATTATTAATAAGATAATAACAATTCTTATGATTTTACAATTATGACTGTGATGACTGATTATGATTATTATTATTATTCTATTACTCTCATTAATATTATAACTCGTCAAAACTACTATTGTCATAGTGCCAAATCCGTATTGGCAAAAATCCGTCACATATGCAAGGACATCCAAAATTCGAAGGCTGGTATAATGAGATAGTGTTAAATATTTCCAAGCCATGCAGCGTATACTGATAGCTATCACTCATTTGTACAGATCACAACTTTGAAAGCAGCAGTGAATAGATATAGTACATATGCACCATAAACAAGTGATTACACATCAAAACTTTTTACATTATTACATTATCACGTTTTCGTTAAACATCAGATATAGATAAACCTTCGCTTGCAAGATGTGAGGATGTGCTCAGCGGGATTAAAATCCCCAGAACTGGCATTTAATGAGGTCTATTTAGGAAAATGAGTTCTTAAGAAGTGGCAATAGTTCTGTTCCACAATCGGACAGGACAGAATCCAGAGCAGAATAGAAGCATCAGTTCGACTCAGTCAAGTCTTATATTTAGATTCTTCTGCATTGCATACCAGAACTTGGCCCCATCCCCAAATCTCTTTTACAGTTCCACAATAGCAGTCTTTGTTCTATTCTAGGAAATAGCCACACCATTTCATCCAACAGTGCACTTATCCTTAGGATAAAGGCCACTCCAGCCATTCCAGTGCTCAACAGTTTCCAGCAGAAGCAGTTCCATGACTCCAACTGTTAGGACATTAGACACTAACTGTACCACCTGATAACGTCTTAGAAACACTAGAGGGTTCAAGCATTACACTGAGATAGAACATATATCACAGTGCTCTGTGCTGCTTCTCATTTCAAGAAATAATATAACTCCAAAAATAGCATTTCTAGCATATCAAGTTCAACTATATATAGCGTTCCTTTCACCGCTTATTGTGTACTGATGATTATGAATGTGCTTGACTGACAGACTTACTGACTGCCTGACCAACTGATTGATCTACTAGAGTGACTCACTGACTCAATGACTGACTGACATGCAGCAAGGCTTAATTGTTACATGATTAACAAATCATCAATCTGTAATTCTTAACTGTTTTTAATTAATGAAAGGAATATTTAAATCACACTCTTCAGTTTTAGCATAGCGAAAAGCCCTTAATTATCCGAATATTCTTCAGAAAAATTTCAATCTATAAGACAGTACAAGGCAAAGCTTTCCATTCCATCGCATCAGTCAATTATTTTCTGACCTGCCATCTATCATTTGTTCAACTGCACTTTCTGCGGCAAGCAACAAAAAGTCATCAGAAGTGTTAATATTTTGCGCCGAAGAACTGCTCAAGCATACAACCAACCGGATTACTAAATATATTTGTAGCCTACTTATATAGAATGAAAATCCATGTGTCTGAGCCACAAACACCATAAAATTAATACATGTTATAGTTAACCGGGACGCAAACAACCTCTCTGTAACTCAAAGACTAAGGTACCAATATGAAGACATTGGTTGATGACATCATTGATAAGGTAATCTAACCTTTCTAATCACTCCCCTGCATAGCACTAATAGCAAAAGTAGTAGGATCATTAATGAGCAATTGCCAATTGCTAAGTAATTCTGTGATTTGCATCTCAATCTAGCAGGGTCCAAATACAATTGCTTGAAAGGACACAGCAACCATTCAAATGGAGAGCTGTGGCAAAGGAATTCACCCAAAGGAAACTCCCACAAAACTGATATGGTTCAAGACTGTACAGTCCCTACAGACAAGACTGAATATGTGTGCACTAGCCTAGTATATATTATATATAATAAGTTCAATTTGAAGCCATTTACTTATATTTATTCATATCGAACATTTGTATAGCGCCCCTTGAAGAAAACTACTAGAGGCGCTACCGACTCCAGCACCGCCAAAAAGAACAGTTTTAAGGTGAGAAAAGAACATAGGAAAGAAGGTCCTAGGAAAGAGGCAAAGCTCCAGAGGGAGGCCATTCCAGGTTGAGGGACCCACCACCGGCTGGTCAAATGACTTACCAGACTTTTTTGTTGATCCAACAACTGCCGGATACATCAGGTAGAGGGCACTGATGACGATTTTCCATGATGTCATCATGGTCTCTGCTGCCTGCCGGCTGCTGCCACTGCTGCAGCTGCTCCTATACTTCCTTCGACCTCTTAGTGGATCCGACAATGACCAACCAGTATGAGGAAAGAGCAAGTAAACACCTCAAGTGACCTTCTTTTCTGGACAGACAATCCGAGATTTCGTGGAACTCTACAAGAAACAAAAGTAGAAAGAAACTAAATACAACTTACAAGAAAAATATATCAATACATCTATCAAATATTCTTGCCTCTTGGTTTTTCTTCTGCCTAAAAAAGACAAATTTCCTTACTTAGGTGCTAAATACCTGCAACAGCATTAGTGCATGAACATTTGAAAATCTGAGGGGGAGGGGGTGGAAATGGTTTTCGTGACATTTCGTCCTACGAATGTGCCTATGGATTGGTTTCTTTGGAGAACAAATTATACAACATGGACGCAGCATTCTTTCGCTGGACCATCATCTCTATCACAAAACAGCACATGAGTTGGCTGTGTCATGGAAGGAAACAGGAAAATCTGCCATCCAACGCAAGCTCCCTCACTGTCTCTCTCTCTCTCTCTCTCTCTCTCTCTCTGTCTGTCTCTTTCTTTCTCTCTGTCTGTCTGTCTGCCTGTATGTATCTGTCTCTGTCTGTCTCTTTCCCTCTCTGTTTCTCTGTCTGTCTGTCTGTCTGACTGTCTGCCTGTATGTATCTGTCTCTGTCTCTCTCTCTCTCTCTGTTTCTCTCTGTATCTGTCTATGTCTGTCTCTCTCTCTCTGTCTCTCCTCTGCAGACAGCAATAAGAGCTGGAGATGCCACGGCCGACTGCTGCTGCTGCTGCTGCTTGGCATGAGACTGGTGCATCGCATGGACGTTATGATATCCATCAAACATGGCACACAACCGGATCATAAAATGTCCCGATTTAGCTGGAAAATGACACATGTCATTTCCGTCTGCATTTGACTCTGCATGAGTATCTCTTCTTCAGCCTCCGCTGTTTCTATCTCCTCCGAGAAACAGGCAAACAGACCGATGGATAGGTGGACAGAAACGTGGAGAGGCGCATGAATAGGTGGACGGATAGGCGGACAGACGGAGAGAGGGACAGAGTGCATCTGTAGTCGAGTGATTTCCAGACACAGACTTGTAATGGCATTGTGTGCCGTAGTATATCTGACCCAATCAGCCTTCACAGACATTGATGGATTAATTCCGGATGCCAGCATAAGCAGCCAGTCCCAATCTAGGACCATGAATGCTATGGGATACACAGTGACATGATGTGATGTAGGGTAAGTTTATACAACGTGCATTGTTTGTGCCATCTTTTTAAAACTGCCGATGAAGGTTATTCCCCAAGGACCACTGCAGCTGCTTCCAATATACAGACCTTTGAAAGCTGGTCTTTAAGGACACGGTCCTCTACTCCCTGTGGAAATAGGAATCTATACAGCTACAAAGGTGAAAGGCAGGATCTACTCCATGAAGTCAGGAGCTGTTCTAACGGACCCAGTCCCATGAATCCTGCAGGACCTACAACAAATGAACTTAGGAGCTGTCCAATCACTCATGAGTCATGATTGTGTACTCAAAAACTCTGCTAAAGTGGAGTTACACCAAATATGGGCTACTCATATGGACCAGGGTAATGCTGATGTAGTGATACAGATTGTGGATACAAGAAGTTACTCCCAAAACACTTTGAGAGCTACTCCCTGGGAAAGCAAACTGGATCTAGATAGTACCCCATAGGGACCAAAAGAACAACGAACCAAAAATTGTGGACCAGCAGAACATAACAATGGCTGATCTGATATCATAGCACAGAGCTCACTGATGAATTCTGAGACCAAAACGACTACTGAGGCCTCCTGCTCCATCTAAAAATCATTAATGTATTTCTGCCCTGTGCGGCAAGTCTTGCACAGGGTCGCCACTAGGGTTCTGCGGGTATACCCGTACCCGCGGGTCGGGTACGGGTCGGGTACGCATTTCACGGGTCGGGTACGGGTAGGGTCATCACGGGTACGGGTATACCCGGTTTTACCCGTACCGACGTGAAGTTTTGGGGTTACAATGTCACCGTCACATATAATAGAGAATGTAGGCACACAATCGGCCTTACCGGGTCTGCAACGTACAGTTACTTAGTGTACTCGGTGACAGTTTAGACCACGGAGATAAAATATACAATGCAATTGAGGAAGCACAACAGTTGTATGTGACAGGTTCCACAAGTTGACTGCCTATTATTATTACTACTACAATACATGTTACTGCTGCTGCTGCTGCTACTACTACTACTGCTGCTGCTGCTGCTGTAAATACTACTATTACCCCAACAACAACAACAACTACTACTACTGCTGCTGCTGCTGCTGCTACTACTACTACTATTACTACTACTGCTGCTGCTGCTGCTGCTGTAAAGACTACTATTACCCCAACAACAACAAAAACTACTACTACTATTACTTCTACTACTACTGCTGCTGCTGCTGTTGCTGCTGCTGCTGCTATTACTACTACTACTACTATTACTTCTACTACTACTGCTGCTGCTATTACTACTACTACTACTATTACTTCTACTACTACTGCTGCTGCTATTACTACTACTACTACTATTACTTCTACTACTGCTGCTGCTGCTACTACTACTACAGTAACTAATAATAACATCATCATCATCAGCCTATTTATTATTATTATTATTACACGCTGAGTTGTAAGCCTGTTTGACAGGTAGGGACATGGACTATGGGAAGGCGTGCTAATGACGTCACGGGTACTTTACGGGTACGGGTATACCCGCGGGTACAGGTCGGGTAGTAATTTTGAGTACGGGTCGGGTACGGGTACGGGTAATGGTTCTGTGTTACGGGTACGGGTCGGGTAGCAGAAATGCTCTACTTGCAGACCTCTAGTCGCCACAAGGTTAATAAAACAAAAATCCATAACTTTTAAGACTTATTTTAGACGAAAAAGGACCTACTTTCTAACTGTTTAATCGATGAAATATTTATCAGAATTTTAAAAACTATTAGAAATATGTCTAGTAATGATTTTTCCTTGACCTAGCTATTTTGAATTCCATGTTTTTCCATGAATTTTTTGGAAAACACTTGTTTTTCCAGAGCTTAAATTTTTAAAGTCTAATTCCATGACTTTCCAGGTTTTCCAGGATCCGTGGCAACCCTGCTTGCATTTTAGCTCAAAATATCCCAGAATTTTGACAAGTAGCAATGATTGATGTGGATGTAATTGTAATTGTAATTACGACGATTTATATAGCGTTGTTGGTAGCAAGCTACTTCTAGAACGCTTAATGGGCCATACTGTCATGTCTGGACTTTTCAGCAGGCTTGCAAGGACATCATAACAAATTATATAGATCCAACAAAAGTTGCAGCAGTGTCATTGAATTAATTTTACTGTGTAACTCTTGTCTTCACTTGGTTGAAGCAAGACCTGCAGAGGTAATTGACATGCTCTGCCTTGGACTGTTTTTCATCTCCAAGCCTGAATGTCACAGGTGCCACACACTGGCTATCCAAGTCTATTCCTTTGACACATACCCCCAAGCCGCAATTTTTTGGGCTAACGGCTGGCTTGAGAAAATTTACGGCGGCTTTTCGGCTAGCCGTAAAATGACGTAAACTACCTTTTTCGGCTAGCCGTAAAAAATTACGGCTTGAAACATAGTTCGTTCAAAACGTGTATCGACTATAGAGTTCCAAAAAGCCAATTAATTAGACATTAGGACATCTGCTACAATGCCATAAAATGAACAATTAATAGTGGCACACAAAAAGTCATTCGAAACAGTACAGTTTCAATAAGTCCGAACTTGTACGGTAATCTACAAAGTCATAACTCTTTGAAACCAGCGGGAAAACTTTACAATCACAACTTTGTGCGTATTCTAGATGAATTAGCTGAATATGTTTCCGGCAGCTAGCCGTAAAAACATTCTCGGCAGTTTTTCGGCTAAGCCGTAAAATTTCCAGCGGCTAATCGGCTTGGACAAAAATTCGGCGGCTCGGCGGCTATGGCGGCGGCTTGGGGTATACTTTGACATCATCCAATAGCCCATGTCTAATGTACCTACATGCTTTTTCTGACACATCCTTTTCATTCATCACCATACTCCCAGCTCTCCATATCCACACCAAAGTCAAAAACATATTGCTCTTTGTTCCTAGTTCACCTTCAGTTGCTACTATCTGGTGGCATTGAGGTCCCGGGTCCTAACCGTCTTGGAACTTTTAACTTCTGTCATCCTAAAATTCATCCTATCAAAAACAATTCCCATTCTATAGAAAATGGTATCTTGGATAATTTTGTAGAAATTCCTGCTCTCAGTTGAACTTGGCTCCAACCGTCTACCATGCCATCCTTCATTTTTTTGACATAATTCCTACCTCCTTCTCTCTCCTAAATGACCCTCAGTTGAATGGCAGAGCAGTTGCTTCCTAAACAAATCACACTTGAATCTTACTCACTTCCCTTCACCTATTCCAATACCAAAAGTCATTTGAAAGCCTGATTGTAGTAGTAAAAAAATTTTGAAACATCATTCTGTAGTTTTAGGCATTTGAACTCTCAACTTCTGAGTCGAGAACAGTAACCAACAGAGTGACTAAACTTCTGTGCCCAAGTAAAATTCATCAGTCTCAAAATGTAGCACCAGCGGAATCAAAGTGAGAAAGTGAAGACAAGTTTGTGCATAAGCTAGAAGATCGAACAAAGCTAGAACTCTTTGTTCCTTCCAGAAATGCAAAACGGTTCAAAGTGCAGCAACTATATGGTAATTAAAAACTTTCCCCTTGAAAACTTGATCTGAATGAGTAACTCAATCCGTCTTTCTCACACACTATTTGTGTGCTACTGAAGACTCCCAAGAGTTTACACAAGAGTTTACTCCGAAATATTTTATGGGATAAACAGTCAGGAACCCACTACACCCACTATGGGTTTCTAGCTGCATGGATGGAACCAATTTCTGTTCTATTTACATAGGAAGGAGGCAGCAGACAGATAGTGTCAACACTCAGCACATATAAGCAAACAACAATCAATCTCAATTAAATGCAGTTAAACAGAGGCACGGAACAGTAGGTTCCCTTCCAGCGATGACTCTACCAATAGCATGAGAGAGAGGTAGTAGATATTAGTAGATACTACATCAGAATAAGTGCCGTGAAAATCAGAAAATAGTTTTATTCTAAATAAGGAAACAGGAGGTGTCTGGTCTCAGTTTTTTGCCTGGAAAATAACACGACATTTGAAGTGGCATGGTAACTAGACACTGCATGGTTATTAGACACTGAATGTCCAGTTCAGAGAAGATGATAATGATTTACTGAAGTGCAGCAACTAAAGCCTTTGCTGTTGCCATGGAAGCTGTAGCTTGAATTGAATGACACCTGCATATGTGTGACGCGGTATCCGGTGCTTTCAATATCCACTGGTAACATACACCAGGCAGGCAGGCAGACGGGCCGACGGTGGGCCGGCGGTGGGCCGACGGGCGACAGGGCGGTCAGAGGCAGGCATCGATCAATATATCTGAAGCCACGTCCATCCACGGAAACCGAAGTCTAGACGGTATTTGGATTGCAGTTTACAATTACGCAAAGAATTGCATCCAGTGTTGAGTGCTTGCTTTCAATCATTCCACATTTGCCTCTTCCGCCTCTTCGTGGTTCAAATTTAATGCACAAGTGACAGAATAAATTCAGAAGAAAGGTTCTGATACGAGACACATCCAGAGGCAAGTGGGGCACAAATGTCTCTACATGTCATATAATTTCTCCATGATTTTCACAAGTAAACCATAGCATTCAGATCCAAAATTATTTAAGTGCCTATATTTTCATAAGCAAACCAAATAGTCCACAGGCCATGCATTAAGAGCTACATTTCACGGCCTACATTAAAACCAAAGGGCAAAAGCAGAATCATATCATTTCAGCAACTGGCATGTAAAAGCATCAGTTTAAGGACAATGGCTTAAGGAATCACAAGGCTGCATTTTGGTGCATACAGAAAGTTTCCATCACTTCATTATTTGTCTCAGTGAAAAGCATAGGCTAACCTGAACCAGTGATCAAGCATTTGTTTCAAGAATACTTAACATTTGGGTACAATGTGTACTAGTCCTAAATCTCCATATTTTTGCTGTCAGTTATTAAGCACCATAAACCATGGTAGAAAAAGGCTGAAATGGCTAAGCAGAAGGTTTCACAAAAAACTTTTTGATTAGGCACATTTGGATAAAATATTGGTTAAAAAAGAAAATTGTTGGATTACGCACATTTGGATAAAATGTTGGTTAAAAAATAAAATTGTTGGATTAGGTACATTATGGTAGGGTTTAGGGTAATGGTAAACTTCTGGCATGAAGAGCAGAAGAGAGCAGAAGATCAGGGTGGATGCGGGAATCAGGATCACTTCCCGCTACCCTCCCAAAGGTCAACTCAGCCTTTCATTTGCCAGATGGCACTAGTAAAATTAGCAGTAGGATGTGATGGGCGCCCTGCATGGCTGCCAAACAACAGTTAAATTTGACTCCTGTAATAACTTGTGATCATCCGTTCATACTATGAATTGTAATCATACTGGGGTGTGTCAGTTTGAAAAAAATAAACGAAGATTGTTATTATTATTATAACTTTTCCCTGAAGCACTAGATCATTGCATTTCAACAAACCATAGTATACAGTCAACAACCTGCTTAGGACATGCCTGTATGACAAATGTCAAATCTCCATCTCCTCCAAACTGACAGACTGGAGGCCTGAGAGATGAAGGCGTCTAGTGAGGCATAAGGTCACGACCTCAACTAAGGTCATGACCTCAACGTGTGGTTTGTCATAAAGTTCTGTCCCCCACTTGTTGAAATCCCATCAGAAGTGCTTAGCAGCGGCTGGTGGCAGAAGGCAACCTGAGCACTTGACAACCTCACTTCAAAGGCCACTATAACTGCAGAAGACTAATTTCCCAAGCAGAAGTCTGACAACCCTGTAAGAAACAGGAAGACGACTGATTTATGGCGACAACACCATTACCCTGCCTTTGCCTTGTGTTGTTTTGTCAATTACCCCTTCTTTCTCCTTTCCCTATTCCTCCTTAATACCATCAAGCTTCCTCTTAATCAACCCCCTGCTTTCTTCTCCTTCCTCTTCCTCCAATTCTCCATCCGCTAGCCTCCTAATTGCTTTATTTCCTCCTCCTTCTCACTTTGTCATTATTCCCATTTATTCATCCTCACAATGTTCTTCTATTTCTTCTTCTTCTTCCTCAACTGAATCATTAATCTTACTATCTTTTTTATCACTTCTTCCTCTTTTTTCTTATGGTCCTTTCTTCCTCTTACTCATCCTCCATGTCTGTCTTTTCCCTCTTGTTCAATCTCCTGAGCTTAAACCTCCTTCTCATCTAAAGCCTCTTCCTCACCTCCCTTGTCCTCCTACTCCTCCCCAACTTCACATTTTTCCTCTGCCTCTACATACCCTTCCTGAGGTAATTACAGGGTACGGCTGATAGCACTGCCTGACCCTGTCTTTTAGTCTGAGGACGGAAGTGGTTTTACATCGTTTGTTAACACACCTTACATAGGACTAAACATGTAGTCATGATCAAAAGGTGTATAATGCATAGGAGTCCATTGCCTCACTATGTCAATATTATCAAAGCTCAGCACAACTTACAGCATCGAACAGCTATTCAACTTCGTTGGTCACTGAAGCAAAGTAAGTCGATAAGTAAGAAATAGAGGCAAGCAGAAGCAGTGCCTTTAGTCAATGGGAAACTTCGTTGGTCACTGAAGCAAAGTAAGTCGATAAGTAAGAAATAGAGGCAAGCAGAAGCAGTGCCTTTAGTCAATGGGAAACTTCGTTGGTCACTGAAGCAAAGTAAGTCGATAAGTAAGAAATAGAGGCAAGCAGAAGCAGTGCCTTTAGTCAATGGGAAACTTCGTTGGTCACTGAAGCAAAGTAAGTCGATAAGTAAGAAATAGAGGCAAGCAGAAGCAGTGCCTTTAGTCAATGGGAAAAGGTCCAAAGAGCCTGCACAGTGGATACAGCGACTTACATCGCCTAAAAAATTAGGTCAAAGTAAACATTATAAAATTATAAATTTCAGGCAAGAAATGACAATGGAATTTGGCAGATACACTCAAAACCAAATGCAGAATCCAATTTAAATTAATGCAGCAATTAAATATGGCAATATCATCTTTAAAATGAGATCAAAGTAGGCCTACTTTACTTGAAAGGGTGAAAGCACAGCACTGTACTCAGAAACTTGACCCAGACACAGAATAAGTGTGGTCCTTTGCCCAGTTACAATCTTGTAAAGTGACAATTGATATGAGACCATCATGCCAAAAACATGCACGCCAGATACAAAGTAGAGTGTGTCCTTCTTTGAGGCAATGACTATGTTTGGAACTTGAACAAGTTTACACCATTATCTGATATCTAGTCATCATGTACTATCAGTAAACAAAGATATTGAATGAGGAATTATGCCAGCTTTTTTCCTAGCCCATAACGTGGAAGCACTGACTGAACCCTTATTATAGTTTTTGTTTGTCATAAGATTAATGTTTTGGGAATTTTTAAGGTAAAACGTCCTATGTACATTGTTAATGGCATTATTGATGAACATACACTATTAGCACATGAGGCAATGTAAAAATCTTAAGTACAATATGAGGTTCCATGTCAGAATTCTGTGCATTAGCTCAATGCACAGGAGTGACTCATCATGTTGTCTTTGAAATATATAGTGTGGCACAGTGGCCGATTGGTTAGAGCGCTCAGCCTGTAATGTGGAGAGCACGGGTTCATGCCTCACCAGAGGCAGTTACTGTGTAGGGACCATGAGCAAGTCCTTCACTCACAATTGCTCTCAGCCAATAATGTTCAGTCATATGGTCGTGTGCACTTCTGAACTTTGGAAAGAGGGAAATATCAAATACAGTTGTATTGTATTGAAATATCTGCAGTGCTTGGTTACACAGGATCCACAACGACGTCTTATGGCAAAAAAGGCAGTAGACGTTGGCAGAAATTATTTTTTCAACAGTTCTCACCGTTCATAAGGCACAAAACAGCTCTTACTTCCTGTTACACGTTCATGCTGCTTCAGTTATAGACAGCACATTGCTGCAACTGGCACTGATCTACAATGGTTGAAAAAAGTTTTCACCTAACGCCTAATAAGTCAGCAGCATTTGAGAACACAGGTCATGTGACTAAACAGCCTGACTGCAAATATCACCACTGACTAGAAAATACTCGGCCCGATTCACAGGGCGATTGATGTGTCGCACAAGTGCATCTTGTCTTGATGAAGCATTCTCATAGATCTATCTCTCCTTCAGTGACAGCTTCTACCATCCACTGCCACTCAAAAGCATTCTCAATACCTCAAGAGCTCGTATCAGATATTGTTTGATCGAGGGTTCTCCTTGTCACGTCGGGAGAGCTACTGATGAGTTTATCCTTGAAGCTGCTCCTTAAAAAATTTCATCTACGTTATGTTACGCTAAACAGAAGCCAGAAAACATAATAAAAAAATTGCTGACACCATATGAATCCAGCCAATCCAAATGTACAAATTTAGCTAACGTGCAGAGTGGTTGATCGAATGCCCAGTAACCGGAATTTGACCTAGGCCGCATTTAGATCAGACCCGGTTGCCGCGGTTGGACAATAAAGAAAAAGGAAGCGGCCATAAACTTTTTACTGTGTCTAATATGCAAACCAAGAAGCAATGGAGTTTCACACAAAAGAACATCTTCATCAATTTTGGGAGATCTAATGTAATGTAATGTAATTGCAGGTTTATATAGCACCTCTTCAAGAGAAACTCGTCAGAGGTACTCTAAACCGTACAACGGAAAACAAAATGGTTTTCAAGTGCTTACAAAGCAGATGTAAAAAAGACCAAGAAGCTCATGTCGTAAGATGCTGTAGGTAACCTACTCCAGAATGTTAGGCTGAAAACAGCAAAGCAACCTAGCAAGATCATCTTTCACAGCATCTGATATGATTTCTAGAAACTAACATGAAACGAGAACATTGTTGGTTCTTGTGTCAGTAATCAAATTGGTGGCACAGACGAACACATAGAAGGCAAACTGAAACAACCGTCTGCTCAAGTAAGATCAATTATGCAGACAATTGCATATGACAGCACCCTGGGAATCTAGCACGGTCCTTACATGGGGACCTTAAATGGTGTGGCACCAATTCAAGCGGGCAGTGGTATTGAAGGATCTCACCCGATCAATACATTGACAAATGAGCAGGGTCCAGACCATTCGGTCGTCGGTCCGGTTGATACAGAAAAACGGGTACATGTACATTTATCTAGACCTTGATGTTGCCATTTCCATGGACGGAATGAACCGTGAACACTCGATGATGAATTATGGTCAACGTTTCCACAGCAGCAAAGATGAAAAGGTTACCCTTACATCAAAAAGTTTATCTGTCAAAGACTGCTTCCTAATAGTCACATGCATACCAATATACGAAAGGACTGATGTTTCTTGTCAAATTATACCACAGAAGAGACTCGGTTGTGATTGGCACATTTAAGTTGTACAGTACTAAACACAATCCGCTGTAACTGTCAGCACTGACTATACACCATGTTCTGAGTTCAGAGAAAAGGAAGCACTGACAATAAACCATACTGCTCACATTCATAAGAACTGTACCAGACAATTAGAGACATATTTAGCTTCATTGGCCTGTCGTGTCATTCGTGGCAAACTCTGGTCTGCATATAGTACTAAAGTTCTGCGTGTGCAATTCAAATGAATAAGGGTGAATAAAATCTCTCTCATACACGCTTCAAAGCTCAAACATTCAGTATGCATTGATTTGTAATTTTAAAACGAAATAGGTATATTGTATAAATAATGTGGAATGCTAAATCAATAAAATTACCTGAAACACGACAAGTCTCATCTGCCAATGAGACACTTTGGCAACACTGGCATATAATAATAATAATCTTTTCTTTATTAAGCGCCTGACAAATGCACTGCGCTGTACATTTACATGTTATGCAATTTAAATCTTAACTACTAACAGAACAGACAGCCGATGGTGCTAATAGCAGCCTAGAAAGCATATCCGCCCTACGGGACTCAAACTCGGTACCTCTCGCTCTCTACGCCAGATGTTATCCAATGCGCTATCGGGCCCCCCCCCGATACAGATATAAATACTCTTATTCCCTTGCACTCACTTTTAAAGGACATCACTTAATACTTAATGCCACTTGGCTTCATTTATTATTTTGGAAAGCCTCCAGCGACTCTCCCTGGACTTATTCTATCCACAGTCTGAACAATACTCAAAGCTATCATCCTCACTACTTCAGGAAATGGTCATTGAATACAGTCATCAAGCTGCTAACTTCATGTGCTCATACCATACTCAGTATATTGACTGCTTATGCATGTACAAAGCCATGTTATGTAAAACCTCCTAAAGTAATGTATGCAATAATGGATAAAATAGTAATAGAATATTAGTAATAGTTGATGCAGTATGTAAATAATGTATGCACGCATGTAACAGCTGAAAAATGATAGAAATAATGATGCTGATGATGCTGATGATGATGATGATGATGAATGATGATGAAATGATGATGATGATGATGAAGATGATGATGATGATGATGATTGTGATGATGATGATGCTGATGATGCTGATGCTGATGATGATGATTGTGATGATGATGATGATGATGATGATGATGATGATGATGATGATGATGATGATGATGATGATGATGATGATGATGAATGATGATGATGATGATGATGATGATGAATGATGATAATGAATGATAACAATAATAACAATAACACCAACAATAAACAATAAAACAGAAAAGAATTCAGAAGATCTTATTTATAGAAGTGTGAATGCTTCTAACGTGATAGCAGTGTGAGGATGCTAGGTTTTCATGAAATAACACACTCTAAAACTGTCTGGGTAATGTCAGCTCCTGGGAGCAACAAAGCGCTGGACTGTTTTACTCTTTCTTTCCATTCACTTACTCTGCTTGTCACACTTCGGCTTTTACTTATAGCCCAGAATGTAAACAGGAGATTTGTATGGACGTTGCTGACAACAACTCACATAAGGCAAGAGCAGAAGAAGCCAATAACTTATGTTCCATTATGTATACTGCTAAATCTCAATGCCCTGTTGAACACAGACACACACAGACACACACAGAGACACACACACAGAGACACACACACAGAGACACACACACACACAACTAACATACAGACAATAAGATATACACTACCATATAGGGAGGTAACCATTTACGAAAAGCTCAGAGACATACATCCAATATACACACATATATGCCATAAGGAGAAGGTATACTAATGGAAGAAGGTACTAAGGTCTGTCCAAACGCAAACATTGTTAGTGCATAATACCTCAAACCCCCATATCACCCAAGTAGTCACCCTTGTGTCTTGGGTGCTGCTACTGCTGCTGCTGTTGGTATCATGACTGTGTGATGCCTAAAGAGTAGTAGGCTTTACATAAATCTGAAATAGGCTCTACATAAATCTGAATAACACAATGGCTTTTTAGAGCAAACTGGATAATAAATGAGTATCGGTTGCTCTGGATATCATGACTTCTAGAGCACCTGAATCAAATATCCACCTCATATACTTCAAATATCTAACCTATTTTTCATCAAATATCTACCTTGATCAATCCAAATATCTACATCACACTATGCAAAACTTGCAAGATGGCAGTTTTTGCTTACTTCAATATACAGGCGTTCCCCCACTTCATTTTTTAGGACTACACTACTGTACCTACCTTAATCAAATACCTACCTTAATCAAATATCTACCTCACTGTCAACAGGCTGAGTTAAAACAAAATACTTACTGATCTCTTTCAAACATTTGCAGACTTTTATCCGATTTATCCTAGAGCTATAACTCCTGTGGTGTTTGTTTCACTGCGTTCTGCTAAAACGTTTCAAAAGTTTCAAATTTTCTTAAAGTATTGCTGCAGATGCAGATCTGAAGAACCAGTCAGCAAAGGTTCAAAGGATAAATGGTATCCTTTCTCCATCCATCCAATCAGTTCTTCTGTGGACCCACCACACTGGAACTCTCAATATCCTTCTGACCTGTAATTCAATTTCAGCAGAGCATCTGTCTATGTACAATACCACTTCAGCCTCCTCCTCCACCTTAGTCTATCCCCTACGCCCATAGGCAGGCAGTCAGGCCTTCTAAGGGAGATCTTCTTCTGCAAAGCTCTCTTGCAGTCAAGCCTAGAGGTGACCCATGGCATAATACACCCCACAAAGACAGTGAGACTGAGAGTGGGGGTGGGCTAGGGGTAGATGATCAAATGTCAGAAGGACTTCCCACCATTCTGCTTTCAGGAAGCGTTGAATTATTACCCTCCCAGATCAGCAACAGCTACATGCACCCAATATGGAACCCAAAATCTCCAAACATAATTAACCTTTGTAATCACTGCAACTGGAAACACATCATAAACAAATGCAGAAAATTGACAGAGAAAAATACATGCAGACCAACACAGACACACAAACAAAAACATTTGCACAGATAAATACATACATACATACATACATACACACACACACACAAATAGAGAGACACAAAAAGGTACATCATAACAATGTAGGATGTACAACCTTATGCACAAAAGAAAATGTCAGAAAGCAAACCATTTGTCAGTGTATGCTCTGCTCCCTTCTTTTTGCCTCTCATCCTATCTGTGCAGCTTCTGCATTTCTGGATGCTCCCCTCTGTCTACTGCTACCTCTTGGACTGTCCCCCGTCTCTGCCTGCTTTTGTCTCTCTGTATAAGCTCCTCTGCATCTCTGTTCGTCTTTGTCTGCAACCTCTTCATGCAACAGTACCGGGTTCCATGATCAATACTTCACACACAACTCTTCTTGCATTACTGAAAATCAGAATAACTGATAATTTCATGGGGGCTACTTAAGTCCTTTTACTGCTTGTGCTATTGCCACTGTTTCCGTTAATGCCCAAATGGCCGCCTTAACCCTTTCGTTACTGGACCCGACGCGCCGACGGGTTACCAAACCCATCTCTGTACTGCACCTGTCGCCGCGACGGCGATGACCTGTAGCTTATAGTCAGGCCCAGTATGCTGCGTGGGTGATATAACCGTATATTACGATGGTCTGAACATTATTCTCTTGTAAAATATTTGTCTATGGAAATTTTTCACGTAGACCACATTTGCAAGCGTCGATTGTTCAAAATGGTGAAAAGACGTATGACTGGTGAAGACGTTTTAAAGGAAATTTTTAACGATAAAGACAGTGATGAAGACGATTTAGAGTTAGATTTAGGTGTAGATGAGTTAGAAGTTATAGACGGCGATGAATGTAATTCTGAACAATCCGACGTTGACTCTGAAATTGATGATGAACGGCCTGCAGTAAGCGATCACTGCGCAGCTTCCAGTGCAATCCTTGCAACTGATAATAGTGAAACCGAAGAGGATGAACATGCACATAAAGCCAAACAACGTAAAGGAAAGCAAAATACAGCTGCTTTTTATGGTCTTGGTCGAAGTGTTACTGACGACATGCAATCTAAGAGTGATGCATCAATAATTGGTTTGAAACAAACGTTAACGTTTTGTTGCTTATTTCGTTTTTCTTGGTGATCACACACATACAGACACACGGACATACATACCATAGGAAAAACTCATTGAAAAATGTAAAAAAACAATAATTCCAACTTAGTTTAACCGAATAGCTAAAATAATGTAATTTTCACTATTTTCAGATAATCTCATATTATTTCCTAGAATTCCCCCGTACGGCGCCTGGGAACGTGCGCAGTAACGAAAGGGTTAAAAACGTCCAAAACATCCAAAATTTTCGGTGTGATAGCCCAAAGATATTAGCTATGTCCAAAAAATTCGAGGTCAGGGTGTAAAATTGTAAATACGTCCTCTTTTTGGACTCCAACGGAAACACTGGCTATGGCCCTTGTGATATGCAGGGGTTGTTAAACAATGCAGTTGTGGGTGATAGTCATGAACCGCCATTGCTGCAGAAGAACATCTAATTGGTTGCCGGACTGTCTATAGAGCGTAGAGCAGCAGTTGGTAATCTCATTGAGAGGAGGTGCTAGCAGAAAGATGGATGGAGTGACGGATGAATGGCTGGGCTGACGAGTGGATGGATGAAGATGCCAGTGCATGCATCAATCCATACACGGATGATTGGCGGACGGATAGACAGCCAGCCAGCCGCATAAACAGCAGAAGGAACAATAGAGGTCAGAGTGCCTGAGGACCAAATAGAAGCGTAATGAAGATAAGCCGGGATTGGCGGTTGTCAGTGCAAGGTAAGTGTTGATGCATGCAGACGTCTGCAGCCTAGCAGCAGCAGCAGCAACCGGAGGCAGTCATCGTGGGATGCTGCCTAGTAACAGACTAACAGGACGCCTCTGTAGTTTATATGGTCACCTGCCACCCAGTTGATACGAGGCTAATCAGTCTCCACCAGTAAATAAGCCTCTCTCCTCAAAGACATACAACACACCCATGTATCATCATCAGCACCTTTTACCTGACAGGTGCAGGTGCAATGGTGCTAGGCTGCTGCCAATGGTAATGATGATGATCTATGCTCTCACTTGAAGTGACCACAATGTCCTGTGCATCATGATAACGGTTCTACAGGAGCCATTACATGTAGATTCAATTAAATATCTAACCTGCCACTTCGACCTACAATGCACTGCAGGTTGTATTACTATTATAATTATCTAACACAGGTAACAGTGTAAGATGTCGGCCACATCAAACAGTGAATTCCTACACGAGTGACGCACAACTACATGTAAGCTCCAACCACATACATGTTGAACAGAGAATTAAACATTAAAACTCATCAGCAATCTCTTTTAGCATGAATTGCTGACCTGAGCAGCTAGAAGACGTCCAATTGTTTAAACACAGACAAGACAAAGTTTCTGTGTTGTTATTATTATTATTGCTATTATTATTAATTAAATTTCTAACACTGAAATGTCAATCTGAGGTGCGAATATAATCAGCCACCAGGAGAAGAAGCAGTTAGATATCCATGTGCTTGAAAGTCAAGGAGAAATAGTGAGTTTTTGAGCCACTTTTGAAGGAAGGATGTGAATTTGAGCTATACAGAGATAGTAGCAGTCAATTCCATTCCGTGGGCGTAGAGGCACGCAATGCCATCAAACTCATAACTGTTCTGCATCATGGCTCAGCAAAAAGACCCATACTTTGATGATTGATGTGTTTAAACCTCAATGAAGTGAGATAGAACTTGATGGTTCGGCATCCAGCTGACACGTGTTGTTTGGTAGAATTTTATTGAGTTTGAACATCTATTGACAATCATGCCACACACAAGTAAACTCTCAGTGCACTGCTTTTACTATCCATGCCAGCTGCACTGTTTGGCATACAATTCCTCTTAACACTGCCACTCATCCATGCTTTCATCATTTGGTGTTTTCATTATTGTTTGACATTGTTGCCTCGCACCTGGGAATGTTACAGTCTTACACCTGGGAATGTTACAGTCTTATACCTGGGAATGTTACAGTCTTATACCTGGGAATGTTACAGTCTTACAACTGGGAATGTTACAGTCTTACACCTGGGAATGTTACAGTCTTTCACCTGAGAATGTTACCACCACTCAGTTATAAAACAGATAGCAACCACAATCATGCAACATCCACGCAGCAATACTATTACTTGAATATTAAATGCAGCGAAATAATTATTCAAATATTCCATAAAACAAAATTATAATTCAATGTGACCGTAAAGTCCCGTTGAATCCAGTCTCCTCCATGTCAATTCTACTATGTGGCATTATTGACTAAATGACATGTAAATGAATAAATGACACGTAAAACAGTTATATAATAGAACCAGGAACAATTTCTGTCTTACAGAATTCCCATGATTAAGTATTAACATAAAATATAATTAACTTTATAATCTGAGTATCTCACAACAGCAGGCCAAACCCAGCTGACTTCTCATTCCAACAACTCCTAGTCTTCTTCCATTTCTACTGTTTCTGTTCCCTCTTTTTGAACCAGCCAAGTAAACGCCTTCATCATTGGCGAATGGTTTCAACCAAGAGCTCAAGTATATGACAAAATAGATATAAACAATAACCAGCTATGATGGTACCAGCAATATATATGCATGGCTGATCACCATGAAACATAAATTCAAATAACATCCCATCTTCATGGTCTTCACTGGCTTTCCATCATCGATCACATCAAGTACCAAATGGGGTTTGCTTCTACAATTGAGTTCATCATTCAGCCCAGAGTACCTCACTGGATTACATGCAGTCACATCTTCAATCTTCATTCAGAACCATCATAATTGGCACTCAGCAACTCATAGCAACAATTCAGCAATGAAAAACAATTGCTGGACCAGCTTTTGCCTACCATCCAGCCTGTTTTAATTTTTGGCAGTCAATTAGGAAGAACTTAATGCTTCAGTGTCCCATTAAGCACAGCCATGTGATTAAGTAAGCCCATGATAGACCAGGCTGTACAGACAATCAAACTAAAATGCTAGTATAATAATATAATAATAATGATAATAATGCTACAAATAATAATAATAATACTTTTGGTACTTTTGTTAAGCCAGATTGGAAGAGATATAACTGTTTCAGATGCTCATTTTCTGTCTTTGGACAATTTTTTCATCACCTGAGGGATTATTTCTACCTTGGGTAAAAACAAAATAAAATTGGGGGCACTTTCGTCGGCCAGGAGATAGATGAGTAGGGCCTGCCTTTCCAGACTATTTTCTATAATAGATAATATTGAAGTCCCTGAGGGACTTCAATATGTATACCTTGTACACCTCTGGGCATAATAAAAAAAATAATAATAATAATAAAAACAATAAATACTAATAAATAATAATAATAACAACAATAATGACAACAATAATAATGATAATAGAATACTAATAATAGTATATGTAGACCTATTAAAAATAATAATCAAAATCATAAAAAGAAGAAGAAGTCGGCATAAGAATAAGAAGAAGAAAAGCAAAAGAAGCTGAAGAAGAATGGTAGTGGGTCTAGAAGCAATATAGTACATGCCGTAGGGGAGTGCAAGGGTGGACTGTAGTAGCAGTAGTAATAATAACAACATTAAGTAACATTCGTGCAGGCCATCTTCACAGCTCTTCAAATCACTAGTAAAACAACATCTACTGACCTCAGTGACCCCAAAAGTATCAAACGGCGATGATGAAATTTTAGGTTAAGGGGCAAAACTATGAATTGCTCTGCTGTGACAACAGAGGATTTATCGCACTGACAAAGAGAGGCAATTAAGTTGCTGCCGCCAGGAGATATTTATTTAGTAGACTGCAGATATTGCAGCCCTTGTTCACATTCACAGCAGGCTAGTGCTTTGTCATTATCTTCCTCCTCCTCCTCCTCCTCCTCCTCATTCTCCTCCTCATCCTCCTTTCCTATCTGGGTCACCAAAAAGCACCAATTCCGATCAGAATCCATCAGACCAAATAGCATTTAGGTAATTACAGGCCACACAACGACAACAGATACAATCTAACGACGTGTAGTACCCCACTGGGAATGTCATTAACCCCTAAAGTTACTGCAGAAAAAACCCACTTCTGTAAAAGAGGCATCAATGCAACAAAAAAGCAACTGAGGAAGACAAACTCTACCTGTTATCAAATTACACCAGAATATTATATATTTTTCATTTCAAGTGTGTTACTGTTGTTGACAACAGTTGTGGTAAAAGCGCATACTAAATCTAAATCTTTACTTTAATTACAAAAAGATAATGTTTTTAAAGAGCTGGCTTAATAGATATATGGAATAGGAACAGCTGATAAGGTTGATGATCTCATACTCCATAGGCAAATATTGACTTAGCTCAATCCTACATAATGGAATGCTCCTCTGCCATTGTCAATATTCAATTTAATAACAATCATGGCTTCATTTTTAAAACTGCATCCAATGAATGAGAACGATATCAACACATGGGACTGAAATGTGCCGTCATAAATTCCAGCAATTCATGATCATAATCAAGTTGATAATTGTAACTTATTTGTCACTGGCATCACTAAGAGGCGTTTGCATAAGCTACAAATGACTCATAATTCTCTGGCTAGAGCAATAACAAAGACTATTAAATACCAGCATTTCATGTCAATCCTTCATTCACGGCACTGGTTTGCCAGTTGAGCAAAAAATCCAGTTCAAAATCTGTATTTAAATATTACCTACAAGGCATTACACTTACATCAGTCGATTTATCTCTGCTCTTTCCTCACTCCTTCTATACGTGCAAAACTTGCAATGGATCCATGGATACTTGTAATCTTGTTGTGCCTTGCACCAGAATTCGACTGGGCTCCCGGGCGTTCTTGGTAGCTGGTCCGAGACTGTGGAATTCACAGCCCCACTCTATCTGTTCTGTTGGTTCTTTGTTCTTTCAACTCACTTGCCAACTTCTCTTTCAGGTCTATATCTAAGACTCACCTCTTTCTACTCACTTTCCATCTTGCCTTTCAGGTCTATTTTTAAGACTCAACTCATTCAACTCGCTTTCCACCTTGCCTTTCAGGTCTATTTTTAAGACTCACTCCTTTCAACTCACTTTCCATCTTTGTCTATTTTCAAGACTCACTCCTTTCAACTCACTTTCCATCTTGTCTTTCAGGTCTATTTTTAAGACTCACTCCTTTCAACTCACTTTCCATCTTGTCTTTCAGGTCTATTTTTAAGACTCACTCCTTTCAACTCACTTTCCATCTTGTCTTTCAGGTCTACTTTTAAGACTCACTCCTTTCAACTCACTTTCCATCTTGTCTTTCAAGTCTATTTTCAAGTTTAGACGTCATTAGACTATCATTACACTGATTCATCAGTTCACAAATAAGTGGATGCTGCTCAGACTAATGACCAAGATCTGAAGTTCATTTGCACCAAGGACACAGCCAGAAAACCATTTGGGGGTGGGCTTTCCATTGGACATGGTCGCAGTATGGGGTCAGTTTTGAAAAGTTAAATTTTTCGGCAATTATTTATTTTGGAAGGGGTAAACCCGTAAACCCCCTAAATACGCCCGTGATTTGTACACAGTTTGTGACAATCCCAGAAGACCACCACAATTGTCGTTTATGCAGTCTGTAGTTTTTCAGGGCCAACCAGTAAGTGACCTTCAGAAGAACTAAAATCCATTACCCGAATCAGAAGACAAGCATTACCCGAATCAGAGATAACAAAACACAAGAGAAAAAAGCAGAGATAAGGAATGCGGCCACCAGTTTTTACTACCCAACTGAACAGATTTTCAATAAAGTAATCAGATTAGATTACAAATTAATTAATTAAATTAAGATCAACAGAAAAACCAACAAGAAGCAGAAATGTAACAGCAAAAAACAAGTTCAATCTATCTCTGTCAATCCTTTCGTTTATTTGTCTCTCTCCCTGCCTCCCTCTCTCCCTCTGGCTCTCTGTCTCTGTGCCTTTCGATGTCATTGTCACTGTCTTGATATTTCCTGTAAAATCTTGTAGAATTCCCCTAAACTTAGACAGCATGTTCTTCATAAAGTTTAATCCACTATTCAGATACACACTAAAACCAACTGAAATTGGGCGAAATTACAGCATTTAGGTTTCAGCCCCTAAAGTGCTCGACATTGCAATTCCCAGTTGGGTGAGAAAGGTGACTGACATTATGAATGATGTGGGGTTCAGGAAGAGTGGTGTTGAGTTTTGTTGCAATCGAATACGGCTCATAGAGGTTAAAGGCTTCTGTTGACTATTGACATTCAGTGCTCAAAAGAGTCCATGGTCTGCTGAGAATGATGGCTGCATATGTCTCTAAATTGTGAGCTTGAGGGAGACACATACAAATGTTCTCTTGATCACACTATACCCATTTTGGTATGCTCCGAACATCATAGACAGACATTGGCCAACAGATGTACATGCTTTGGTCATTGCTGCTTTTTGCATTTCCTGACTCTCCTAGACAGGACGAGATCAGTGACACTTTAATAGAAAGCTGCATTTAGCTCAGACTTGACAGTGTGATAATCAACTGGCCAGTAATTGGTCAGTGGACAATCTGCATTGAGTGTTTATTTTTATCCAAAATGGCAGCAATTTCACCATGGAATGATAGCCGTGGTGAAATTGTCCATATGAAACAACTCTAGACCTAGAAAATGATGCAGAAGTGGACAGATTTTGCACATGCTAGCAGCTTTGTACGCACATCCAATGAACTAGGCCAAACAACCTAAAAACGTATGAACATAAAAAGATTTCAGCTGCAGAGGCAACTTCAATGAGTTCACGCTAAGTTAACTCGATGCAGCTGATAAGCTAATGGAAGCTGAATTGAAGTAATTTGAACTGATTGTTTATACTCAATTAACATTGTTTGCAATACTCAGAAGCAATCTGCACAGCAAAATAAAAAAAAGAAATACATTGGCCAATATTCAACACTTTTTTCTTCAGCAATTCTTGTGTGAATGTACAAACAACTGCTCTGCAAAACCCTATGAAGCCTGGATGTGTGGTGTAAAAACAGCAACCGAAACACAGCAGTAGATAGGCCTTCCTTTCAGGTTTTATGGTAGCCTAGCAAGCTGCTGACATAGCAACCAAATTAGCAAAGTGGTGAAGGAAGAGCCAGGCGACATACGTTCAAACCAAACCCTGACCACCCAAGAAGTAAGCTCCTTGATGTGACTCAGATGCTGTATGTTGTACTGCTAGAAATTCTAAGGTGTTCATATTTACAGCTTTGAACATAGGCCGATGCTTTGGGCCTATAACGTAAGAGTCTCCTTCTGCACATAAAAGAGCAATAGCATTGCGGAGAACAGGTGGAAATAGGACCGTAACTTTCTCTGGCTTCACCTGAAATTCAAGTAAAGCAGATCAGCTGTTGACATGACCCAAGGCTGAAGTCAACAACTCACTAAGCAGAACAGTCTCCTAGTAAGAAGACCCTATCTCAATGAAACACTGGCTCTACACAGTCATGGCAGCCACAGCAAAGCAGATGAGCTGTTGACAAGACCCAAAAGGTTAACAAGCTGGAGTCAACAACTCACTGAGCAAAACAATCTCCAAGCAAGAAGACCCTATCACAGTAGAAAACTGGTTCTGGACATGGCCAGTCACAGCAAAGAAGATCAACTGCTGACAAGACGTAAAAGTCAAGATGCCAATACTCACTCAACAAAACAATCTCCAAGCAAGAGGATCCTATATCATTGCAGCACTTGCTCGGAACCACATGGCCAGCCATTAAAGACAATGTCTGAGCTGTGATAGACTAAAAAACCAGAAACAGCAGAACCACAGATCCTGCAGGCTCACTTGTATGCAGGCTGCTCCGTGAGTGTGTGCTTGGTCTGTGATAGAAGGTGTTGACACATCAATTCTCCCATTCATAAATATAAGCATAATGTAGCTTGGTCTCCATGTCTTTAAACACGAAAATGAAAGAAGTCACCCAATCTATCCAAGGCAGATATTTTAAAACCAACATAAGTAAGCATGAATTTGAGGACTTTTTCATTTTACGTGAGAAATTTTGCAGCAATAATAACAGAAAAATATGGAATGGAAAAAAGTATTGACTGTAAGTATCCTAAGTGACTAACTGAATATCAAATGTTACAGAGGCAGAGACATGATGGGTGGATTAAGATAAGTGGATGGTCGGTGGGATTGACGAAGAGGGAGAGGGACGTCAAATCAGAAATCAATTCATCTATGAACTCAGTCATTACCAAAGAAAAAGAAGGGCACTCCTATGTCCTCTCAGAAGAGCTAATGCTGAGAGGCAGTCATTGGTATGAATTGTAACTAGCAACTTCATTTTTAGCCTCAGCTGTAATTAGTCAGTGAATTCATTTAATTTCATTGCTGAATTCATTATGCGACACTAGCCAAACCAAATTCATCTTGGAATATCTGTCCTGGAAAAGATTTGAACCCTCACCTTTGGCTAGGGTCCAGTATGCTGACTGCTGACTAATGAACATTCATTAAGTCGTCATAATTAATGGGCAATTTGAACAGATATTTATCCAAAAATCTCAGTTAGGCCCTATGTTCAATTATTAAACGATTGAAATTTAATGGTTGTGTACCCAATGGGTAAGTTTACTGACTTTGCCATACGTCATCAGTGGCACAGGCGAAAATCTTTACATAACTTTGGGGACATATTTTTCAGGGGCCGGATTTTTTTATTTTTGGGGGTACAGAGGCTCAGTAAAAACTTTGGGGGACAGTCCCCCTCTGTCCCCTCCCGTGATTTACGTCACTGATCAGTGGTCTGAATAAAGCGCTGAAGTGCAGACTTTGTCGGCCGCTGTTTCTGCTCAATTTATTGCCTTCCACACGGGAAATCAATTGCAAGCTCGGCCGCCGAGGATCATCTACCTGTCTAAACCAACGACCTCTTATATATAACGGTCTAAACCAGCACAGCCCAGAATAGCACTTTTCAACCGATATGTTAAAAATTAACCAGCGCAAAATGTAAATAAATAACCCGACGACGCCGAACGCAACCAACACATAAATCATCATAGGCATTAACCGTCAAATGCCTGTCCTACTAACCTTGAACGGTCAGTGCTTCAGTCTTGGGTAGGAGGCGTTGACCGCCTTCGAAGGCCTGTGCTCAGCCAAGGAAATGGAGACACGGCCTACTCTGAATATCCGAGTGTCCTTAGGCTAGATGTCTATGGGGCGTCAGTGGTGCTCGTCAGAAGCGTCTCTGGCAACGAATGAGTAGGCCTAAATACGGCGTTTAGAACAATCGGACGACGACCTCCATAATGAAAATGTTTTGTCTATCCGTGTGTCTCTGTGTCCGTCTGTCCGTCCCTATGCTGATGTCCGAAGAAGCAACCAGACGACCACAGTGTTCTTTTGCAGCTGCTGCTGCTGCTGCAACGGTCAGTGCTGCTTCAGTCACTCGATCCTCCTCGTTGCAGACACACGCCGCCGTCTGATCCATCCCCGTACGGACGGCTTAGTCAGCCTCCTCTCGCTGCCTTCGCCGCCTTCGCCTTCGCCGCTCGTGCGTCTGCAGACAGCATCGCTTGCCAATAAGAAATCAATACAAAACTACGACTACGACTACGACAACGACCGTCGCTACAGTAGAAGGCTGATGTTATCATCATCATCACCATCACCAGCAGCAGCAGCTAGAATATCGACTGGGGATAATGCATGGCAACGTCCTATCTTCCCTTCCTCCCTGTGCTTCTCCTCATGAGGCCCTGCTACGGCGGTTGAGGCGACGTTTTCCTTTGGCCTCTACAGCTGCACACGACCACAGAGCGATTATAATAGCAGCAGCGCCACGGCAGCTGGAGAGGAGCAGCAACGGCAGCCACATGGCAGGAGAAGAGGAGTCTCCATGGAATTAGTCGACCCAGCCCCAGCAGAGACTCATTTGTCAGAATAGACAGTGAGCTGCAGTGCCAGTGCTCTCTCTCTCTCTCTCTGTCTCTGTCTGTCTGTGTCTGTCTGTCTGTCTGTCTGTCTGTCTGTCTGTCTGTCTCTCTCTCTCTCTCTCTCTCTCTCTCTCTCTCACTCTCTCTCTCTCTCTCTCTCTCTCTCTCTCTCCTCTGGCTGTCTTTATGACTGTCATCTCTCCCCCTCCCAGTGTCCCCATAAAATCATTTCTACACTCCCCATCCCTCTCACATTGTCCATCACAACTCGTCCATGCGAGTACGTATAACCTGCGGCAGTGACCCCCTCCTCTGATGAAACCAATGGCATCTTAGGTCTCCGGAAGGGTCAAATCACAAATGGCGGTTAGTACGGACCTCGAGCCACAGACCTCCAGAGATGCAGTCATCTGATTAGTGCGTATCACACAAATATCATCCAGAATTATTTATCATCTGAGCAGCGTTTCTTCATCAGTTACTGGACTATGTCTCTCCCGCTGCCTGCTGTTCAATTCATCCATGACATTGCTGACCTGCACAGCTACTCTGCTCAAAATCTGGCCTTCATCTTAATGGTCTTTCAGTCAAGCGAATTTATTCTCCAAACACAGGCACAGTGCGACCTTTGACCTAACTAGGGAAGGGTGGCGTCAGTCCAAACCTAGGCACGCTAAACTAAGTAGACCTTACGATGCATGCTATATGCAAACATCTGATTAGATACCTAGTTTATAAAACTGGATTAGCGTCAAAATTTGTTCCTTCGGAAGAGCTTTCTGACTACCGTTAAAGTTCATTCCTATTTTACGCCCCATACATCAGACCCTACAATTCCACCGTGAGTGATAATCCTTAATCTTCTTCAGCATCATACAACTGGCAACACTTGTTGCATATTGGCTGCACGCAGAATATTCTTCATGCTTCCAAGAAACGAGAGCAAGGAAAAAATAAATGTTCGCCTATTACACTTTACACCAATTTGATGTTCCATATGGGATGCCATTAAGCAGGACTTTGGTCCACTCTGGATCAGACCTTTATATAGAAGAAATTTTTTATACTGGAGTAACTGGACCTTGTCATTCTTCCAATCGGATAAAAAAATGAATGAATGCATGAATGAATGCCACTTTACTGAAGTCCTAAGTTAAGTGATTTTTTTTATATAACACTTTAACGACAAGCTGCATTGATTTCCCAGTCACTTTTAGTACACTGTCCTCATGAAAGTGTCATGAAAGGATCTTTTTAGCTGATGCATAAACATGACAACAATCTCACATATGGAAAACCTTCCATTACATGATAAATTGTCAATTTCAAACAAAGGACCAGGATCTAAATTAAGGGGAAAAGGAAAAAGCATTAGCAATCTGAAATCATGTGTATCTGTATAATTCTGAACCTTAAACCCTCCATAAATGGATCAGTTAGGACATTTCATGTTCAGAAAAATGATCCATTCATAGACTGCTCTTAACAATACCTAATCACTGTTTTCTAAACGAAATGCTCAAGGCATTATTTCAAAATACCATTGTTATCATATACAATTTTATACATGTATGTAATTATTTTGGCCATAAATTCACAAAAGCAGCTTCTGGCCGGCATTCTTCTTCCAGCAGCATCAGCAGCAGCAGTTTCTTATTGGTTGGATAATATTGATCCAGTGAAGAGGCAATTATAATCACCAAGAGATGGACTCAGATCACCGGAAGTAAGACACTTGCTCTACTACTCCCTCGTCAGCAAGCTATAAAGCACGCACTCAGTAACCACTGGCAAGCTTTTTATTTCATGGTGACAATTCAACATTTAATACACACATGCATAGTATACAATTTTCAGATTATATAATACATACCACCTGTATACATTGGAATACCTGATGTATGAATTTTATATATGTATACATCTTTAATTTAATACTGGTGTCATGTTCAATATGCAATCTATCAATGCTGAGCTTCAGGGCATGCCACACGCAAATTGATTAACGTGGGCCTAAATAACAATGAAATCATGTCTAAGAAGTTGACTACAGAAAGAGTCCAAGTATCACATTGCTTCTTCCTTTTTCCCAGTTGTTGGTCTGCTATCTTTATTATTTGTCCTTCTTCCATGGCAGCAATGATTATTTTACCAGTAATATATATAAAATTATGTAACATAGACATTTATGCAGGTAACTGCCATTCAAACACATGTCCATGTAAATTAGCTGCCAGTCAATCATGGAACTAAGCCATTCATTCGACTGTCAGTCATACCCATGTCCAGAAAATACCTAATATTCTTTCCGAGTGAATTTCTAATCGAATTGCAATCTTGATGCATTTGAAATCGTACTGACCACTTTAAACTTGATTTAGATTCAAAATTCAAATAAAATCACATGCTGCCTCACAACAGTAAGTAGGTTAATAAATATAACCAACATGCTCATTTGCTGTACAGTAACTTTAAAATCCACCTGAAGATACACAGTGATTTCAATACCTCCGAAAGGTATTGAAATATGACTATTTCACAATCTGATAGTGTCAGTTAAATGAGATGAAATGCAGATCAATTCAGATTTTCTTAGAAAGTTTTCTACAGAAAGGCATTGTAATGCAAAAGAACACACAATCAGCTGAAATCATCTTTGGCTTCGATGGCCTTAGACAGGAACACAAAGGTCTTGCCCACAAAAGAGGGTATTGAAACAAAACCTGTCCTTAACTGTAAACCAATGTAGCATCTACCATGTACACTTTGATATCATGTAAGATATTCGTGCTAAGGGTTAAAGATAGAAGCTCATCTACATGTTTATACCCAAGCTGAGAGAGTGACGTAAATGGAAAGACGAACAAAAAATGTTAAAGTAGCAATAACTTTAGAAGTTGTATGAATATTTAACATTGCTGTTAAACAGATAATGCATTATCACTAAAATATTCACCTACTGATTACAGGACAAGAAAGGATGTGAAAATATCGTGCTCAAATTATTTCACTGTTAACTTAGTCTGTGCTGTTCTAGGGCAATTCAAAGACCTTCAATATCTCAATTGCCTGGTGCTTTCATTTGATATTTAATATTTTCACAACATACCTGGTATTAACATTTTTCTCACAAACACAACCAATTAATCAGCACTCCCTAAACATGATCACATTTTTAATAAGCCAACTGCCAATTCAATGCATGAACACCTCATTCTGGTACATCCATAAATATTTACACTGCATATCAAGGTCACACAATAAGTGGTAATGATTTTGAATTCACACTCCACAGTTAATATTCACAACTTTAAAAAAGTAAAAATAAATGCAAACTGCATAGTCTATTGTGACTAAAGCACTTTCTTGTGATCATCAGTATGAAGTCTGAAATCACATCTTCAATGAATACAGAAACGTGTTTTAGTAGTCATCCTGAAATAAACAATCATAATGAGTTAACAGTTTACAAAAGAAGCATGTTCTCCAAAGATGAATTTATGTTTGAGTGATTTATTCCATAAAATCATGAAAAAGTTAAACTGATAATCATCATTTAACTGGCACAAATCTAGAAACATTCATTCTGAGAGAAAAGTCATCTTTTCAGCAACACTATAACACTATACGAATAAAAACATCAACAAGCACATTGTAGTGACACATCCACTCATCTCAGATACCACGATGCCAAACACCCATTCATTTACGATACCAATACTCAACAAGTACGTTCATTTAAGATACCATTAAGCAGCAAGATACCTCTTCTTTTAAGATACCATTAACCCTTTAATGATGAGCTGCATTGGTTTCCCATACATTTTAGTATATGCTTGTCATTAAAGGGTTAAGCAGCAATATACCCATTCACTTTGCCCTAACATATCGAGTATCTACCATTAATCATTTCATATACCTCTATACAGCAACGTACCAATTCATTTAGGGTACTACTATGCAGTCATATATGAATTCATTTAAGATATTACTAAGCCGTGATATACCAATTCCTTTAAGATACTACTAAGCCGTGATATAGATATATATATATACCAATTCAATTCATTTACGATACCACTATGCAGTGACATACCCATTCATCTGGATCGCAGCCTTCGGCTAAATCCTGTGGCAAAGGACCATCATCAAATTGAAGTTTGTTGGTCATTGCACTCAGAAGCTGTCATCAAACCACATGAACAAGTTAAACAGATTTCATTTGTTGCCCCATAGTCATTTTCAACTTTCACAACAACAGCTTGTGCTAAACTGTCTCTCCACTCACTAAAACCCGAAACCTTTAGTTGTTGCCTCTATCATTTTGCTAAACTAGTAAGTAATATGAATCTTCTCACGTAACAGTCAATGGTAAAATTGAATCAGCAGCAAAGGCACACATGAACAAATCCAGAACATTTATAAATGATCCACTGTAATCAATGATCCAGTACTGCATGATCTGCATCCATATTTGTGGGATTGGGCACTATTGACGCTCATTACAAAATGCAGCCAGAAATCACAGCATAAACTCTACATGTCAATCAAACTCAAAACATGATCACCATATGTAAACACATATTTTCTGGTTACCTAATGTCACACTAGTTCAGATCAGCTATAATAGCAATGCAAGCAGCATTTTTCGGAATGCTTGCAAGCAGTGCTATCGAAGAGTTTTCTTCCATTACATTGCATTTATTGTTGGATGAATATTTTGTGTTGTAAGCACTATGCCCCATTTAAGGTTGAACAACTGAAGTAAAGCAGTTTCTCACCTCCTCTTTTTTCTGATCGTCTGTTTTGTATGTGGCTTTATAAACTTCAAAGCTCTCGTACTTTTGTTGTTTCGGAGCCTCGGCTGGAGCCTCTGATACTGAAAAACCAACGATACCAATGTAAAGGCCATCATCATACAATTATTAAGTTTTATGCTCTAATATGCAGACACAAAAAATGTCAAAAAGACTTCAGTTGATGACCAAATACAATTAAAATTCCTATGTTAAAGTATCAAACTCAAAGTGCACTCAATCAACCTGCCATCTGATATAGCTCTTTTCTGTAAGGCATACAAATGCAGTATAATGGGATAGCATACATATTGCCCTTATCAAATTACTCAGAGTCACAGAACTGCTCTAAACCAATGAACTGTTTAATTAGAACTCAAAACATATGTAAAAGAATTATTCAGCTAGCCATAGCATGTTGGGTCTTCATTCTGAACAAGCAACACTAATTTGTTTGCAACACTAGTTTGCATATTCTGACAGATATACTGGTAATGCTTGAGAAAGGAAAGCAAGAATACAAGACTTACAAGATGTCATGCCATCAGGCTTCAGACTGACTCTGGGCTGACTCTTGTCCTGACCACTAAACCAGTCAGATGAATCAACAACTGGTTTCCAAGTGACTCTGGTTTCAGGAAATAGATCATCCTGGAAGAATTCAACCTGCAAAGGCAGAAACAATGCCTCACTTGAAGCCACAAATTATGCAAACATGGCAAACATTACTAGAAATACTAATTACAAAAAGACACCTAACAAAACACCCAGAACTAATGCAAGTTAATCAGAAATCTAACTCTTGTAGTTACATTTTTTCATCAAACAAATTTTGTTCAGCTGACGAATTTACTGTGAAACATTTCTCACACAGACCTATTTCCACGTGACTTAATAGAAGTTCAGAGATCGTTACAGAAAATTGTTGGAATTCCAAGAACAAAAAATTTTCACAAATAAACAATTACATGTAAAGACAAGAAGAGTCCTTAACATTTTAATGATGAGCTGCATTGGTTCCCCAGTCTCTCGTCATTAAAGTGCTAAAGATGGAAACAACTAAGCTGGATGAAGACTTCTGATGAATGCCCAAAGAGTGTTCATTCATTTCTACCCATCACTACCAAATTGCAATCATCATGCCTGATGATGAAACCAGAGGTAAAAACACTTGTCAAGTTATACAAATTTAATTTAAACAATCATACCTTCGTCCTTGGAACTGTGAATGAGATTGGTTCTATGCTGCTGGACGTCAGACGGAAGGCTCTTGCAAACTCGACCTTCCTGACGTCAACTTCTGTCTTTGGCAGAAACGACATAGCTTGATGAAGACCATCGGCTTTATAATCGGACAGAGGAAATAAGTGGGGATAAACCTCAGCCACTTCATATGCTCTCACCATACTGTCCCCCTGTTCAATGAAAGCACAGATCACAAGTCAAAACAACAAACACATTCAGCCTAAATGAAAATTTCAAAAATGTGTCAAGAGCATTGGACAGAGCACACTATGATCTATAGAGTTCACAGCCAAAGAAATTCATTTTCAAGATGATGATGATGATGAATTCTCTGACCAAAGGCAGGTCCATTGGGTTTTATGCCACCCGGGGATGAGATGAGTGACGTGGTTTCCCATTGTCTTCTGCATAGTTTCAATCAAATGCTTTTACCACTAGGGACATGTTGACATGTCCTACATTATGTATGTTCAGATGGTAAGTTAAGCGGTCAAAGTGTTAACAAAACACATCCAACAAATCCTCCTACTCACCCTTCCTGTAACAAACAGAGTTGAGCTGTCGTCGTCATAATATGGGATAAGGATCGAAGGTGATGTATCCAGATCAATCTTGTAAAGAATAGACAAAAGATCGGCAGAATCAAAGGCAGCCACCTGTCTCATACTTGTCCTGCAATACAACAAAAAATGCTAAACACAATGTTGACAGCGTTAAAGCCCAATTCATGCAACATCTTATGATTGTAATTGCAATTGAAAATTTATAAGGCACCACTCAGAAAGGTCAGTGGCGCTCCTCACCCAGGTCAGTGTCACCACTGACAGCAGAAGAGTTTTCAGGCGCTTGTGGAAATGAGGATGAGAGAGACTTAGGAGCGCTAGACGCAGGTCCTGAGGAAGAGGATTCCAGCTGCATGGGCCAACAGAAGCAAAACTCCTAGATTGGGCCATATAGGTGCACATAAGCGGAAACCACAAGGAGGCCATGGTCAAATGACTAAAGGAAAACCTGGCTAGGCAGAGAAGAGATCTGAGCACAAAAGGTCATCAGATAGGATGGAGCAGAGCCGATAAAACAGTTGCACATGAAGGTAATAATCTTAAACTGGATATGTTGATGTTGATATGTTGATACCTATTAGATGGGGGAATTTATGTACCTAACAATTTAAACATTTGCATTATCACAATTGAGTACCCACAGACAGCATTCACTGGATCCTATACATTGAAAGGCCTATCAAGGTCTTTCGTTTATTTATGCAAAACTGGAATTTCAGCTTCAACGAATGAGAGTGTGGAAAAGATGATTATCAACATTATTGCAGGTCACTCTGAGAATATCTAATTGCAGCCAGATGCAATGTAATATCTACTTTGCCATTTAACTGATGACATCATTGCTCCCAGAACTCAACTGACATTGAATTAACTCAGTATTGTAAGCAAGTGCTTAATAACTACCTGCCAACAAACCTCCTGAAATTTCATTTCTACAAGTGACTAGTGTTTGTTACCTCTGCTCCTACCTTTAGAATTAACAACCTATCTAGTAGCTCCACTCAGCAAAATAGCTGCCTTCAAGCAAACAGCAATATCTAATAAGAGACGTAATGAAAGAAACAAAACAGAAACCTATCAAATCCAGTGACAACCAAGAGGCGATCGTTACACGTCCAGACGACTCGACCTCCGCGACTGCCTTCTAAACCAGATCCAACCTTCAGAATTTCACAAAACAAATTGTAACGTGAAACCACAAAGCACACTTACTCCGATAGAACATCTTCAGATTGAACAAGTATAGCAAGTAGGCACGCTTACTAGTAAGTTACTAACTATGTAAAGGCCTTCCAGCAGGCTAGTTCTTAACAGACATTGAGATTAATTTCAATTAGATGCTCACATTATAGCTGTCAAAGGATAAGGCTATGTTAATTTCCAATTTTAATAGCTAGGTGCTATACCGTAATTACAAAAACATTCCAGATATATACACCATAGGACCACATGCAATGGAGCAATGCACACACAAACATTGGCAGTAAAACAGCAAATATTCATTAAAAAAACTACTCGTCAAACCTTGCTGCTGGGTAACATGATCAGCAAATTTTTTAAAAAGTATTGGCATTTAAAAGTTGCTGTTTTATATGCATCATTTATATAAAACTATTGTTAATGTTCACTCTTAAACCTCAGAGTTTTTTCACATTAGTTAATAAACATCATCTGATAACTTTGAAACATTTTAATGACATTCAAAGCAGTCTTAAATCACCCTGATGAAAATTAATGAACACTCACAGATATGGGGTCAGCTGAACGTCGAGGATCATAAATCCGTACTTTTCCATCTTTGCAAGATGTTGCACATCGTTGTCCATCTTGACTCCATGAAAAACTGAAAATCTGTCATTCAAACGAAAAACTAAACTGCATTCGACTATATCAGTTAACTGCTGTTGGAGGCAATATTTACCACATAATAGATGTCTGTCAACAGTCTTGCTCTTCCCAACCGGATAGCCCTACATTGCCAGAACAAGAAAGAGATGTAACAGACTGTCTGGCCACAGGTACCTAAATGACGATGACCGTGATGATGACACTAGCAAAACTAATGATTCTAAAGTGCAAAATGTGCAGTTTGCATACACTCCACAGCAGTTCAAACATTGACAGCATTCTTCCATGCTTATAAAATTCTCTGACACCTATTGTGCACCTGTTCCTCTATCATTGATTCTTATTAAGATCAGAAACACAAGGAATTAAAGTAGGCTACAAGGAAGCACTCACTTACCGTATCAGTATGACCAGTCAGTTTAATTTTCTCCTGCTCCGACTGCAAATCCCACAATCGAACGGTCATATCATACGATCCAGACGCAAGAACATTGGAAGCCAGTGGATGGAAACGCACAAAATACAACTTCTCAGAATGACCTGCAATTGATAATCATCTATTTCACACTCTCATATTGCCTTCATAGTGCTTAGAGTATTAGCAACTGATTTTTCCGAACTAAAAATGATAAAATGTGCAAGTCCCCACTTTATCAGATGATTTCACGTGAGAATCTGGGCTAAGCATGTTGCAATACAAAAGGGATTATATTTATATCAATATATAATGTGTAATATATAAATTATATATACAATATATATATACCGGTAATAAAACTTTGAGTGATATATACAGTAACTAACCACGAAGATATCCCGATGGACTATCAATAGTCTCGGTCAGCCCACCCTCTGGAATGTTCCAGATCCTGATTTTTGCATCATCACAGCCTACAACACATCTTCAGCTTAATTTACATTTTCAAATTGATCAGTTCAAGTTCAGCAAATCAAGTAAACATAAAAAACCACAACTTTACAGCCTAAAGTTTGCTGAATGGATATCAGCAAATTAATCACAGTTTAATATGATTTTCAGTGTGAGCCTAGTGTTGTTCATAAGCTGTTGAAAGGCCAATAAATTTAGGCTGCACTCCTATTCAGTAAGGATGGGTGAATATCAATAGAATATCATGTTATTTGGTAAGAACTCAGACAAGAAGACTCAAAGATTGAAAGATAATACAGAATAGAACACAAAAGAGAGAAAATTAAATTACACATAACGAGACAGAGAAGCTAGAAAAATAGACAAACAGACAGAATAGCAAAGCATAGAGAGAGACAGACAGAAAGAGACCAAGAGAGAGAGACAGAGAGACAGACAGACGGAGACAGACATCAAGGCAGAGAAGAGTGATAAATTACTGCTGATCTTACCAACAACAAGACGATGATCATTAAATGGATCCCATTCAAAATCTGTTACAGTGCTTCCATTCTGTAGGGCAGGCAATGCAGTGTCTGACAAGCGTTCCCTCTTATCTGTCTGATCACATCAAACGAAAATAGACCAAATAAGCCAACAAAATAAGATTGGACTTACTCTTATCTAAAAATTACTATACAAATGTCAGTTTGTAGCTGGAAGTGAACTTTTAACATTCAATAAAGTATTACTAAATATAAATAAAATATAACTAAAAAGCAGAGTTCTCCTTCCTCATAAGATTCATGCCTTAAAATAAATACAGAAATACTGAAAGAATACAGCTGAAAGATCAGAATCAATGGCTGAATTAAAACAAACCCTGTCACAGCATGCATCAAACATAATACGATTACGATTACAATAATATTATACAATATAACATAATATAAAAAATAGATATATTGGAGTAGGAACGAAGATCTCAAATTTACATCATGTTTAGAATATTGCCTTGCTGTAAGCAAAATTGTTACAATAAACAAGTCAATGTGGCTACCAAAGTACCATAATAAGAAGGGTCAAATATTTTGAAACATTATACACAATACACTGAAGTAGAGAATGACGATTGATTAGTAGAGTGACTAGAACTAATGCTGAGACACTTGTGATGTGTACCTGTAAGATAGCAATAAGACCACCAGCTCCACCTATAGGCACTGCACAGAAAGTGCGGTTGGCATGGAAGAAATTACTTTCACCCGGAATGCTTTTCGATAAGTTACGGACGTTATCGATATTTAAACTCTTGTGCATTGGACTACCCTGAACGTGTTTAAACTTGGATTGCCTCACACCTAAGTCGACAAAAATACAAAAATACTCGAAAATTGTAGAATGCAGCAAGTTGAAAGTTTCAATATAAATTAAACTTTAAATAATTTAACCTATAATTAAGAAGATTTAATCATCCAATCCAGTGCACTGTGACAGCACTAGCATTGTGACTAGCAGTTCCTACCAGCAGTAATAATCAGTTAACTTTCATGCATATCTGTTAAACCTAATTTTAAAAAACACACTTTGTGGACAGCAATCTGATACCCCAGGTTTATTTCTATTATTAAAACATTTGTAATCCATATAAATAGTCACACAGCTGTCAAGCTCCAAGAAGTGGCTACTAATTGAAAGCTAGCAGATGACAAGAGATAGAGCTTAAGAAACTGTTTCAGTTTTAGTAGCTCACCAGCCAGAACTTTACTTATTGCTTTTGTTTTGATAAGATCGGTATCATTTGATGTTGCTTTTCTCTCTGCCGTGTCACGAACAGAAGTGGATTTACCCAATCCATCACCTCCACTTCCAGCATCACTTCTCTTCTCAGATGAAGCACTCTGTGCTTGACTTTTGACCTGTACAAACCATTCAAACATCAAAACCACATATGTTTATATTAAAATTGCTGGGTTTTGGATATTTGCAAGAGCTAGAAGTGAAGAGCATGTCCTACACCTTGCCTTGATGATACCTCATGCCGAACCCATGTTTTTGACTTGATAAAGTGCCATGGCAAACTTGCCTAGAATTCTGTTGTCTGTACCAAAGGTCAGCTAGAATGGATTCTTAAACAAAAGAAGAAAAATTGTTTAAAAATTCTCTAAAATGCTGTGAATTATACTGGTCACAGTCCCCTATTACTGGTCAGTGCTGCTATTGTTCTGTTTAGTACGAACATGATCGTGTTCAGTATTGCCCTGCCTCTATTCAAAACTTCTCTGCTACCACTAAAAGGAGGTGATTGGCATTTACCTCCTTTTAGTGATAGCAGAGGAGTACTACAAGGAGGTAATTACCAATTACCTCTCTGGAGAGATGAATGATATGTGGTAAAAAAATTAAGTGTGAAACAATGCCAGATCCTAAGTATCACAGAATCTGCAGAATTTCATGCAGCATCAACTTATAAATCATCTGCTGGAAATACCTGAGTGTCCAATTCAGCTGCTGCTGCTGTTGATGATGGTGGTGTGGGCACAGTCTTCTCCACTTCCCTAGTTTTACTCGTCTCCTTTCTCTTTGGCTTGGAAGAGACATCGTCAGGCTCATCTCCAAATTTTCGCCTTAGCAGAAGCTCGCTCTTTTTTGACGGATCCAGGCTAACAGAGGTAAGCTGAAATCAATCAATATAATTGAAATCAATAAATAGCCCACTCAAATCAATCAGCAAGCAATGACATCAATAAACAAGTCTTTATGATCTGACTCTCAAAGATGCCTACAACCAAATTATCAATCAACATGTTTCAAAAGTCACCCATACTTACATTGCTCACAAGTCTATCCCTGGCAACTTCTTAATAAACCCAAATCCCTGTTTGCTCATTAAGCTGTGTTTTGCTGTTTCAACAGTAAGCCTCATGTTATAACATGTGACTACCACAGAAGTGCACTTACCGGTTTGGTTTCTCCACTTAACCACTGTGCGATGTCCATCGAAGGTGTGCCACTAAAAGTATCCGGAAAAAGATCGGAATGATATTCTCGTAATGACTAAATAACAAAATGCCAAAACAACAAACTTCTAACACTTGTTGCATAAGAAGCATATGACTGTCGTGTTCAACCAGAAAAAGGACAACTACTATTTTAAGCTGTGACAAGTGGCCACGAGAAACCTTCAGAGGTCAGTTGCCTTGGAGAAATTATTGGTTTTCTGCCAGTCATAACCTTTCATTTTTCAGTTGTTATCACTTTGGAGATGACTGGCAATTCTAAAACCCGTCAGAATAGGCCTATGGAGGCCAAAGTACGATTTACACCATCATCAAATTGACAGCACTTCTAACCAGCAAATCTGTCAAAACAGAATAATCTAAGGTTGAAATACAGAAACGGGAGAAAGTATCAGTACTCAGTTGCAAGTATTGCTGAAGAAACTACCAGTATACACTCCTTCTAATCATTATTAATAATAAAACGTACTTTAACGATGAGCTGCATTGGTTTCCCAGTCGCTTTTAGTACACTCTCGCCATTAAAAGTGTTAGAAGCTCATCTAGCTGCTACTATCTTCTCATAATATTAAAAAAACTTTTATAGTTAGAATGCTTTATTCATATTGACTATTGATTGTTTATTATATATGATGTATGTACACCAGAATGCGGATTGCAACTGGTTCAATAAAGAATATACTTACTTACTTACTTACTTACATACATTTTTAGTGCTTTTGAAGTTTTGCATATTCATGATTTTAGATATTAAGTTATTTTATGCCAGAAAATCAATTTCAGCTGCAGATGGCTAACCAGCAAAGCCAAACAGAGAGAAGTATGTGTCTGCTAACCTTTCTAGGAACATTATAAGAGACTGGAATGATCGACTGTTGAGCAAGCACAAGCAGACGATTAACTTCACAGTTCATGACATCCAAGGCACGCTTTGGCACAAGTGCCAATCCCTTCAGCTGCTCCACTGTATCCACAGAATCTTAAACAAAATTAAACCATTCCACATAGTAGACATTCATCATAAATAAAGTTAGCATCTTCAAAGAACCTCTAAAAAAATATAAAAATAGACTCCCATGTCAACCATTCAATCACTTGCAATTACTGGTCATGGAATTTTACTTTCTTTATTTTGCTCTATGTTGTATTTAATTAAATCGTTAGGTATTCGTGGATACATTTACCTTAAATAAAAGATACATTTTATCTTAAGTAACAACATGATATCTCTCAGAACTAATATTCTACATTTCAACATCTCCTAAACAATTATTCAATAAACAGCTTCATTCATTCATATACCTTGTGCTTGTTGATATTTAGTAAATTTATTCAAATTTACTCAATCTAGTTTCCATTGCTTCTCATTTGAATATTAACATTTCTAGCCAATAATCAGACATTTCCTGAATCGACATCTCACTCAAGTTTTTCTACTCAAAAAACATCTTCTCTTTCTGCCATAAATTCAGAAAGTCTCTTCCAAACAAAACGACTGAGAACAGAGGAGATGAAAGCTCATTGAAAGACGCACATGACAGCAAAAAGAAATATAAATAAAGTACAAGGTTAAAGAAGAAACCAACATATTTACTTTCAACAAGATATGGATCTTTGTCTGCAAGTTCCAGAAAACGAATTGACGTATCTCCCTGTTAGACACAGACAGATATAAAATGACTAGTAAAACGATTAAACACCTCTAAGCGCTAAATAAATTTGCAGAATGTTGTGCCATTGAATACAGCATAAAGACAGTTGGTAGACTGTTATATGTATGATGTAAACTAAGGACATGGACATCACATACGGTACAGTATGAATGAAGAATCTTTTGTCTTAGGTGCATACACAATCTAACCAACAGTAAACCCTTTTCCTGCGAAGTTAGACAGCTCTACAAAAACTTTCCAAATACACAGGTTGAACCCATCTTTGAACCCAAGGATGGGTTCAAGTTTGCCCAAGCCAATAAGCTCATCCACCAGATAAAAAAACTTTACCTCCAATTTTTGAACCAATCAAGTTCATCCCACCAAAGTTCCTTAAGGACAGTAGAGGAGGGAATAGACCAAGGTGAAAAATGCAATACTTCCCAAGATGAAATGCTGAACCAGTGATACCTAATAATTTATAAATTTAAACTAATTTAAACACCTGTTTAAAAGACAATTTAACAAATTTAACTAACAAAATTTAACCATATAAGCTTACAACCAAACAACACAAACAACCAATGTGGAATAGTTGTCATCTATCCAATTTCCACTTCCACTTACCAAAAATATCATGCAAATGCTAAATTGTTATATTCATGATGTATTTAAACTTTAAAGCATGCATTCTTGTCATAAGTTATAAAAAAATTTATGTTAAGAAATTGTTCATTTCCTTACTTTGCCAGCAAGAAACAGCATAGAAGTGTCAGGATCATAAAAAGGCATCAGGATTCTAAAACAAGCCAAACATGAGTATTCCAAAAAAGTTAAACATTAGAATTATAAAACAAGCCAAACATGAGTATTCCAAAGAAAGTCAAACATTAGAATTATAAAACAAGCCAAACATGAGTATTCCAAAGAAAGTCAAACATTAGAATTATAAAACAAGCCAAACATGAGTATTCCAAAGAAAGTCAAACATTAGAATTATAAAACAAGCCAAATATTAAGATTCTAAACCAAGTCAAACATAAGGACTCCGAAATAATTATTAAAATGCTACATGAAAAGAGAACGTTTTAAAAATTGAACATTACAATTCTAAACTAATCAAAGCGTTCTGCTCAATTTGAAAACACAAATTTGCCAAAACCAAAATAACAGACAAAGAGCTGTTCCCCAGGTCACAAAATATGCTGCTGGTCACTTCTCATCTAGCTTCAATCCATTTTTCAACTCTCCTTCACTTCCTAAACCTTTCCATCACCTGTTTTTCAGCTTAAAAAATGAAAAGCTTGGTGAGACACCATGTTATCTTCAACCAAATTTCTCATTTACCCAGTGGATGAGTCAAGACTTATGCTCTTGAGCGACTTGGTAAGGTTCCTCGTATCCCAAAGGAAAGCCTCTCTCTGCCTGGCCTGCAAAAGAAAGCCAACAGACACAGTTACCAGCAGAAAGAGACAGAAGCACTATCCAAGAATCTGAATAACATTTGAACTCAACATCATACAGAAAACTAGTTTGAGTGTGATTGGTAATTTAGGAAATGCAAGACAGCAGACTGTTACATCACTGTCGCTATCTCTGTCTCTGTCTCTGTCTCTCTCTCTCTCTGTCATTCTGTCTTTATCTCCATCTCTCCACCTATCTTTCTCTCTCTCCCTCTCTTTCCCTATCTCTCCCTCCTCCTCCCCTCCCCCTCTCTCTCTCCTCCTCCCTCTTTCTTCTCTCTCACAAGCATCTGTAGGGTGCAAGCAGAACCAGCTCCTTCCGAGTCTCCCTGAGTGCAGAGGGCTTCCAGCCATAAGAAACAGTGACCATTCAACAAATTAAAGGGTGAAGGTATCCAAGCAAGAAAGGTAGATGGTCACTAGGCTACTTTACATAAAAAAGGAGCCAAAATACCAAGAAATCTTGCTATCCTGTTGAAACTACAAGCAGTTACTTTGATCGATAATGCCAAGAACTATTTTAATTTAAATGATTTTTATCAAAAAGGTCTCTATCACAGTTAGCGAAGTAATACTTACCGAATTAAATCCAGTGGATAGGACGAGGTCTTTGTCACCAAGCCACAAGACACGAGAATCCTTGTTGTTCTGATGTCCACCGACAGACTGTTAGAAGCAATAAACAATAAGACAGACTGTTAAAAAAATGAAGCCTCAACAAAACAGTCCATTCTCAGTTCCATATAATCATTACACCCAATGCTTAACCTGTCTTTCATAGCAATGTCATTCTAAACTAGGCTGACCAGACGTCCCGGTTTTCCCGGGACAGTCCCGATTTTCTGCTAGCTGTCCCGGCTGCCGGGAAAGGTAGGCCAAACTCTAAATATGTCCCGGTTTTTAAAAACTGACCTGACTTTCCGATCTTATATTTGATGTATTTCATGTGCGTTTGTCATGTGATCAAATAAAGGATATACTTACTTACTTTATCAACGTCTCCTTGATTTTACTACTGGCATCTGGCGAGTAAATTCATTTTAATCTCACTTTTATTTATTACCATGCATAATACGGTAATACCTCTTCCGGTTCTAAACGTCATATTGTCGTAGTGATAATATTCTGATAAAACACATTTTCATAAATAATAATTTTTAATTTAAAATCTAAATCCTACAATTTGAAACTAAATTACTTAAATAAAATTATAAAATGTCAAAACGAAAATGTTCTATTAACGACGATCTGAAGGCCGAGTTTTTATTCTCGTCCAGCAGTGCGACTGATGGTAGTACTGCATTCTGCAATATCTGTAAGTCAACTATTTCGGTTGCTCACGGCGGCAGGTCAGACATCAATGACCACATTGCCACTAAGAAATGTTATGATAGAATGTTAGCAGACAAAAAAACTTTTACGAAGCATACATTCATGTGCCAAATTTGAGTAACTGATTTGAGAAATTTAGAATTTAATTTTAAATTTAAAAGCATGATTTTAATAAAACCTTTCACTTAGTCTTATTGTCTTATACCAATATAATAAGCATAAAATAGATATTTGTGCAAGTTATATTACATTAATTATTGACAACATCACAAATTTATTTTGTGATTGAAGTGTCCCGGTTTTTAGTTTCCAATATCTGGTCAGCCTATTCTAAACACATTCCCAATACCCAAAATACTAAAAACGTCCAAACATGATTATAAGTCATTATGAAATCATCATCATACTTAGTTTACCTGTTGTTTCTGAGCAGCTCTAACGTCAAACAATCGTATGATCTTATCGCGGCATGATGTAACCATCAGCGAACCATCTCCTTTCCAACTCATGCTCTGAATCTGATCTTCATGATCTTTCAGTTCTAAATAATTACCATAAAAAGATTGATTCATATAGAGATTTAACACACAACACCAAAGGAGTCCATAAACTAACAATCAATCACTTCAAAAAGTAGTTCCACAAGGCCAAGTAATTGTAATTGTAATTACGACAATTTATATCGCATCACTGGTAGCAAGCTACTGCTAGGATGCTTTCCAAAATGTGGGGTTCCATAGTACGACAGATTCTGGCTGTTCAGAGAAATGGATTATAACATCCTATATATTATGAAAACTGCCACAGTACTAATGAATGCCACTTTAAAGTGAACTCAATGTAATCTTAAACCAAGGACGAGTCCTGTTGAAATCCATAAAAATCTTAAAGACACACAGAAACTCAGAAAACACACAGGATGCAAATCTTAACTGACTTTGTGGGGCAAACATGTCTCAAATCTGGTCCAAGATCTGAGACAACAGTGTTAACTCTTAGGAGTCAACATAGAATGTCAAGGTTGTGGTAACTTAAAATTCAAATGATCAGGCATTTTATAAAAGGGATTCATTGTTTTTACACATCTTTAATGGATATGGATCCTAAACTTATTCCAGGTCTCTTCATAAAACATAAAGCAATTCTGGGGTGCTTGATAATGCCCTAGGGACTGATGAAGGTCCAGTATAAGTAATGAATGCACTTTACTATACATAATAATATATGCAAAAAATAAGTAATTCAGAAATTGAAAAAACTTCTCAATTCAATCAATATCTTTCTGAATCACAGCAGTAAAACAATAAATCTTAGTACAAATTTATCTGAACTTAAGGTTTAACTCAACGTTTGCCAAATACAGCACACTAAAATTTCTTTAAAGCAAATGTAGAATTCCTGATGTGCCGCTTACCAATTAAGGCAGTCTGCTTCAAAACATCAAATATTTTGACGCATTGACCCACAGACAAAGCGAGTAAACTCTCAACAACGGGATTCCATGCTATTGTGTCAATTTTCTTATCTTCCTGAGTCAGGATGCATGCTGGATTGCAGAATGTTCTGTTGATAGCTTCCCCTGGAAGATGCCAAACCTTGGCCTAGCATTATTCAAGCAACATAAAAACAACAGCAATTAGTGGTAAAATATTAAAGAAAAGGAACAGTCAGGCTTTAATAAAGAACAATTAATTCTCTTCCTGAACTTTAAAAGCAAACACTGTAAGAATTCTGTGATCCATTCAATTTGCTTGCACTCATGGTATGACCCATTCCTAATTTACAACAGGACAAACAGCTGAAAAGACAATGAACACAATCTGAAAGTCCCAAAAACTTAAAACAAGCTTTTCACAGCATGTCGCATGAAGGAATGTGGAGAGCATTGCTCCGTGCAGGCATGCCAGAGAAACTGATCAAACTCGTACAAGAAAAATACTGGAAATCATCAAGTGTGATATAGATAATTCCAGATGAACATGAAAGCACGTCAAAGCTGTATCTTATCACCAGGCCCGCCGACAGAAATTCCGGGCCCCTAGGCAGAGCAGTCAACTTTTTTTGAACAAACTGAATTTTTTTCTTACTTCCACACAAAAATTTCTGATGACTTTTTTTTTTTGCTTTTCCGTGAAATTGTCAGAAGGAAAATTGTCACAAGCCGCATTTTCCGCCCTCCCGGGCCCCTCGTTACGTGTTACGTTCTATTTTATAAGGCTTAACATCATAAACTTTGATTGCGGGCCCGGCCCGGGCCCCTAAAAGTCGCCGGGCCCCTGGGCATTTGCCCCCCCCCTGCCCCCCCTCTCGGCGGGCCTGCTTATCACCATACCTGTTTAACCTTATTATAACCAGTAATGACACTTAGCCTAAAAACATGGAGTAAAGAATCAAACCAAATGGAAGGTTGGTGTATGATCTGTTTGCTGACAACATAGCTACAGGTGGAACAGAAGGAATTTCAGAAATGACAGATAGACAAAACCAGGAGAAGTCTACTGATTAACGCGCCATTCCTGAACGATTGTAATGTGCTTCTGGTCATAACATTTTAAGAAGCACATGAAAAAACAGTGATGTATTGTACTGTAAATATATTGTATTCTTAGTTTCTGCAACCTGTTATAATATTCAGAGAATCAGTCAGACAAGATCATTACCGTGAAGTCCTGAGAGCAAGTGGCCAGCAAATAGTCATCAAAGGGACTGAAGTCAAAATCAGTTACAAAGTCTGAAAAAGAAAGAAATACCTCATGTAAGTTTTCACTTTAGTAAGTGAGTGAAGTCATATGAAATAAAAATCAGTCATGTGTTAATTGAAATGATGTAACAAAGCTTCAGTTTCTTTTACACAAATTCTGTCATTACATAGCTAACCATAAGTTACATTAGTTTCCATTCAATATGCTGACACAAAGTTTTTTTCAAAAAGAATGAACTTGAAGCACAGCAATAAATGTCTTGAATTCAATCTCATTCTACCTACTTTGTGGCACTGCTATTTATAAACTTCTGTTTAGTCACAAACCAGCAATTAATTAATTATTCCACAAATCAGACGTGATACATTTGCATTTTGACCAGAAGATGGCTTAAATTGCACAGCTACTTGGTATTTTCTTTAGCTTTGCCTGAATGTACCTGAATGTGCCTGAATTGTTGACAGATTTTCTCCACTGTACCGTCCTTTAGCGTTGAGTGGCAGTGCTCCAAGTGCACTTCCACCTGACGTTTGAAACATGCAACAAGCACATTAATTAATCAATATAAAATTTTAATTATATAAACATTAGCAATGTTGTCATATTTACTTGACACATTATACTTCCTAAAGCCTGCACTGCACTTGAAACCATTCCAAGAGAATGCTATGCAGCCACTATCATGAATTTATTACCTGCTAATAAAGGTTTTGGCAGTTCCATGCCATAAGAGACAGTTTGTTTTCTACAATGCATAATATATAGGTATACACAGATAATTAACTTACCAGCTTGATCAATATTGAAGACCACATAACTGGCACTGGCTTTAATATGATTACCACAAGAACTATTCAAGTTGCTTGCACTGATTTCTGTGATCCATTCCTAAAATAAGTTAAAGTACACACAGATGTTTCTAAGTATTTAATGTTGATAGTCTAGACACTTCATATTAAATGTGCCATGGGTCAAGCCACTGTGTTTAATAATCTGAGTTTTTCATGAAAGCAAGTTTATATGGTTCAGAACAAGAATCAATGTCAAACGTTGCAGCCATATTGGTTGCATCAGAACCTGTATCAGGACTGTAACAAGCAGCTCACTTGAAGAATTTCAGGGTTGCAGTCTTCAGCATTACTGTAATGCAAAGTGTGCAAATGCTTGAATTGTGAATATTCCCATAATTTCATAAAGATGTACGTTTTGCCATTAATGACTGCATACAATCATTAAAGTAAGTGAATAGTCAAATAATCATTTCTCTAATTTGGAAATGATACAGTCAGTAAATGGATGGTATCAACATCGTCTGGCATACAGACCACAGCATCTAAATGATCACGAATATTAAAGCAGCTACAAGACAACACCCACCTAGTGTCATTGAACTGCTGTTGTTGCCTTACTGGTTCCCTTCCATATAAAAGTGGCTCTGTGCTTCAACCCATTTCTTATGCATAAGAGAACTAGAACTAACCTCTCGAGCATTGTAAAATAATTCCGAACTACTGAAACTGCTGTACAAGTATTACTCAAACTCAAGTTTAATTTATATGCATTGCAATATGAACATAAATGGCTGATAGAGCCAACTGCCTTATTAAGCCCTACACACCCTTATTCACACTGCTCATTATAACTGAACCACTGAAACCTTGACCTATTGCCAGTGCAATCAAGAATTTATTAGGGAGCCACCAGCGGTACAAACATTCATTTGGAGGAGTACAAGTATTGGCTACATCAACAGAGCCACCACAAAACATATGATGCACAATACATATAAAACAGATCAAGATAATCGTTTTGGAAATACATAAACAGATCAAGATAATCGCACAATACATAAACAGATCAAGATAATGACGTACCTCCTTTTTAGGAATCTTAGCAACTGCGTTTTTATACTTTGATGGTTTAAACTTCCACATTCTCAAATATAAATGTTAAGTAATCCGATCTAAAAGAAATAACCAAGTACACATTACTTTTTCATTTTCATGTAATAAGTATCACATAAAATCACTCACGTACAAACACACCACAAAGCTAGATACAGAATATTGTTGCAAAGATCAGAATGAAAACTAGACATTCTGAACTAAGAAGATCAACAAATTCGAAGATAAAGACAGTCTCTACCTATAATCAAATTCCAGAGATAAACTTTTTGATAAATACTGGAGGCGTTTGGTCTACCTTTTATGGGGCAAGCTTATAGAATCGGGGGCTGAACTAGGCCTATATAGTGCGTAAGTTTACTGGCGTCGTGAGTGTTGGTAAAGTTCAGGTCAGGCGTCGTGAGGGTCGGTTAGGGTCAGGGTTAGTGTCGTCATTACAAAACCTGGTACCGTCCGGTGTCCGCGAAGCATGCCCAAAAATGCTGTGTAATCCCTCGGCCCACGATACTATATGATTGCCTTTTATGGGACCCATCTAATGCCCATGGAAATGCTGACAGGGTGGTCATGCATACGGGCTCAGCCGTTTTGGAAAATGTGTTCGACTGCAGATTTCATACAGTTGTATGGGGAAGTTGATTTTACAAATAAGGAAGCTCATACTGAATGATGAAAGCATCACACAGAAAACAAATGCCTTAACATTGCAAATTAATAAATATTCGTATGAATATATACCGTTAATGCTACTTGTAATAAAGACACTTTTACATTTGACAAGATCTGGATAGTTTGTGTGTACAAAAACTGATGGGCGTGTGCATCACCGGTCTTACCGGATGTCGTCTCGGTTATTGGATATAAATTCACCTACAACAGCAGCCGCTATATAAATTATTTATTTAGCAGTTCATTCTTTAAAGATCTGCCTATTGCTTCACTAGACACCAGCTTAGGATTATTTTAAAGGAACTAACCATTTTAAAAACAGAAACTGAACTGACCTGTTTATTAGTAATCCTTCGTCTACGACCCCCGACTATCTGAACCAGGAAGGCCAGCTGAGTTAAATACCTGTTCACTGTTATTGGGAAAATGGAGCAGCTCTACATTTGCTTAACATCGGAAATTTATTGTTTGATGCTTATAAATAAGTCACTGCACACGTTTAAAACGATTTAAAAACTAGTGCTAAATTGATGATGCTATAGTGCTCTTATTAACGTGAGAAACTCATTGCATTAGAAGCGCCACCTGGTGAAACTCACTGAAACATCATCGGCCATGCATTCGAAAATAGTGAGGACCACATAGAGTATATTATAGTGGTGAGGACTTAACTCTTAACTGTGAGGAGGATAAGTTCCAAAAAGACCGCGCATTGTTCCATCTTGTGGATAAAAGAATACCAGAGCAGTAATGCGGTATGAGATCCGCTGAGACACAGGCCTAGCAAAGGTCTGGTAGATCGATAAATCGATCGCGCTCGATAAGTTAGATTTCAAGAGGAACCTGGAGCAGACCATTATTTTATCTATCTATATTTTACATTACTTGTGAAAGTTCAGGCTAGCATCGATACAACATTGCATCGAAAAGCAGACTATAGGCTTATCGACGGTTAATAAGTGTTGCGTATAGGCCTACTCTAGCAGTTAATGGACAACCATACAGCTAGGCCTATACGAATACGATACAGAAAATACGATGTACACAAAAGATCCCCGAGGTCGATCGCGCATCGATCGCCTACTCAATCCAGCGCGATCTATTTTCAAATCGCCTTGTATTTTCAAATGAGAAGCTCCAGTAGAGAACCCTACTTAGGAGTTAGGGGAGTCGAGCAGTCAGCAAGTCAGTGAGTCGACCAGCCGAGAGTAGTCAATTCGACTAGTAACGAAGGCGTGAACAAGGACCACAAGAGCAAGCATCGTGAGAGAGAGAGAGAGAGAGAGAGAGAGAGAGAGAGAGAGAGAGAGAGAGAGAGAGAGAGAGAGAGAGAGAGAGAGAGAGCTGACGAAGCTGATAATAACACCTCCGTGCAAATTAAGTTCACATGTTGAGACAAAGTAAGCTCAGAGTCAAGAGTAGCCTAACTCCCATATCACGAACTGTGATGGAAAAGGTTATGTAAGGAAAGAGCAGGGTAAGAGGAAAGTCGATACCCTGAAGTTGCCTACGGCCACCCAGCCAAATGAGCTGTGTTTTAGAGGGATTTCAGAGTAGCCGAGCCCGATTGGAGACCATCCAAGAAGAGAGGATATCCATAGTCAGACACATCTGACTCACAGTAGCCACCGCATCCGCTGAATGGGTGTGGATGCAGGCTTGCACATCATCGGCAAATAGTTGGTACAGAAGCCTCAGAGACGCCAGCAAGGAGCAGACATCAGCAGTATAAAGAAGATATAGCAGCGGGCCCAGGACAGAACCGCATTAGTAAGCATCTCTATACGGAACTATGGGGGGGGGGGCGGGGCGGGGGGTCCACAGTGTAGTGGTAACAACAGTGGCGTGAAGAGCAGTAGTTAGCGGGATCGCTTCCCGAACCCTCCCAAAGGTCCACTCAGCCTATCATTCACGAGATGGCGCGTTCGTAAAAATGAGATGTAGGACGTGATAGGCGCTTTGCATGGCTGCCGTATAAGCTTACAGCTAAATTCGACTCCTGTAATAACTTGTCATCATCCGTTCATACTGATTTGTAATCATCCTGCATTGCGTCAGTTCGAAAGTAAACGAAGATAATAATAATAATAAAAGCTTCGTTTGTAACCTGACCCAGATGACCATACGACTTTTATCTACTGTACTCTGCCCCATGGTATGTAAAAAACTGCTGGTAGTTTCTGTTTCACAAAGCTGTGTCATAACGAAGATGATATCATACGCGCCGCCCTCCTCTTTTATCCATGCTCGGGAATGGCACCACCTGAGTACGACAGTGGCGGAGTTTGAGCGACGCCTGGTTTCCAGTCGGGTCTTTTAACTGGGTTTCGCTACTACTAAACAATTTCGCTATAACGATGCCTATAGACACTCAGTCTGATAGAGATATACATGCTTTGAGAGTTGAGCCGCCGCCGCCGATACCGCCGCCTAATTGGAAGGCTCTTGCTGAGACGGGCACCTGTCGATGGTAGCATTCGTTAACCAGGTGCTTTGTCGGTCTGCAGTGAGGCGGGCGATGTCGTCTGTGTTTGACCGCCTCTTTTCAACCCCTCAGTACGACGCATCGTCCCAGTCCCCACCAACCAACCCAACCACCCGATGGGTGCTTGTTTCTCGCTGCTGTGCCTCTGCCGTTGATGGCATGTACTGAGCGAACACTGCTGATAACGAGCGCCGATCTGAGCTCACAATGGGAACGGGAACACGGATATGATGACCATCAACAGTGTCTCGATCTTCAGACAACCGCAAGACGCAAAATCAGATCCATTCACCACCGAAATCAATGAGTGGAGTAAATGCGACGGATATATCAGATGCACTACGGACAGATTCCATAAACGCGCTTCGTTTCTTCCCTGACAATCGTTTTATGTCATAGGGCCTACGAGTTAGGCCTAAATGGTGCTACAGATTCGTTAGAGCAGATCATGTAGGTCCTAATCTTTGGCATCTTGCGTAATAAGTTACCTGTGGATATACGATTCTCGCTACTGCAGTGGCCAACAAACCTCTCGCTGTGGTCTCACTTCAGCTGGGTCAATAGCCTCATTCTCCACTGTATAGTTTACAATGCAACCGGGGATCGGATAATATTTAGCTGTCGGCCATTCTCCAACTAACCATTCGGTTAAATGACTGACCATGAAGAGCGACGAGAATCTGTTGGGCAAAAACTGCTTTCTCTCGTTGGAGTATATAGGCTAACTGTTGCCAAAGTCGCTTGTGAATCGCCTGCAAAGATGTTGTTTGATGAAGAAGAAGTATGATTTAAATCGGCGCTAGCTTGTTGGACTACACTTGCACAGTTCTATTGGCCACATGATCTAAGACGTCCACGTTACAGTCGCTACGATTACTATCGCTATCGTTAGGCCTACACTATTCTGATTTCGAACATCGCAATGGAGCTAATGTTCAGCAACGCGAAGGGACTAATTTCAGGTCGTTCACAGATGGTCTGATACCACCAACAGCTCCTCTGTTGAGCCAAGGAAATTCGCTTACAAGGGTAAGTCAGATCTTATAATTAATTGATTAACTTTCTTATACCACACGAAGAGAAAGGTGTATATGAGATGTATACCATGCATATAGGCCTAAAGCCAATCCGTTTCAAGGTATACGTACATCTCAGTATAATCTCCTTGTCTATCTGCGTCACTCTGTGTCTTTGTCTATTTCTGTGTCCCTATCTCTCATCACCCTCACACTCTCTCCCTCCCTCCCTCTACTCGTTAAGAGCGAAGAACATGATAAAGCATTTAGGTGGAACTGTAGATGCGTGTGTATAACCAATATATATATATATATAATAATATACATACATATAACACTTATACGTGACATTTTCATTCCCGCAGCTGCAACATCCATTAGAAAACAATCGCGTAATTGTTACTTAAGTTTTATGTAGCTTGTATATTATGTGTATGCACAGAAGATAATTTGTGTGTTGTGCTGCATTAGTAGGCTACTATATAGATTTTGTCCTCCGGGAGATGGCCTATCTAAAAATTTACACTAGATTAAACTGCGTTTGAGATATGTTGTGCGTTTGAGAATTCAGAGTGGGAAACAGGAATGTGTTTGGATGCAGTAAATACTTTCCCAGTCTCTCCAGACCAAATACAGCTGCTCCTTGTGTATCAGGAACAGGACGATCTTTATTTCTTGTATACAGAAACACGCAGAATCTTTGTTATTGGCGCCATGTAATAGTTTTTACCATGGCTGAACAAAGAATGGTCTTTCTTCGTTTCCACTTCGATGGAGTTAGATCCTTCTGCTGCTTCTTCTTCTTCCAGATGGATGGCAAATTGAGTGGTAGAGCTTCTGCAGCGTCTGCCGGTTGCAGTGGCTGGGGCAGCGTCCTTCTGCCACTCCTTCTCGTCTCCTGGCTTCAGATGCCTCAAACATACGCCGTAGACATGTGGTGGTAAGGTTTTTATATACTGCATGATCACACTGTTATGTCACGTTGGTCTATTATATAACTCGCATAAAATTTCTTTCAAGATACGTTCTGCATAACAATTGACATTGTTGTAACTTTAAATTTATGTTGCGTCACTGCAGAAAAACTAGTCAAAGACGCTCTTTACGCTCTATAGCCTATAATTTTATGGTTAATGTAGGCCTACTTAAGGACAGAAAGATCATCAGTAAGTGAAACAATACACAGAAAATTAGAAGAGTAACCAGTTGGATGCTTCTAGCAGCAACCAACCAACCAACCAACCAACCAACCATCCATCCATCCATCCATCCATCCATCCATCCATCCATCATCATCCATCATCATCCATCCATCCATCCATCCATCCATCCATCCATCCATCCATCCATCCATCCATCCATCCATCCATCCATCCATCCATCCATCCATCCATCCATCCATCCATCCATCCATCCATCCATCCATCCATCCATCCATCCATCCATCCATCCATCCATCCACACATCACATACATGTATCCATGTATACATTATAAACTTAGGCTATCCAATTATTTCATGCCCCATGCAGGTTTAATGGAACAGTTGTCGTTTATCTACCGAATAACTTAGAGGGCCGTCAAGATGGAATGGAAAAGAATTTTATAATTACAGAGCATATGGCCATCGTTCTGACGGCATCACAGCTTCCCTATGGAGGATGAGCACACCACCCCACCCTACCCCACTCCAAAATGGGTTAAACTAAGCTTCATGTGAGGCTCCTTATTTATGCAGCTGCTGCCTTCAGTGTATCGAGTATTGTATAGATATCTTCCGCGTATCGTCGACTTAATTAAAAATCGCAAATAACGTATCAGCTGATCATATAGGCTATAGAGGTCTAATTCGCATCTCTTCAGATCTGATTCAGAGCTTTTGATATGTTCTCAAAGGATGCTAGGCCTATAATCATAGCCTAAATATCGAAACGCATGCCTACATAGATAGTTCATGCCTTCCTTAAATAACTCAAGATGCATTTTCATCTGAACTTCTAAGGTGCGGTATATATATATGCCCGATGTAGATAGCCGTGCCGCAACCCTTTGAGGAGTTCTTAGAATGCGCTATGCAACTCACCAATACATACACAGGCCTAGCGGTACATACATACCCACATACATGCATGAGACAGGCATACATGCATGCATACACACATACATGCAAATAGACAGACATATACATGTATAGAACAAAAGACGCTACATAAATATCTCAATATATTCATACATGTGTGCGTATACATAGTTTCATTTTATTGGAATACTGTTGCAATTGAAGCAACGCTTTTTAGACACCTAAAATGTGCTATATAATATGATATAGACATGAATATTGCATGCTATAATTCATGGAAATAATTCTTTTATCGCTTACAGTAGGATCTATTGCAACAATAAGCATAGTCTACTATATAATAGGTCTAACTATGGGCTGTGGCAAGTAGATCGTTGTTCATCGTTTAGAATTTATGTAAACGATTCTCGCCTCGAGGGCAAATTTGGCAAGATGACGCTGTATACAACAGTGCTTTGGAAGGCTTTGTCTGCTTTAGTAAAACAATAATATTGTTAACATTGTCACATGTCGTGCATCGAGATGGACGAGGTAGGCTAGCATACATAATAAACCTCCATACATTTGGTTGCACACACTGTTAACAAAAGAGGAATACCTAGGATTATTCCAATGACTAATTAATCAAAACTAGATCGAAGAAGTTTAGTTTGTTGATTACAGATTTAATTAGACTGTAGCCTATCCAATCATAATTTATATTCGTAATCTCCTCCTTGGCCTCAATACAGGTCTCAACGCTAGCAGGCAAATGACTGTTGCAGCAAATTATACCAGTTCATCACCATTGTAGAAGGGTATTGGTTAAATTGCTCATCCAGAGGTTGTGCATCTTCACATTTCTGCAAATCTGACACCTATCTATCATCTGGAGAATGTATACAATCGATACTAGCTATTCGGATAAAACGTAAAACTACGTGAAACACGATACGCATCGTTAAGTATTAATTATAGCCAGAATCACATTTGCTTACGAGTCCCCTCGTTTAGTAATAGGACTCAAATCAGATCGGGCTGAATTCAAACATTGTGCTGCAAGGTACAAATAACGTCACTGTGATGAAATTTGTTAGCAGGAATGTGCAATTGTAGGCCTACATGTAGTCACTATTACAGTCACAAAAGATTATGGGCTTATTGATTTTTTAATATTTAGATATTTAATTTGGCAATAATTTCAGGATTCGTCTTTCTGTTTGCAACGTAGATGGGTCAAAATCAGTTAGGCACACGTTAAAACGATATCAGAATATAAGCATAAAAGTCAGGGCTTGTAAAATATATACCTATGTAGGCCCTATAGGCTACAGAGGTCTCCATAGTTAAGGAACATCGTTTCAGTTTACGACTATCGAGGTTGTCGAATGTCGATACAGACAAAGTTGATAATTGACGATGAACACGACATCTTGTCATCAGTTATTTTATGCTATAAAATACGCCTTCAGTCTCTAACGGTCTTCACGAATACATGAATATATGACACGTACAGACGAAAAATCATGCCTTCACGGAGCGACAAGCATAGGCTATGATCCAATGGACAGCAGATCGACAGACGGACATATACGCAAGCACAGACAGAACTTGGACAGAAAGCCAGACGAACAGACGGCCAAACTGAAATAAGAACAAAAATACATAATTTTTAGCGCGAAAAGTTGTCTTCATAAAGACGACGGAATTACCTTCGATGACCTCTGTGATCAAATATCATGGGCGTATATAGGGAGTGGTTTCAACATCCTCAAAATGAATGCATTACTGTTATTAAAAACTAAAAATGTAGAAACATACTACCATTTCCAATGGAACCCCCACCCCAGAAAACTTAAAGCCCCTCCGAATTTTTTCTTTGCTACGCCCTCTGGCAAAAATACTGACTCGGTCGGGCGATCGAGTCGATCGTCGGCCAAGCCAAGTCGATCGTATTTACTCGACTCGATCGACTGCTGGGTATACGGTCGGCTATATATATGTTATTCAGCACCTACTTTTAGTTTGTATGTAGGCCTCTGTGAATGTATCAGAGCACTTGTATAGCACCATTTAGGTGACTCGACAAGGGCGTTACGGCATGGCTACCTGTAGGATTCACCGAACAAATGTGTCCTAAGTAGAGCAGAAAAAGATTCCTGAACTGTCAACGATGCTATAGTCTACGTGTGAAATTCCCCCATACTAGGAACATCTCACACAACATAATCCAACACAATATGACATAATATAACCTAGCACAGCAGAACATAGGCCTATATCATAACATAGGGTAGAATGATGCAGATTACATGATGCAACAAAATGTCCTGTTACGTAACTTATTATTATTAGCTAGGGTGATCCCAATATTGTGACCTGTGTCAGAACTTCTGCGACGCCTATGAGGTATTGCTTGCAATGGCCGCATAGAAGACAGGCCAGGCCTATACTCAGCGGTGGTTCTGCTGTATTTCAAGGAATCTCGGAGTGAAAGGCGTCGAAGTGTGGCGGAATCACGAGCTGTACGTCGTTGGTTTACTGCAACCGGTCTGTCAGTTGGTCAGTGGTCTGTCTCCTGGACAGATAAAGTTCTGCCAGATGTACCAGGACCACATGCTGAGTATCAGCCGCGGAGCTCAGATGGGCATCCGTGAATGCCAGTGGCAGTTTCGAAACAGAAGGTGGAATTGCAGTCTCGTCGAAGACAGCTCCGTCTTTGGACACGTCCTTGATCAAGGTCAGTATATCCCACGCGCAACCCATCTTCTTCGGACCAACGTGGCATCTTCTAGTTAGGATTCATGTAGCCATTTCAGTCACGAAACCGACGCGTTAATAGTTGAAGCTCCACTGCAGTCTCTGCCTGATTTTGTGAAATCGCATGTGGCAAACAGGCATATTGTGTTGTGTATATGCTCTTAACTTCTGCTGGAAACTCTCCACTTTTTGCTCGTAATGCCCATGACAGATGGAACACTTTTGAATTTCAAAATGCTAGGTCTACATAAAATTATCAGCATACAACACACTATCTTTCACATTTGCTTGTAATGAACCCTGGATAATTACAGAGTTTACTATTATTACGATACAATACAGATGTGTTTATTGTCTTTCGCCTCTACTTGTAATGAACCCTGAATACAATTACATAAACGATTCACTTGTAGCGACTCGAGAGACGGCCTTTGTGCACGCCATCTTGTCGGCGGGTGTCGTTCATGCGGTCAGTCGGGCGTGTCGAGACGGGGAACTGACGACGTGCGGTTGCAGCCGACGACCGCGGCCGAGGTCCCTGCAGAGCGGATGGCTATGGGGAGGATGCGGAGACGACTCCGACTACGGATACAGGTTCGCCACTGGATTCATCGACGTCCGCGAAAAGGAAAAGAACTTCCCGCGGCACTCCAGGGAACTCGCACGAATGCTCATGAATCTACACAACAACGAGGCCGGAAGACGAGTAAGGACATTGCGAGTCATCCAATGACTGCTTTAAGATGTTTTAAGATAACGTAGATATTGAAACTGCTCGTCGTTTAAAAATTATAGGCCTATTCCTTCGACTTGCGATGGAGAGAAGTCCACCAACATGTACTGTATTGTATTGTATTGTATTGTATTGTATTTGAATCTGTCGATGTTTCTTCGTCTCTGTGTCTGTCTCAGCATTATATTTAATGTAAATGTATAATAAATATCTCAGCAACACACAAGGCTGCATTCGCAGGTGCAATATTGAATTGAGTCTTGGTCATTTATCGGTGCCAGGTGAGAATCCGGGAGGGGAGGGTGGTCACTCTGGTCAGGCTGATGAGGTAACGTGGTGACAGGGTCAGATTTGTAAGGAAATGGGCGATTTATTTACTGTTTTTCAGATATTTCTCCATACAAGGTAATGAGGTGTCCTTAGACGCTGCCACAACAGGTTGCCCACCGTTTCTGCCCACTGGTAATCGCACCTCGGTCGGTCTGTCCTTTTGTGCACGTCTCTCTTTAGTGTCCTTACCTGTCCTCTTGTGTTCCACTATATGACATTTATATGTCCGTATTTCCGTCTGTATGGCTGTGTGTGTCTGTCCAGTTAAGCCCACGTAAGTGTGAGAGACTAGTTGAGATGACGACAGGCGTATAAAGAGCGGCGGAGAGAGGCTTTTTCATGCGACTCTATCTCACTTGAAACCCGTGTTGCAATTATTTCCTTTGATGTTTCTTTTGGTCTTTGGCCAATTTGTTCCCATTTTTCGTATCGTAAATTCCGCATAATGGACGACATGAAGCGAACGGAATCCGACAAAGTACGCATGACGGAATCGGTCACGGTCCGCGGCCCGTCAAAGTTCGCCCGATCCCGACGTAGGCAACGACGGCCTGAGGCGAAGGCGGGAGAGGCCGGGAGAGGGACCTACCTCGCCGGTGACAGATGAAGGCAAATTATAGACTAGCGACGCAAGCAATCATCACACGATCTGAATGCATCATCGGCTGATCTGGTCTGATCTTCGTCCTAAGATTCGTCTTCATAATGGCGCCGGCTTTTCCTCTCTTCATTTACACAAGACGAAAACGACGCCAGTTAAGCCTTTCTTCAGGTGATGACGCGATGACAGAACAGGGCTGATAATGGCCTTTGTGCACGCCGTCCCTTGCACGTAGTTATAACACACAAATGCGGTATACATGGGCCACACGTGTACACGACATATGCATAAACCATTTAAAGGTCTATGCTAGTATTTACGACATACATTCATGTGTAGGATTCAACGGAAAGAGACACAAAGGAAGACCCAGACTGTGATGGATTGACAATACAAACGAAGCCATAATCAGACTTGGACTAAACATAAGAGGAAGAAGAGCGCTGGACTTCACAAATGACCAAAAAAACATTGAGGCGCCGATCCAAACCAGAAACAGATGGAGCCAACGCTAAACAAATTCGGGTTCAAACACCGACGGAACTCTGAGCATGGAGGACTTCTTTGCAAGTCTTGTTGTAAATTTTTATGAGCGGAGAAGGAGGTGGAGGAAGCAGAGCTGGAGGAGGAAGAATATCATTGGCTCCAAGCGCATCAAGGGAAGGAGTTAAGGGTAAGAGGGACTGTAGGATGGACAGAGATACAGAGGCTGATGCAAATAACCTAAAGAGACAGATGCAGAGAACAGGGACCCACGTTGTGCTGTTTTCCGTTCCATTTCCCTCGCAGTGAATGAGTGAGTGAAGGCTTAGCCGCCAGATGGTGCACATGTTAGTTCTACCGTGAACATTAATGGACAATTGCTACGAGGAGGTTAACTGCTCAGCTCACGGTCAAGTGAAATGCGAGGCCTGGACCAAACAAGTGGGGAGAGCGGCGTGGGTCGGAGAATGGATCCGGCAAACAGGCGGAGAGAGTGGAGTTGAGAATGGATCCGGCAAACAGGTGGGGAGAGCGGAGAGGGGCTGAGAATGGATCCGCTATAAGAGGTTGGGGAGCAGCGTTTCTGAAACCAGGTGCAGTTGAACACTTCGTCTCCTCTTAACGACTGAAATGGCTTCTGGCTGAGGCTGTTTGGAGTGAGTGTGGATGGATGGCTTTGGGGTTGGACGCAGCAGATGCGCTCATTTGGGTGGAAAGACTGGCACTCCTTCGTCGCCAATGGAGTCACTGGTGCGGAAGAAGAGAGAACGGAGGATTGGAGATACATAGGAGAAGGAGAAAAAGGAGAAAAAGGAGAGGGGTGGAAGTAGAAGCGCATAGGAAAGGAAATACAGCCACGGTCAAATCAAGAGAGGCAGAAAAAGAGAGGCAGTCACAGAAAGAGACAAACACAGGCAGACAGAGATCGAGAGAAGAAGGAGGAGGGAGGAGGAGGAGGAGGAGGAAGGAAGGAGAGGAGGGTACAACGTTATTACCGGGCGCTGTGCTTCATTTCATTGGCGACTGATGCCTCACTTGACCCAATGTCATCGCGCCTTAGATCAGCGCTGTCTTCTTAAGAAAGGAAAATAATCTGATATTTAAGAATATGACAAACATCAATGTGCCACTAACTATCGTCTCTTCTTTCTTTTCTTCCAGCTGCTTCGTAGCTTTTCCAATACTTTACCGTCTTTCTCCTCCTCCTCCTCTTCGTCCTCGTCCTCCTCCTCCTCTTCATCCTAGTCCTCCTCTTCCTCCTCTATCTAAATGTTCACTCGTTTCTTCTGCAGTTTCTGCTCAACAACCGACTAGCGAAGAAGTTGGAAGTTTTCTGTTGTTCGGATTTTGAATCCGGAACCATGAAAAAAAATTAAACTCACATTGCGGAATAAGAGAACGAAATGAATCGCTTAATATCTGATTGAAGCATCATCACATAAAAGTATTTTGTATGTCTCTCAATGACCATTATTTGTGTGCAAGGTGAAATGGCAGTCACTCGCTTTGTACATGTCTCGCTCAGCAGCAGTTCGCAGAGGTCCTGGGCCTAAGGATCTTTCTGCTTAAGTGTAAACTCTGCAACAATAATCCGTGATATGTAATCAATTTTTTCTTAAGGATTGACTCGCTTGACAATAATATGTCAACCTTAAAAGAATCGAACCAGGTTTGGATTATCAGTTGGACGTACGTCATCCAAATATCCAATTGAGAGGGATTGAATAGGTGGCGCTACGACGTGTTAACACCGACTCAAAACTGTTCTTTTTGACCGTGTTGGAGTCGGGAACACCTCTGAGTTGTTTCTTTGAAGAGGTGCTATATAAATAATTGAATGAATCAGTGAGTCAATGTGTCTGTGTGTGTTGTAGGCTGTGGCCAATCACGTGAGGCCGGAGTGCAAGTGTCACGGCGTGTCTGGGTCGTGCAGCCTGCGGACCTGTTGGCACCAGATGGCGTCGTTTCGTGAGACGGGCGATCGGGTGAGGGACCGTTACGATGCAGCGACGGAGATGAGGTTCAACGGACAAGGGACGAAGCTGATCCAGGCCCAGCGCCAGTTCAACCGAGCGACGAAGGAGGACCTCGTCCACATCGAACAGTCCCACGACTTCTGTGACGCCGACCCAGCAGCTGGATCGATCGGAACAAAGGGGCGCCAGTGCAACCGTCTGTCGCAGGGCATCGACGGGTGCAACCTCATGTGCTGCGGAAGAGGATATAAGACGTTCAAGAACCAGATGAACGATAGATGCCGATGTAAGTTCCACTGGTGCTGCTATGTCAAGTGCGAGACTTGTGCACGGACGACGGACGTCTACAGATGCAAATGATCAACAGGTGGCTGTGCGACGTCATCGTCGCTGTCGTCTGCTGTCAGATGTTTAGTCTTTGTGTCCTCACATTTATGGTGCGCCAATGTTACGTTCGACTGTGTGCTCCACTCATCTTCGCGTCACCACACCGTTAAACTGAGGCAGACAGAATCACAGAAAGAGATTTCCTTCTTTCTTTGTAAATGGTTGCGGTATGTCAGCATTGAGATCAACAAACGAATATATGATGATGATGATGAAGCAGACAGAAAGGAGAAGGGAGATACACAAAGACAATGGTAGGCAGAGTTGGACAAAAAGCATCAAAAGTAAGACACAGGTGATTTTTAGCGTACACGAGCGAGCAAAGTAGGCCTATTCAGACGAAAGAAAGGGATAGAGTAAGACAGACAGAAACACAGATAAAGAAATAAAATCTGCCTAACAGACGCATTCCGTAGGAAACTGACGGATGGACGATGCGTAGGGAATCTGATGATGTTGCAGCAGACAGCAGTTAATTACTAGCCTACAGGTCAACTGATTAATCAAATTAGTGTTTAGATGTGTAATACCACTTTCAATTTTCCAGAATCAAGTAGGCCTAAGTAGAGGCGGGTCAACTATCCCACAGTAAAAAGAGAAAGATTAGGTAGCAGATAAGAAGAAACAAGCGTCGAAGAAGATATAATGTGTGAAGAATTTCGGTGAGATCTGTCGTTCAAATAATCGTAGAAGGTCATACAGCCTATCTCGACTCTTGCACAGATAATGTTTGAGCAAGAATTTTAAGGTGGAACTGAAAATATTTTACTAGCCGTTTATTGTCGATAGATTGTGAAAACGCGTAGGATCATGTTCATGGCATGCAATAAAAGTTGGTTATGAACACAATTCAAGGGTCTAGAATAAATATTCGTAATTCAAATTAAGTTAAATGCTTTGTCATTCACGATTCAAATGCTCTGACAATCGTGTTTCAATTGTTCATAATGGCCTCCGGGAATTCAAATGTCAACAGATGCATTCGGGATTCATATGTTTACAAATGCATTCGTAATTAAAATGCCCATAATTACATTTGTGATTAAAATGCCCATTATTGCGTTCGGGTTTAACCCGCAGGCTTTCCGCTCCAAATTGAAGACCCACCTCTTCAAGAATTCCTACCCTAACCCAACCGATCCTCCGTGTGCCCAGCTTTCTCGTCCTCAACGAAACACCAGTGCAACTGCTCTGCCTCCTCTTTCTGGTCTCTCTGGCAACCGGACTCGGACCTCTAGGCTACTGGACATCGATCTTTGGAGAACACCTCTGATATAACACAGAACTCGTGAATAAGCTGGTGTCCTGCACTTAGCTTTAGAGTAGGCTTAGCTCTGCATAAATTTAAATTTGTAGTTTACGATTACGATTACGGATTCAAATGCTCTGGCATAAGGAAGCACTTTGCTAGAGCTGTATTAGACAATTGCAGTGGGAAGGTCACTCTTAGGTTTGAATTGCTTACGCTAGTAGTTGAGGCCGTTTACCATAATACTCGAGTTTCGGTTTGAAAGGAATAAGACAGAAATCCTTGTTAAGATATCATTTATTTGATCCAATATGTGGAGCCAAAGGCCTATGTCGTTGCGATTTACTATGAAAAATGCCACCAAATCTCTTAGTTGACCGATAGCACAACTGTTCAAAAAGAACAAAAGTTTCAATTAGGTTTGTGCACTTAAGTTTTCTATATATGAGACTCATGCTAGACTGATAGGATAACGATAATGATAATCGTCGTTTAATATTTTCAAACTGACAAGTACGCAGTATGATTCCATTTCCAATTCAGAGTATGAACGGATGATCACAAGTTATTACAGGAGTCGAATTTAACTGTTTGGCAGCCATACAAGGCGCCTATCACGTCCTACTGCTCAGTTTTCAACGCCATCTTGCGAATGAAAAGGCTGAGTTGACATTAGGGAGTGTAGCGGGAAGCGAACCCGCATCCGTTTTCTCTTCGTGCCAGAGTGTTACCATTACCCTAAACCTCTCCCCAAGGAAGACTTAGCCTCACTTAGGACTACATGAAATGCATTAATGATGGCAAAAACGCCGCCACTATTTTTCAAAACGTCTGTATAAACGTGTCTCGATATTGAATTAACCGTAAAAATTGATGTTAAATCACACTGTATAACTTATGTTTACATGAATTCGCTAGATGACAGAGAAGCGGCTTTGTTATACGGTAAGCAGGTGATGATGCACGTCCACTGATTCCACTTAGGCCTATAGGTATTCTGTCTTGGACTAATAATCTCATCAAGTGGCTCATTTTATACATCTATGCACGTGACAGCAGCACATCGTACGTGGGTAGTGACTGGTTGCATCTCGTAATCCTACTATCTCTCAGTCACGCTCAGTGCTTTTTTTACTAGAAAAAAGGTTCCGGAACTCAACAAATTCAGAACAATTATTATGAGGGCATATTTTATGCTAATATTTCTCTTTCATATGTCTCACTATCAATACACGCTGAAAGCACTGAAATTCAATTAAAATATCTAAGTAATTTAAAATATTTTTATTAAATATTTAAATTAACCAAGTTATTTTTAATAGCTGAAAAATGTCCCGGAACGAAGCCCTGACCGCTCCGGCTGAAAAAAGCACTGGCTATTAATCTTCCAAAGTAGCCTAAATAAATACCTTACATTTACAAATATGCTGAGTAGGTCTATGTATAATCAATTATAATTATTAATAAACTAGATGTTCTCCCGTCCTAAGACGGTAAAATAACTTCGATGAGGGTACGAGCCCGCGGGCTGCATATTGGACAGCATGGCAATAGACTATCGCACAGCCCAACTTTCATAACACTGAGATTTGAATCTAAGCGACGGTTTAAAACAATTCTTAGTGCTTAGTGCTATAGCCGCTACCTACTGAAATTAAATGAGTCAACATCCGCGGATCGCATGTTGGACAGCACGGCAATATAGTGCGATAGCAGCGCCACCTATCGAAACGAAATGAATCTAGTTCATAGCGCAAACGTATAGGATTTTAGCAGCACCACCTACCGAATGTAAGAGTCTAATTAGCGTAACATAAAAAGTTGACTCACGACATATTTCGCTGCTTCTTTTATTATATTATTAATTAATATAGGCGTAATTCTAGACTTTGATTGATTTCTTTTCGAATTGCATTAGAATTGTATCCAACCGATTCTCGTTATTAATAATATTGTTCTCAATGGGCTGTATTTCACTGAAAACCAACAGGTTCCATCACGAGTTGAAAGAAGTTTTATGACTGCTTCCATGCAGGTTTTGAGACTGATGATCCTGATTCTATGGGTGTTATCAGTGGCGTAACGAGGGGGGCAGGGGGGCGGCCGCCCCGGGGCGCAGGACGGGGGGCGCAAAATTAGGTCTGAAAATGTGTTTTTGTTAAAGAAATCAGGTAAAAATAGAAAAATAGTTTTAAAAAAGTAACTTTTGTACGTGAGTCTGGGGGCGCACGGGCAAGGGGGCACAAAACAGAGACACAGAGGGAAAAGCAAAAAAAAAAAAAAAAAAGGTCATCAGAAATTTTGGCGGAAGTTAGAAAAAAATTTTCAGGAAATTCTTGCCCCCGGGCGCACGAACCCCTAGTTACGCCACTGGGTGTTATTCCACGGATGGTGCATTTAAGGTAATTTGTAATGTATGCTGAACAGAGTAGAATGAAAGAGCATACTACATGTATTATACACACCACATATAGCCTACGCCTTTATATATTTAAAAGTAAGTAAGTAGTTTATTCACCACCAAATAAAGCAGAATCACAAACGCAAATTATACAAACTGAGTGGTGGGCTACCGGTGAAGTCTCATAGGACTCATCTCGCCGGTCAACAAGTATATAGTATATAAAGCATATTTATATATTACAATTAATATACAATAGGAGACTCTTCCAAGAGTAGATCATAATTAGGTTCAACACAGGATATGTCACGAGCGTATTTTCTTCTTCCCCTTCCTCCTCTTCCTCTTCCTCTTCTTCAATTTTTGAGAGTATGACTTCCATGTTGACTCCATTACCGTCCAACATTGCGCCACGGTGCATTGTCAGGATTTGTATTGGACACAATGAGGGTTCTGATAATTACATATGAAACAATGGTATTAAGCTATGAGAGGATAACAGTGTATCAGGAGACGTGCAGTGCATACAGTTAGTTTAATGACGTTCATAATTATGTCTCTTCATTTATAACAAACGTTGAATGGAACTAGCGAAAGCAGAGAGCTGGCTAAAGAAAGGTTGCCTAGGCAACAGTTACTTATGGCTCATACCCAAAGACTAAGCTGGTGCCCTGTGCTTTGTTATTTAGCGCTTTTTGAAATCGAGAGTTTACGCTTACGATTGCGATTAATGAGCTGTAGCTGCCTTTTGAGGCACATCACGTATGCATGCAACGTCGTTGATCGTAGAAATTCATACTCCGTGGAAAGATCGTGTCGTACCGACAAGACGGAACATAACTTCCAGTTGAGCGGTTACGTTGATCGGTCGTCAGAACTGCTGCGGCCGCTGATAACGTTGCGTCGTTTTTGAAAACGATCCATTTCTGGCTAATTACAGATGGAAATGAGAACGAGGAAGAGGCGGAAGAGGAGGAGGAGGCAGGTGGAAGCGGAGGAAGAGAGACAGAACCAGATACAGCTCAGCATCTAAGAGTCACATATTCTGTTATCAACGGATGGTGCGTTCATGTTACACAAAAGACTTCTTTGCCTCTCCCCTCTCGCCAATTCCCTCAGCATTCATTCTCATTATCCTCACTGTCGTCTTCTCATCATCATCATCGTCGTCATCATCACCATCATCATCAACATGGTCATCGTCATCATCATCATCATCATCATCATCATCATCATCATCATCATCATCATCATCATCATCATCATCATCATCATCATCATCATCATCATCATCATCATCATCATCATCATCATCATCATCATCATCATCATCATCATCATCATCATCATCATCATCATCATCATCATCATCGTCCACGTTGTCGTCGTCGTAGTAGCCTACTGTTGGTAGTAGCAGCATTGTCGGATTGACTTTCGGTCTTCAGGAGAATTCTCTTGATTTTCAAGCTCTCTTCCTTATTTCCTCCTTCATTCCTTCTTCCCTGCTTTCTTTATTCTTGCCTGCCTCCAATAACGGAATAATGGATGAAATTGAATTTTTAATGTTTGCTAAGGTCTTCGTGCAGAGAGACCTCTTACTCAACACATTTCTCTTGCTTTCTGCGACTGCCTTACGATGGCAATGATGCATGTTAATGACCTTTGTTCTTTCGTTATGGAACGCTCTAGGTAATTGAAAAATAAACGATCCACAGATAGGACTCAGGAGATATCCGCGAGCATAGTTGAAATGCAGACCAGAGCTGATGTTATAATTAAAGCCTTAATTAATCTTCCGGCGTCGGGCAAGTTAAGACACTGATGGATGGTCGATAGTTTATCGCCGATGAACTTGTTCCTTATATATATCAGTTTCCGTATAGAAAAACTAATTTGACCAAAGGTCGAATGGGGTCATTGTCGGTGGCCTTCACAGTACACCGTGGTCCGCAAATAAAGTAAGACACCAGCGAAACTACTTGTGATTTAGATTGGTCAGCTAACTAGCCTCTCAAGTTTAACAAAATGTCCCTTGTGTCTCCAGGGAAAGATGCCTTGTTACTTCTCCTTTTATGTTCACACATTATTCGCGAGATAGCGCCAGGTTTATGCGTCTCTTTTTTATTGATGTAATAACTGGGAAATGGACGACGCTTCTGAAGCTATACAGACAGGTTCCAAAGTTGTGGCACCAATTCGCCCCCTCAACCTATAACGTAAATTCGTTTTTGTTAGGCGTAGAACAGCGGCAAATGCATTCTTGCACGTTCGCATCGGAGCAGGTCAAAGATGGTAGATGAGGGCAACTTAGAGCTGTATTGGATACAAGAGCACTGCGTCAAGTCAGAAGGGTCGAGCAGCTGCTGAGACAGCGCATAGGCATTCCAGAATCCGGTTGCTAGGAGACCAGATTAAGAGAGATGGACAGAGGAACTGTTAGGATGGATTGTGTTTAGGTTGATAGAAATGAAACGGCGGATTGGACGCATACTGGTTCGTCGGACATTTTTTATTCTTGTTCTTACTTTCGGGGTTATAATCTGCATAAGTGAAACGGAACCAAACGAGCATTGGTTTAATCCTGAAGAGGCTGCTCGTAAATGTCATCGTTAACTACAGCGGAATACTAAAAGACAACTTAGATCTACATTTTTTACACGAACACTGTGCCAAGCCAGAAAGGTCCATCTGCCTAAACTACTTGCCTGTCATCCAGATACTTAAACTACCTGCCTGTCATCCAGCTACTTAAACTACTTGCCTGTCATCCAGCTACTTAAACTACTTGCCTGTCATCCAGCTACTTAAACTACTTGCCTGTCATCCAGCTGCCTAAGCGACCTGCCTGCCATCCAGCTGCCTAAGCGGCCTGCCTGTCATCCAGCTGCCTTAAATAACCTTATTGCCATCCAGCTGCTTAACGACCTGCCTGCCATCCAGCTGCCTAAGCGTCCTGCCTGTCATTCAGCTGCTTAAACGTTCTGCCTGTCATCTAACTGCTTAAACGATCTGCCTGTCATCCAGTTGCTTAAATGACCTGCCTGTCATCCAGCTGCTTAAATGACCTGCCTGTCATCTAGCTGCTTAAACGACCTGCCTGTCATCCAGCTGCCTAAACGTCAGGCTACCACACCCGACTTGGTTCTCTACTTGCCATTTCTCTTTGCCTTGGCATATTATAATGGTCATATGAAGAGTTCAGTCATTCACAGTAATCAAATTCTCTGTGAAACGCTTCTGTTGACGTCGGTGGGTAGTTTCCTGTCCAAAACGACGGCGAGCTCTCCCTTCTTTCGCCTTTCGGTCTCGCCCTCTTAAGACTTCGTTACTTGTCGCCGAATCATTCGAATTTCATTATTTCACTCAGATGAATCGGAAAGTTTCGACATCGAGAGGAGTGGCGTCATTGGACATTTGAACCTGCCAAAGGGCAGAGAACTTGAAGAAGAAGAAGAATAATCGGAAAGACTGAAACTGCAACGCGTGAAACAGAAAAATTAGTTTGAACTAATTATTTTTACGAAATCACGCAATGGCTGCATGCAATTGTTTGTCCACTGCACTGTTTCTGCAAGCAGCCGCAACCCTCTTGGTTAACCCAAGTTCAACGAAGACGATGATGATGATTAGCGATAATGATGATGATATTCATGCTGATAATGCTCCGATGACGAAGACGATGACGATCACGAGTACTACTACGAGTGCGATGATAAAGGTGATTGATTTTTAGTCGTCAGTGCGTTGCACTAGATGTGAGTGAGCTGATAATCGGATGGTCGTTGTTGATTGAGGATGAGTAGACTCTGCGTGCGTCGTAGTTGTCGCTTCGATGAGTGCAGTCTTCCTGAAGACGACGACCAGAGGGACTGACCACCGAACACTGACCCTCGCTCCCCCTCTCGGCCAGTCCAACCACCACCGCTGCCGTTGAAACTGAGCATCTTTCGAAACTGGATGCGGAACTTGAGGTTGCACAGCGGGTAGATGAACGGATTGAGGGCGGAGTTGAGATACCCGATCCAGGTGACGGCCGTCATCAGCCGTGAGTCGACGCACGTCTGACAGAAGGCGACGACCATGAAGCAGATGAAGTAGGGCAGGAAGCAGACCGTGAAGACGCCCATGATGACGCCCAGCTGACGCGCTGCCTTGATCTCCTTCGACAGAGCTGACCCGTGACCGCTGACCAGGCGACCTCTCCGTTGTCGCCCGGATGCACCCATAAAATCAGTTGGCCACTCTCCTCCTCCTCTTCCTACTCCGTCTCCTCCTCTCATCCATCCTCCTTCCCTTCCTGCCTTCATCTCTATTCTTCTTTCTCCGCTCATCCTCGCAGATCCATTTCCAGCGCAAACGACACGTGATGACTTGCTACGGTTCAGTAACGGCGGCCATATTTTCTTGACGCCAGGAGTGGCGGTCATGGGTGAGTTCCTTCTGAAGCCCTGGACCCCGATCGACGAAGTCAGGGCGTCGAGGGATTTCGTTGTTCGGGATCTCCACCGCTGGTCAGTCATCCAGACTCCGCGGGTATGGTTTTTGTCAGAGCCTCCAACATCAATTGACTCTATAGTGGATCTTGTGCGACGATGATGGCCATTAGTATGCGAGCCATCCGAAGGCATACTGTGTTGCTTCTGGAACCTCATCCGCCGCCCTGGATTCCTTTCTAAGTAAGTCCTTCGATCGCATACCTCTCCTATTCTTCCACCTGCTCCTTCTCCTCCTCTGGGTCGGCTCATGTCTCCTCCCATTCCTCCCTCTGGTCCATGATGAGTCTTTCTCATGGACAGGTCATCATCGCTCCCCACCGCCGTGCAGTCCTCTTCGTAGCTGCAGCTGATGGCCTCCCTTCGTTTGCAGTACCAACAGGTCGTCAGTTGGCTCCTCTGTGATGATGCCACAGGAGATAAGGACGACGACCCATCTCGGGTTCGATTCCTCCCCGTCCTGAACAACCTCCTCGATCTGACGCCACTTCCGTCTCCAGCGGAACTCTGTTCTTCGTTCCGATTGGCGTGGAGTAACGACAGGACGTCATCCGAATCCAGATCAATGTCAGCGGCATTCACGTGTGTGTGGCGGCCCGAGGAGGCGGAACAGAACCCGTTCCGTACGCGCTGATGATACAGTTGCTCTGCCTCAGTATCCGAGCAACAGCGTTCGTAGCATCCTCTGTTGGAGGACGTGCGGCTGGTGCCTGCAGCCGCTGCGGGGTCATAGGACCGTGACGCTGATTCGCTTCTTACGTGACCGTAATCGATGGTCTTGGTCGACTGATCGGCGCCGTTGCTGAACTCAGGCAGCGATGGCCTCGGCGTCGCAGGGAGAAGGACCGTCTGGCGCTGCTTGAGGTCTGTGAGGTCGACCCTTCGGCCGATCTCGAGGGCCGATCGATGACGGATCTCGACGAAGATCTTCGTGTAGAGAGCGTACATGACGGCCAGAGGCAGGTAGTAGTTGAGGATGGCAGTCGTTATCTTCAGAGCCGTGTTCTGAGCGTACTCAGTGTCGCAGGTGTCGGCGCCTACGGTCCGAACGCCGTCGTTGACGAAATGATGCCAACCGACGATCGGAATGATCCAGAGGAACGATAGAAACCAGACGAAAGAGATCATCATCAGACCTACAAACAACAGGCAATTAGTTACCAGCATGGAAAGTGCGTGGGAACATGTGGGAACGGCACACTGTCGGCAAGTGTAATATTGTGACCATGATCACGATTATAATCAATATGGTCATGATTATGATCATGATCATGTTTTTTTATAATAATGACGGCGTTCCCACTGCTCTCGAAATTCTTTAGTGGCGTTCCCACTGCTCACAATGCAATGGAACCCTGGTAACGCATGCGTTACAGTAAAACTCTTCTTCGAAGTTACCACTGTTCATTCAAAACACTTTAACCACTGTGAATAACCACTGCCCGCTGTCGGCCAGAGTAATATTGCATGATGATCATGATTATGATCAATATGGTCATGATCATGATCACGATCATGTTTATGATCATCGCTATAATTATGATCATGTTCGCGATGATGATGATGATCACCATAATTATAATCGCAATGATTATCATAATGATTAGCATCGTGATCATTTGTATAATCATGATCATGATTTTCAAACGTCTGTACTAATTACAAATACAATGCAAATACCACTGGTGACTGATAGCCTAATAACACTAATACCAACTAGTAAAATCGGTATTGAAACTACTTTGTTACTGCAGCCTCTTGCATCTTTCGAGCCCTTAATCGTATGATTTTGACCATCAGGAAAAGCCAGAAGAGATTAACTTGCTATAGAGTAGGACGCTTCTGTTAGCTGATGCGTGTTATGCATGGTGTGTATAGAGGCGCTATACAAATGACCCCATGCATAATTTCAGGAGCAATGTCGAGTTCTGTTATGTAGCCCTGGACATGAGTAACAGCGGCTGAGATGATCAGCGATCGTGTGCTACGCGTGAATACCAATTACGAAGACGCCACCATCAATTACCAGCTACACTAAGTCGGATCGGTCAAACAGCGGAACAGAAAGACTTGATGATGCTGAACACGGTGTTTTTCCACTTGCTATTGATTGAGGAGGAGAGTTAAGAAGGTAGAAACTGTGTTATTGACGATGAAGATTAGATTATTGAAGCGTGTGCACAATGCACAGTATTGACTTATCCTTAAACATTCAGACTCCAGAGGTGATCTGAGCTAGTATAAGGAACTGTTGTTATGTAAGGAGTTAGAGACATTAAGAAATCAGACTACGTTGTGAATTCTATGAAAACAAGAAGTGTTCTAGCTCTGTCCTCGCCTAACCCATTCACAGACAAATGAGAATAAGCAGAGAGAAGCTGGTTGGTCACAGGAAGCCTAGTTAGAAGAAGAGGACCATGACAATGATTTCTTCCTATCCGTATGATGACGAAGTGCTGCGGGATTCCTTTTCTTGACAGCTAGTGATGCTTTCGAAGTCCTATGGTCCTGGTCTCCTGGAAGGTCGAGACAAAACCGACCTACTCCAGCCACAGCCGTCCCGGTGCACGTATAGTAAGCCAAGCATTTCTGCTGTAACACTTCCATGTGCTCGTAAATGGCCTCAATCGAAATATTACCAGCAGATGTAAATTCAAACAAATTCAGAATACTTCTCTGGACACTAACATTTGTCTGGACACCTCATCTGTGAAGCCAGAATATTGCTCCAATTATAGTCGCCATTCGTCTGTGGCATTTTCGCTAGGTTCTTTCGGTATTGCCATTCCAGAGTTTCTTGACTTGCCTTGAGAACTCCCGGTTTGACAATACTCTCATTTCCGAGTCATAAAAAGCGTCGGGCCAATTAATTGAAATTAATTAAATTGGTTTCTGTCACATTGAATCGATTCGTCTCTTGAGCAGCAGCGACATTGACTTTGACTCGAGAGTAGAGCCAAATGCGATCGATCGAATTTCTCAAGCTGAACATTTGCTGTGTGATGCACGTTGGTACCGTAACTATAAAATCTTTCTTGCTTGGCCAACACATATCAAATGGAAGACTTAAATAGGGACTCGGAGGAAGGCACAGACAGACAGAGCGATATACAGTGAGTTAGAAAGCCAAAGAGAAGAGAGAAGAGACAGAAACGGTGTGGTCTTTTAGTAGCATTGTACTCAAAGAGCACATTCGATATTTGTATGTGATGGTGCACCCGAGTAGTTGTATGTCTTGTATACACGTAATGGTGGTGGTGGATGAAGTGGTGGTGATGGCGATTCTTATGGTTATATTGGCGCTGATGATGTTGATGATGCTGTTTGCATGGTTGGTAACCCATTCATTCATTCATTCATTCATTCATCCATCCATCCATCCATTCATCCATTCATCCATTCATCCATTCATCCATTCGTCTATTCGTCCACTCGTCCACTCGTCCATTCGTTCATTCATTCATTCATTCATTCATTCATTCATTCATTCATTCATTCATTCATTCATTCACTCATCCATTCATTCATTCATTCACTCATCCATTCATTCATTCATCCATTCATTCATTCATCCATTCATCCATTCATCCATTCATTCATTCATTCATTCATTCATTGATTCATTCATTCACTCATTCACTCATTCATTCATCCATTCATCCATTCATTCATTCATTCATTCATTCATTCATTTAGAATATACAGGTTTTTTTATTCAGTTTTTATTAGCACCTATACTTTAGATGTCTGCTCATAGTTTGTCCCAGCCGAGCTTCGGAGAAAGAGATTGAAGGTGATTACCTCTTTTCTTGGTTCTCTGTCGGAGGTACTTGAGTGGACTGGTGACGGACCAGTATCTGTCGAGGCTGAGGATGAATAGGTTGAGGATGGAGGCCGTGCTGGCCGTGTAGTCGATGCTGATCCACAGTTGACAGACACCGACGCCAAACATCCATCGCTGAGTCAGGATGTAGACGACGCCGATCGGCATGACGGCTGCACCGACGACGAGGTCAGCAATCGCCAGACTCACGATGAACATGTTGCTCACCTGCACCGAACGACATGAATGCCCTCGTTAATGATTACATAATTATACCACCCTCCAGAGCAGAGATTTGTTTGGGGATTTCTGCTCCACCTGCGCCCCGAGCAGGTGAAGCAGCTAAGCAGCTAAGTAGACTATAATAAGTGCATGACTGCACTGTCGGTAGGAAGATGAGACCGCGAGGGAGAGGACTGTCAGTTTACTGCTTTTCAACGTAGACTACTCGATGCCTTGAATCTTTCTGCTTTCCGATGCTTCAGCGCCCTGTTTGGATGCGCAAATAAGCGTGGGGCGCAGTGGTGTAGGGGTGTTCGGTGCCTTGCAGCCGGAGGGTTGCGGGTTCGAATCCACCTCAAGCCGCCGCGTAGGGACCCTGGGCAAGTCCTTCACTCGCAATTGCTCATGCGCTTCGGCGTGAAACCCCGATTCAGTGTCCGCGCTGTAGTCGGGAGCGCCTCTGAGTAGAAATCTTGAAGGGGCGCTATAACAAGTGCTCATATATACATCATACATACATTTATTGCACGAGCCAAAGTGATTTTAGCGATTAGAGCACAACAAAAGGATTTGCCAGACACCATTCGGACGACGTCGACATAATAATGGGGATGTCTCACTCTACTCTCAACTCCATTGCTATCTTTGAGCTGTAAAAACTCACGAATGCAACACTGTAGCAATATGAAATTTTTACAGAACATTCTCATGCGAATTTCTAGGTCAGCGCAACGTTTTCAGCTCAAAAAGTCGTTTCAGTTCCGAGACATGGACATTTTAAGTTCATATATGTTTACATATCTACAAATCTATCGGTTTGCATATTAAAATCCCGCGAAAACAAGAATAGAACTGCACATATAGGCCTACCCACAGATGGTGGTCATGCTCACACAGGTTAGACTCACAATACCGACTTACATATTGAAGCAATTGTTACACGTCCGTCTAAAACGAGTCGTCAAAGTTTACAAAACCACCTTGCCACGCTACTGATACCTATGAATGGTTGCCAGTTACAGCGGCCACTACTGAGCATTGGCTCGAAAAAGGATAAGAAACCTACAGAAAACATGTCCCAATCCAATGATTACCCACCGCAAAATGACATTATAGGCTAATGCGGTGTCAACTTTTTGTGCAAGGGACTTTTATTCTCATAGAGGTTCCTCTTTCTCCTCCATATCTTCTCCTCCATCTTCTTCTCCTCCATCTTCTTCTCCTCTCCTCTCCTTCTTCTCCCTTTCCCTCTCCTCATCCGCTTTCTCCTCCATATCCTTCTCCCTCATCTTCTTCTACTCCTTCTACATCTTCTCCCACTTATCTTTTTTCTCCATCTCCGTCTCCTATATCTCCTTCTTACCCTCTCTCTCTCCTCCTCTGCCTTCTCCATCTCCTTCTCCTCCATCTGCTTCTCCTTCCTCTGCGTCATCTACCTTTCCCTCTGCCTTCTCCTCTATATCATTCTCCTCCATCTCCTTCTTCTCTCTGCATCTTTCCTTCTCCCTCTCCTCCTTCTCCTCTATCTCCACCTACTCCTAGTCATCCTACTTGTCCCATCGTCTGTCGTTCCTCGAGCGACGCCAGGCGTAGTAGTTAGACTTCAGAAGTTCAGATGACCGATGTCTTAATCGTTAATCCTCCTCCTCCATCCTCTCCCTCTCCCATCGCAGTCGCTCTATGATCTGCCTCAACGATCAGGTTATAAGATCACAATTACGTCTCCTTTGGTTCTGCTCTAATCTATACCACAAGAAGAACACAGAGACTGCAACAGGAAACGACTGGGGACGCACGCAAAGAGGAGGGAAAGATGGAGGAAATCAAGTACAAAAAGGTGGAAGGAAATATGGAGGTAAAAAGGGAAAGAAGATGAAAGGATTAACGAGCATGAAAGTGGAAAGAAAAAAATGTAGAAAGCGGGAGTAAATGATCGAAGAAAACATCGCCAAAATGGAGAAAAAATGTTGCTGCAGGATCAGATGGAGAAAGGAATAAATGGAATTAGAGAGAGAGAGAGAAGAGAGAGAGAGAGAGACAGACAGACAGACAGACAGACAGACAGACAGACAGACAGACAGAGACAGAGACAGAGAGACAGAGAGAGAGAGACAGAGAGAGACAGAGAGAGACAGAGAGAGAGAGAGAGAGAGAGAGAGAGAGAGAGAGAGAGACAGAGAGAGAGAGAGAGAGAGAGAGAGAGACAGACAGACAGATGCGGCTTCTCTCAATCTCTCTCTCTCTCTCATTCCATTTATCCCTTTCTCCATCTGATCCTGCAGCAACAGTTTCTGTCCATTTTCGTCTATGTTTTCTTCGATCAGACAGACAGGGTACAGACAGACAGACAGTCAGACAGACAGACAGACAGACAGAGAGGGATATATGTAGAACGGATGGAGGGTTATATAAGCTATGCGGCTTAGGTGAACAATCTGCTTTTTGTATGACAAATTCATTCGAGACAAACGAGAAGCAATTACACGACCAGGGACGCAGAGAATTCATCGTCGGATTCTTGTCTCAGTACAACAAGAAATAATAATAATAATAATAATAATAATAATAATAATAATAACAATAATAATAATAATAATAATAATAATAATAATAATAATAATAATAATAATAATAATAATAATAATAATAATAATAATAATAATAATAATAATAATAATAATAATAATAATAATAACATTTATATCGCCGTAACACAGCCATGCCGTTACAAGGGCGCCTGACTTCTTTATGATAGCCTTCAAAGGTCATAGAAGACAACGAAAATACTTAATCGGAGGCAACGTGTAACCACTTTGTCAGGCCTACTTTCTTCGAGTGCGAGTTCTACAGAAGGCAGGAAAGAAGAAGAAAGGAGTTCCTCTGTTGATCACCGAACGTTCCTCCTACGCTCGCAGTCGCAGTCGTTAAGCCTTCGCAGTCAAAGACGAAAGTCGAAACGCGTCCGATCCATTTTCCGGATCGACTGCCGCCATTCTCAGGCAGCGCACGACAGCCATTTATATTTTCGTGGAAGCGCCTTCTGTACAACGAGACGTAGATGGATGACCGTAAATCGCCAGCAGACGTTAAAAATCTCTGCAGTCGCTTACTATAAAGGCGAGTCTGGCGGGGACCGGGGACTGGGGACCGGGGCCCCTGTCCAACCTCGATCCCTCCGCTCAATCTCCCAACTCAGTCCGTCACCGCCGAGTAATTTTCTTGCTGTACGCAGCATCCACTGAATACTAATAATAACAATACTGACAATTTATATGGCGCCGTAACATAGCCATGCCGTTACAAGGGAGCCTGAATCCTTGAACGACTTCGCCGAATCGTTCTGACAGTTATCCGGGTAATTAGGCCAATAGCAGCAGAATCCTTGACGATAGACTTCGAAGGTCACCGAAGACAACGGAGACATTTCGAGTCCATCTATTCCATCCCACCCTAACCTATAGACTGGTTCACGTGACCTTAGATATATGCCAATCCACTTCTTTTCCTCTCATCTCGTCCGACCCAACCGCAGCCAGATGCATCCTGGGTATCGAAGCAGACGAAAGATATGCCAATCTCGTCTTCCCCCTAACCCCAACCATCTCACCCTGGACCTCGAAGCCAGCGCCTCCCTGACCTTGAATCCAGTTCCTCTGAATTCCAGTCTGTGAATGCCAGACTGGAATTCACTTTCATTCATTCATTCATTCATTCATTCATTCATTCATTTATTTATTTATTCATTCATTCATTCACCTGGTAGCGACTTAATCGTTTGACGTGAAGTTTCTTCACATCAAAAAACTGACTATAGGAAGTCGGCAGACAATGAAACTGGGAGTGATGTTGAGAGTAGGGCAGAATGCAATGCAACGGGAAGAGGCAGATATTGTCTGATTAGAGGAATAAGTTTTTGTCTATCTGTGGTCTTGCTTACTGATAAACTTTCTGTTGTTAACGAACCTGATTAACTTTATGTTGTTAACAAACCTCACATTATTTAGGTCACAAGATAGAATGCCTTTGACAATTTGCTCTTAAAGAAGCGCACTTCAAATGTATAGTTACAATATTAAAAATTCAAATATGCTGATCTGCAGTCTGGATGGCTATACTGTGTCCACCGACGTTTCTTGCCCGACAGTTTCTGGCAGCGAGACTGAACAGAACTCGGCATTGTGTTGGATGACAAGCTCTCCTGTTAATATTTAGTAATTATTCACCAGCAAAATCAATATGACGATTTGTTGTGCATGCATAAATATCGTCTAAAGTAGCCTATAGGCAATTAATTTAAGAAAAACGATCCCTCCCTAATTAGTTTCCACTCTTTCTCTCCCCTTCTCATTGTTTTCCATCATGCTGTCTCCTCGAGATCTCTATCTGTCCGCCTTTCTATATGCGAATGAATACTCCTATCGTTTCATTCAGTTCCCTCTATTCCTATTTCTCTCTATCCGCTGGTAGGTACTTTATGGTAGACCATTAACAGTCTATGCAAACGATTGGCAAGCGATCGATGGTAGTAGCAGCAGCATAGCAATTGCGAAACACGAAGAAGTAGGACTGAGATGTCATCATCATGATTTGCTCCTGCAGCAGACGGGATTGCAACGCATTGCTCAGACTCATCGTTGCCAATCCAGCAGAGTTGCTAATCCAATCGTTTGTGTTATCTGTTCCTCAACTGTCGGTCGCTTGTTGCGTCGAATAGGACAAAACTGTCTAAGACAATTGCTTTGTCTTTGACGCTTTCTGTTCTGGCTCTCCATTCCCTCTCTCTGCAGTTCTCCATAGCCATCCGCAGCTCTGCTTGTCATAACTAGAGTCACTGATGCCTCTTTAGCAGTCAAACCCGGAAGCCAGTGATTAAGTCATTATCTGGCAGGCACCTTGGCGGCGCTACCATGGCTTCGCTGTTTCCTGTAGGTCATTTGACCTGCCTATTTTACTCTTGACCTACCTTTTGACCTGCCTACTTACTACCTACTGCTGTGTAAAATTCTTCGGATTTTAAATATCTTCTTTACATTTAAAGAACATACCCCTACACCACCGGGGCGCGGTGGTGTAGGGGTATGTTCGGTGCCTTGCAGCCGGAGGGTTGCGGGTTCGAATCCACCTCAAGCCGCCGCGTAGGGACCCTGGGCAAGTCCTTCACTCGCAATTGCTCATGCGCTTCGGCGTGAAACTCCGATTCAGTGTCCGCGCTGTAGTCGGGAGCGCCTCTGAGTAGAAATCTTGAAGGGGCGCTATAACAAGTGCTCATACATACATACATTTAAAACATCAACATCTGTCCCATAAGATCACTATACTAGTGCAAGTACTAGATCGACGTTTACGTTTTCATCATAGACGTATCTATGTTGTAAACCCTAAACTAGAAATGCTTAAGACTACTTGTAGTATTCTACATGTAGTCTTTGGCTCTTTGCCACCGTTGCTTCATAAATTTTTGGAAATAAGTATAATATTGTGTCGTCTATTAGGTCGCGAGCTAACCTATTTCAGTTGTTTACGAGTTGCATGACTGTTACATACATTAGCAAATAGATAAATGAGTAACAATGAGGCGCTGCAACATTGAAGATTTCTTTGAAAATAAAACTGAAGCATCAATTTCTTCGACCTGCTGAATAACTCCCATGACCCTGACGCGACCTGCTGAAATTGTATAGCTGGCGGCGCCACTGACCGTAGTCATCATATATGACATAATGATGGACCGCCACAGATTTACCAGTATAGACATAGACATAAATAGACAGAGGGAGACAGAGAGAGAGAGAGAGAGAGAGAGAGAGAGAGAGAGACAAACAGACAGACAGAGACAGACAGACAGACAGAGAGAGAGACAGAGAGAGAGACAGACAGAGAGAGAGACAGAGACAGAGAGAGACAGAGACAGAGACAGAGACAGAGACAGAGACAGAGACAGACAGAGAGAGAGAGACAGAGAGAGAGACAGAGACAGAGAGAGAGAGACAGAGACAGAGCAGAGACAGAGAGACAGAGACAGAGAGAGAGAGACAGAGCCAGAGAAGAGAGAGACAGAGAGACAGAGACAGAGACAGAGAGACAGAGAGAGACAGAGAGAGAGAGAGAGAGAGAGAGAGAGAGAGAGCGAGAGAGAGCAGATAGAGAGAGAGGTAGAGACAGAGGCTCTGACAGAAGCGAATTAACCTGCTTACGCATGTGCAGTTCGACGTCTAGACCGATTTATATAAATATTTGATTCTTATTGATTGGCCTGCATAGCAAATCTTTGTTTCAAATGCGGCTACAACCCAGATGTCGTTTAAGCATGCATGCTCTGGTAGACAGATTTGCTCAATAAACCCTATCCTCTCATCCTTGTCTGTCGACTTATGTTCTTCCTTGACCGCAGTTGATGATGATGACTTATCTCCTCTTCGTGTTGTAATCATTGTTCTGCTCTTCCTAAGGAATAGTCATTCTCCTTCTCTTCTTCTTTTTCTTCTTCCTCCTCCTCCTCTTCCTCCTCCTCTTCATCTTCCTCCTCTCCTCTTCCTCCTCTTCCTCCTCTTCTTCTTCTTCTTCTGCTCCTCCTCCTCCTCTTCCTCCTCTTCCTCCTCTTCTTCTTCTTCCTCCTCCTCCTCTTCCTCCTCTTCCTCCTCCTCTTCTTCTCTTCTCTTCTACTCCTCTTCCTCTTCTTCTTCCTTCTGCTCCTCCTCCTCTTTCTCTTCCTCTTCTTCTTCCTCCTCCTCCTCCTCCTCTTCCTCCTCTTCCTCTTCTTCTTCTTCTTCTCCTCTCCTCCTCTTCCTCTTCTTCTGCTTCTTCTTCTGCTCCTCCTCCTCTTACCTCTTCTTCTTAATTATATTCTTCTCCTCCTCCTTCCTCCTCCATTCTTCTTCTTCCTTCTCCTCCTCCTCTTCCTCCTCTTCTCTCCTCTTTCTCTTCAGTGTTCTTCTTAGGCTTCCCACTCGTTTTCCTCCTCTTCCTCTTCTTCCTCCTCTGAAAATCTTAAACTCCTCTTCCTATTAGCCTGCTTCCTTCTCTTCCTCTCCTTCTTGACCTTCTCTTCCTCCTGCTCTTCCTCTCCCCTCTTCCTCCTCTTCTTGTTTTGCTCCTCCTCCTCCTCCTCCGCCTCCTCTACGTATACCACCATAATTATATTCTTCAACCTCTTCTCCTTGAAGTCTCTCCATTCTACTCTTCCTTCTTCTTGTCAGTAATTCTCCATTCTTCTCTCCTGATAGATTCTGACTCAGTGTCAATGTTAGGCTTCAATCACTCGTTTTTGAGTTCGTTAAGAAACAAGCAAAGTGCTGTGAAAATAAATTAAATGCCTATAGGCTATTAGCAGTGCTTCAGCAAAAAAGCAATTTCCTTAAATTGACCTTCTAACGTGTCGAAGTCATGCTAGGAATATGCTCGTCCGTTGTTTAATCCTCATCCTTGTATTGTCGCTGCGAGAGGATTGGGAGGATTAGTCGTTCGGTGATTAGACGTAGTACGCACACTAATAAAGATGTCGTCGATAAGAAGCTTACGCAGTTTCCTCCCTGACAGCAGTTAATGGCCGCCGGCTGAGAATCAGAAGAACACACGGCTCAAAAGCTGAAACCTCCGCGGGCTTCCTTTACCTGTACAGAGTGAAACTGGACTAAAACCTTAATACAGGCTTAGATTTGCGATGCGACAGTCATCAGAAGTAACGCTAATCGCTTGGCGAAGGACAAGACCGCTGATGGCCTCAGCCTTATAGGTTCTCTGCGTCGTCAAGAGAGCTAAGCCCTTCACTGCCTGATGTTTCGCATTATTTACATATATGCCTATACAAGTACTGGCCTTTTACGTCCTTTTTCTTAGATTTGCGATGCGACAGTGGATGCACCAGAAATGGGGTCAACGATCACTGCGCTCTTCACCCAGAGGGAATCTGCAGGTTACGCTAGATATAGAGGCGCTTAATAAATGCATTATAATAATAAAAACTTCGCAAAATATATTCGTTATTAAAAATCAGTCAGAGGGAGAATTCATTCTTTTACAATTTATAATTAACCAAAAATCAGTCAGAGGGAGAATTCATTCTTTTACAATTTATAATTAACCAAAAATCAGTCAGAGGGAGAATTCATTCTTTTACAATTTACAATTAACCAAAAATCAGTCAGAGGGAGAATTCATTCTTTTACAATTTACAATTAACCAAAAATCAGTCAGAGGGAGAATTCATTCTCTTACAGTTCAGTTAACCAAGAACTGTCTTCGACACTCTTTCTCGTACTATTCACTTAAGTTCTGTAACCGTCTCCCCGTAATCTAAAGTCCACCGCAAACTCTAACTCTAATTGAACCTTTCACTTTTAACTGAAACCCATAATCAACAACTGCGACCTTTGGTAATAACGGAAACAACTCCTTAACTCCCTTAGCCCGAAAACTTCACAAGATATATTCGTTGATGGCAGGGAGTATTCTGTATTCGAACACGCCAGACTTCAGCCTCTCCCTCTAAACATGGGCCACCACCGTAAACAGAGGTGACGGCTGTGAGTCCATGTAACTGTCACCGTAAGTGTATTTAACACTGGATCCGCCTCTGTTACCAAGAATCATACCTGCAAACATACATAGATAGCCACACGCATACATAGGTCGACTCAGCCTTTCATTCGCCAGATGGCGTTGGTAAAATTAGCAGTCGGATGTGATGGACGCCTTGCATGACTGCCAAACAGTTAAATTCGACTCCTGTAATAACTTGCGATCATCTGTTCAAACTATGAATTGTAATGATACACTATTGATACTGCGGTGTGTCAGTTTGAAATAAGATTAAATATAATTATATGAACGCATGTATTTATGCAAGCATGCTTATATAAGTATAGCCATACATAAGAATGGTTAGCTCTTTCAACGAAGAGAATCTTCCATATCTTCAAGATCCTCCTCATGGGAATAAGTCGACGGTATACTAGAGGTGTAGCCTAGAATACATTATAGAGTCGACTATCTTTACTTTCACCAGTCTTGGTGCAAATGTCCCATCTATCGCAGACATACATATTTGATGATGATGGCACATCGTGCTTTCTCGTGTATTGGCCCATCCCCCTGGACCAGACATCCACTAAACATACGCATTATATATAGTCACAGACAGCTTAATTGACATTTTCCGCCAATCTTAACACGTTAACGACTAGCTGCATTGGTTTCTTTCCCAGTCACCTCTAGCAAATCCTCATCGTAAAGTGTTTCCCAGTCACCTTTAGTACATAGGCCTACTAGTCGTGATTCATGACAGTCTATCAGAACTAAAATGGTGCGACACTTTCACGACTTATTAATTTTTTGTTAGGTCGCACCATTTTAGTTCTGATAGACTGTCATGTATGTATGTATATGGCCATTTATATAGCGCCTTACAAGAAACTCACGAAGGCGTCATGTTGGATAGCACAGCACCTTTAGTAGCGACCATAGACTAGACTGGTGCCTTGTGCGTGATTATACAATGGCGCTATAGAACTCCCTAGATTCTATTTATGAGGCTCTTCAAAGGTGCTTTACAAATAGTCAGATATACATATGCATGCATACAAACGTACATACATACTCAGATACATGCGCATGCAAATGACAAGCGCACATCAAACGTACATATGCATACATACGTACATACATATACATACATACTCAGATACATAGTTGCGTGCAAATGACAAGCGCACATCTCTTAGGCAGGGAGATTCAAATATTTGTTGTGATGCACTTTTAATCCTACTCACAGATAGATTGCTATGAGAAGTTGTTGGAATTCAGGAGTGACATAGAAGAGTATTCCGTCGATTCTGAAGAGTATTCCGTCGATGGCTCCAGGAAGCATAATATATACAATACATGCATAGTACATACATACATATACATGCATACATGCATACATATAATACATACATACATACATATTACATACATACATACATACATACATACATACATACATGGCACTGGAAGCATCTCTGAACGGTTCACCCTACTAGAGGCACTTTACAAATGTTTGAATACAATACAATGCATACATACATATAGACATAAATACACTGCTAATAGCCTATAGACATTTAATTTTCTACGCACTTCGCTTGTTTCTTAACGAACTTAACGGCTGCTAAGTGCTAACCCAAATCTAACTTTTCCATACTGATTTCCTAACTGAAGAATTAAACAACTAATGAAGGCGACTCATATAATGGGATTGCATGTAGAATTAGTTAAACATTTATATAGCGCACCTTCAGAAACTCTACAGAGGCGCATCATGATGCATAGTAACCACACTTGAATTTTGAGCGTTCCAGCTGTCAGGCTTAATAAGACGGTGATGAATCGTATAGCCACCGCTTTCTTCAAACGATGCCATTTTGCGTCGACTGGAGCTTGTCAGTCGCAGAATCAGCGGTGCCTGGTCCTTCGTTGAAGGATGCTTCAGCCGAAGTGCCATCCGACACGCAATGGGAGTGCCTAGAGGATACTGTAGCTTAGTTACAGCATCAGCAGCCCTAAGAAGAAGACGAATGCGAGGAGGAAGAAGAATGCGAGGAGAAAGAAGAATGCGATGAAGAAGAAGAATGCGAAGAAGAAGAAGAAGAAAAAGAAACAGGAAAAGAAACAGAAGAAGAAGAAAGAGAAAAGAAAGAAGAAGAAAGGAAAAGAAGAAGAATGCGAATAAGAAGAAAAACAAGAACAAGAAGAACAAGAAGAGCAAGGACAAGAAGAAGGAGGAGAAGAAGAAGAAGAAGAAGACGAAGAAGAAGAGCAGTCCCTTAAGCTAGCCCTGAGGCAGCCATGGATATTAAGTGTAACCGACTTCAATTTTCTTAGCCTCGGTAGACGGATGCCGTCTCATCCTGCCACCGAAAACAAATTTAGAATAGTCTGTCAAGCGGAACAACAATGGGACCACGAAGACGTTCTTCCTATTCTCGTCGCCAGCTGGCGCGTGTATCTTATCAATCAGAGACGCCTATTCCCGGATGATGGGGCGTCCTCTATGAGCCAAAGGAGACAGGGAAGGAAGGAGATGGAGAAGGAGAAGGAGGAGGAGATGGAGAAGGAGGAGAGGACGGAGGATGACAAGTGAATCAATTCCAATTGAATCAATAGTTCCATCACAGTCGGTCGTCGGCGAAGAAACGATTCAACAGTGAATGACCGTCACAATTGCTTTCACAAACACAATCGCTGCCATGAATACTTCCACAATGATGATCACCGCCATGATTAATTCCACTGTGATGATCACTTCCATGATCACTTCCACAATGATGATCACTTCCATCATCATTTCCACAATGATAATAACCTCCACGATTAATTCCACTATGATGATCACTTCCATCATCATTTCCACGATGATAATAACTTCCTCGATTACTTCCTATCGTATAAATGAACTTTGGTCACGGAAGTGATCATTATTGTGAAAGTCATCATTTTCATAGACGAGATCACAGCATGCAGTGGAAGAAATCGTGACCGTGAAAATGCCCTTGACCTCTATACATTCACCTCTACACCCATATCTGACAACTCATCCATCTGAAAGCTCATCCATCTAATCCATCCAATGTCAGCTTCATGAATAAATCAGTTGATTAAGCTGATGCTAACTGATGCCACATGAAGATCCATTCATCCGCAAATGGAATGGCGCTTACAGCACGTATTCAATGCACAAGCTTCATTTGATCGACGATAGACAAGAGGAAAGAGAGGAAAGAGAGGAAGGGAAAGGAAAGGAAAGGAAAGGAAGGAAAGGAAAGGAAAGGAAAGGAAAGGAAAGGAAAAGAGAGGAAAGGAAAGAAAAGAAAAGAAAAGAGGAAAGAAAGGAAAGAGAGGAAAAGAGAGGAAAGGAAAGGAAAAGAGACGAAAGGAAAGGAAAGGAAAGGAAAGGAGAAAGCCGAACAGAGAGAGGAGGAGAGAGGTGCGATGCAGAGCAGAGAAGAGAGAGGTGCGCAGAGCAGAGAAGAAACAGCTAGGTTACCAGATGTGGTATACAGCAAACATAACAAGCGGAAAGAATCTTCCAAAAAGTGAAATGCCTGGAGCGACTAAATGACGAAGAAGAGCAATTGGTTTGGCCAAACAGCAGCAACTAGTCATTTAAATAAGACATGTACACACATCTATACACGCGTATTTATAAGCGCACTTATAAATATTCATTAGTTGCATAGTCGAAGGATGATCAAAGACCATGCCTTTGAAAGAAAAGAAATTTAGTTGCATAACTCTTTTTACTTGCGCCGATGTTCGACAGTGTAAAGTACTCCAAAATAGCTTGTTACTTACGATGCTATTTGCGCATATATTTGTATGCATTTGCATAGTCAGAGGTACAGAAAATACGAACACATATATAAGCACCCATAAACGCACATACATGTACATAAACATAGGCAAAAACAGATATAAACTCGTATTACTGCCAATGCAAATTATGTATTTATGCGCTCGGTTATGCTCATAATTATTAGCACACACCAAAACGCATAATTATGAACACAAAGGTATATATATATATTATATATATATTATATATATATATATGCAATACAATACAATACAAATAAAAATTTATATATATAACAAGACAAGTCTTATACATTCTTAGTCATAGTGCAAGGTAAACAGATAAGTTTTTAATTTTGTTTTAAACTGTGCAACAGATATGCACTGTCGAACTGAAGCTGGAAGACGGTTCCATTCTAAGGGTCCTGAGACAGAGAAAGCACGGTTTCCAAACTTCCGGTTTGTGCGAAGTACGGTGAAATCCCCTCTCGTCGACGATCGGAGTCCTCTAGTATTGAAAACTGAACATGGCGTGACCATGGATGCCAGGTATGAGGGAGAGGTTCCAGAGTGAATGTGATAGGGTTTAGGGTTAAGCACCCATAAACGCACATACATAAACAGGCAAACAGATATAAATTCGTAACTGTCAATACATATTATGTATATATGCGCACGGTTATAAACATATATTAGCACGCACAAAAAGGCATTTGAACACAAATGTAAGCATCCATGAACTCAAATACATGGACACATATAAGCACCCATAAACGCAAATACATAAACAGGCAAACACAGATAGAAACTCGTAACTGCCAATACACATTTAGTATATATATGCGCACGGCCATACGCACATATTAGCACACACAAAAACGCACATTAACACAAACGTAGACATACATATACATATACATATAGGCTATATATACATATACATATGTACAAAACTATTTTGTAAGCAGACTTGTGGATACGAGTAAAGACAAGTAAGCATTAACACTCGAGTATGTTCAACAGAGAACACACTCGTATTGACCGGCTTGGCTCAATATATTTTGACACAGAAACAAAAGTATCCTTCCACACATAGAAACATAAAAACGCTTGGGGACACCCAAATAAGCAGCTTTAAACACGCACAAAAGAACACGTTTATGCATAGACATAACGAAGCCAACGTCCATGCTGGATGTCCATTAAAGACGTCCACAAAGAGCGAAGAAAGGGTTCTTCCAAATGCCGTCAAGGGGAGGGGAATGACCAATGCGGATGGCAGTATTTAAAATTTCGTACATGCAATTATTGTAGTACATCGTGTGTCTTATAGACTACACCCATTTCGATCAGACATTCTAATACACTGCTTTTAATCTAATTAGAATTCCTATTTGCTGGACGCGGCAGTATCCCTGCAAGATCAACAAAGTAGTCTAATCTAGGGTTTAGTACTCCGTTGGAGTGCGGATGTCCGTGAAGGCGGATGGGAAGGGCAATGGTAAATGTGGACTAGGGGAAGGAAGCGTCAAGAGTACTTAGGTCATTTTATTTGGACGTTTAATGGTAGACTGTTTACCATTGTCGCCATGCATGTAAAGCGGTTGTCGCGACAGCGCTAATCGCAAATAGAAAAGAACCTAATGACTCGGCAGATTCGCAATGGCTTTTCTCAATCGGTGATGCTATGCGGTCGTCACTGGTCATTGTAAGTGGATAAGAAATTAACAGTGCAGTGTTTTAGGTAGGCCTATGCATATAGAGGCTATCATCTACGAAAACGTTTAAATCGAAACGAGTTATATTCTGTGAGTTATTAAAGAAGCATACTATTTTATTTTCACTGATGGGAATACCTGTAATATGACTGGTACCACAACTGAAAACTCATCCGCTACCTCGGGCATAAATAATAATTATTGTATCGAAGGCTTGCCATAATTTAAAGTCGTTTGAACAACTAGCTTGGCTTGAAGCAATAAGAATTCTAACAAGATCTGAGCTTACCTGTACCGTGCTGCACTCTATGAGATATATAAACACGCGTGCCATACGTCTAAAGATAATGAGCTTGGCTAGAGGAGATCGTGCGAAAAAACGTTAAGGGCAAATTAAGAACGTAGTATAATGGAGATGAACAGCGTGGATCTCAAATTATGAAGCATTATCATCAGTCTTATAAGTTTCTTTGAGATAATAGGCGTGCTGTATTGCTCTAAGCATCCGTATCCATGAAATTGTATAGTAGGAGCGAGACTAGGTCCTTCTTATAGTTTTAATTACGTCGTACATATTTATGTAATAATATACCTATATGCAAAAGTAGGCCTTTGTCAAGGTGCGCTTGGCTACAAGTGGTTACCTGCTGATTCAGGAAGCGTGTACAGTTTAGTTTGCTACATGTCTGCCAGGTATATCATGCAATTAAGCTTACATGCTGCATGGGTAAGGGTTGTGTTGATGCTTATCATGATTTTGACATGTTGTCAGACTTGAAGCCGGAGGAAATCATTGCTTATAATTGCAGTTGGAAGGAGTCTGAGACATAAGCGAGTTCTTAAATAGATCCACGTGTGTAATTTGTTTGTGTCTATGCCGTAGACATTCTAATTCATAAGCTTATACCATGTCTGGTCCTCAGGCGATATTGCCTCTAGTTTTACAGCGACGCAATTGCTGAGTTGTTGTGAAATGTAGTTCATTTTGCTTTTGAATCAATGAAGTTTGACAGGATGATAAAAAGTTTCGAGTCGAAACACATCTAGCGAATATATATCGCATGCAAGGATCCTGAGTGGCCGAGTGGGTTGGTGCCCGCTCGCCGCGCCGGCGCCCCGGGTTCGCTTCCCGGTCGGGTCGGATTATCAGAGATTAATTTCTCGGATCTTTACTGCGGGTGGCTCGGTCGCATTATAAACGTGGAGTACAATACAACACACAATACAACACATCACAATACAACTGGGGCGTGGTGGTTTAGCGGTATGTTCGGTGCCTTGCAGCTGGAGGGTTGCGGGTTCGGATCCACCTCAAAGTCGCCGCGTAGGGACCCTGGGCAAGTCCTTCACTCGCAATTGCTCATGCGCTTCGGCGTGAAACTCCGATTCAGCGTTCGCGTAGTAGTCGGGAGCGCCTCTGAATGGGAAATCTGGTTGGGGCGCTATAACAAGTGTTCAAATACAATACAATACAATACAATACAATATAGGCTGGTGTCATTATGTTGTACCCTTTGTCATCTTGTGTTTAACGGAACAGAAATACGTGCAAACTCCGCCACTGTTCGTACTCTGACAGTGCCAGTCTCAAGCCTGGATAAAGGAGGAGGGCGACGCTAATGATCTTTGTTATCACACAGCGTCGTTAAACTGAAACTACTATTAACTACGTGCATAGAAAGGCATACGTTGGTATGTCGACTCTATAGATTATACAGATCTTAAAGGCCACGTCTAGTTCAGTAAGTCGGACACAGAAGTTCTGAACATTGAGAAACACACATTTAGAGCAATACAAAAGAAGTATAATGTCTCACAGTGACCACTGACTGCGGTAGGACAACACGAAACCGACTGTGAAAACGAAAGTGTATAAATATCAATACATGTGTTGTCGTTTTGTATACGGTATACATTTGTGCTTTGACATCTCGTCGCATTCAACCTGGCTCATATTGCGCATATTGCGGACTTGATATTGCGACGGTGTCCCGTGACAGAGTCTCCCCCTTAAATGTCTTCCCCCGGAGACTCTGTTTCGAAACAGATTCTCCCTCCGGCGGATCTGTTTCACAATATGTTCGCCCCCGGAGACTATATTCTGAAACAAAGTCTCTGGGGAGAGTATACTTCATCCCCAGTTGAAATAAAACCGGTCATTAGCCAGTTCTCCCTGACGCGGCTTTTGTGTTGAGCTGAAAAATTCGAAGCTTTCACGAAACCTATAAGGGCGATATATAATGTAGTAGAAAGGGGATACAAAGAAACTTACGGTCTGTAGTCGAGGTTCCATTCTAACGGCGTGAAGGACCATTGCGTTGCCAATGAACGTGATTAGACAGAGACCAAAGAGCAGCGTCCCAAGACAGATGGTTCCGATCTGTTCCTCCAGACTCTGCAGCTGAGATGATTCCGTCTCATTTAGACGAGGAACCATCGCCTCTATGCTGGAATTCCAATCGAAAGAACTCGTCAATAGAGTTCCATCAACGCTCATGAATGGCACAGAGGACTGCGGCAGACGATCATATCCATCCGATGTGGACTGAAACCAGGGATGGAGCTCGACAGCATCTGGAGATCCCTCAGAACCGTAAGTGATCACCGTCGAATTCCACTCCATCCCTCCTCCTCCTGCTTCGGTTGCTGCTGCAGAAGCTAAGATCCCGTTCATTTACCAACTTAACAGTTTACAATAAGACGATTTACTATCAGAGATATCGATGTTTGTCACCTTATTGTTATCAGAGCTATCGATGGCTGTCACCTTATTGTTATCAGAGATATCGATGTTTGTCACCTTATTGTTATCAGAGATATTGATGTTTGTCACCTTATTGTTATCAGAGATATTGGTGTTTGTCACCTTATTGTTATCAGAGATATTGGTGTTTGTCACCTTACTGTTATTAGAGATATCGATGTTGGCTACTGATTCAAACTTATGAATTTGCTGCCGTTGCCACTGATAACAAGGTGCACAGCAGATGCACTGATCTTCTCCCTGCTCTTTCTCCTACTCTTCCTTTCTGACCATCTGACCACTTCGCTTCCTCCTAGCTGGCATAGAATTGCCGCTCATTGATGGTACAATTCCCAGTCTAGACTCTGCCGACGGATGGATGCAACCATCGCCTGATCCATTGCAGCCGACCCATTCAGAAACATCATCATCGTCATCATCATCATCATTCGTCGGCAGTCGGTGTTGGTGACTGCGGAGAGAAATCTACTATAAAAGAGCAGAGGGAGTAGGAGGAGGAGGAAGAGGAGAAGGAAGAGGAGGAGGAGTAGGAGGAGCAGGAGTAGGAGGAGGAGGAGGTGGAGGAGGAGGGAGGAGGAAACATCATCATCATCATCATCATCATCATCATCATCATCATCATCATCATCATCATCATCATCATCATCATCATCATCATCAACAACAACATCATCATTCGTGGCAGTCGGTGCTGGTGACGGCGGAAAGAACTCTACTAGAAAAGAGCAGAGGGAGTAGGAGGAGTAGGAGGAGGAGGGAAGGAGGGAGGAGGAGGAGAAGGAGGAGAAGGAGGAGGAGGAAGAGGTGGAGGAGGAGGAGGAAGAGGAGGAGGAGGACTGGGATAAAGAGGGAAGGACGTGGTCTATGTCATGTCATAATTGGCGTTGTTCATATGGAGCACATTTTAGGTATATCTCCGTGTAACAGCGAACAATCCGATGGCACGATATCCGGTCAAACATACAGGAAAAAACGTTAATGTCAGCAAAAAACTGTTACCTATTTTTTGTCAGCCAAAAACGCTTATCAAACCTCTCAAAACTCTTACATTCGCCAGCTATTCAAAATCCAACCGCTCAGGTCTGTTCGCTCACCATCAAATCTTTCTCTTTCTCGGCTTTCAGTCTCTGAAATTCTGCAGTCGCTCCTTAGTCTATGCTGCGCAGAGCTTCTCATTTGAAAATTTATAAGGCGATTTGAAAATCGATCGCGCTGGATTGAGCAGGCGATCGATGCGCGGTCGAACTGGGGACCTTTTGTGTAGACCTACAGCGTATTCCGTGCATCGTATTCATAATAAGAGGATATTTTATGGTTGTCCATTAACCCTCGGGCTACCAAGGGTTGGGTGGTTACCACCCCACGTTTTTCCCCATCACAAACTTGTTTCATATGGAATATAATTTTGACATTTTTTGTAGCTGTAGGAGATCCATTTGCGCACATTTTGAGGTAAACATCGTGGTGGTATCCCACGCCATTAAAATGTTATACCCGAAATACCCGAGGTACCAGGGGGTGGGTGAATACCACCCACCCCTAAGTTTGTCGACTATAGCGTATTCATTATTTTTCCTGGAAGAGATATATGCCATTCTTTAGACGGAATGCAGGGCTGTATTTGCCTGCTTACTTATTTGTCTTTTGAAAACTGAAAGTGATCATAAAAAATAATAATACGCATTATCTGTGTGAAAATGGCTGATGCAACATCACAACTGGAACCGGTATTTCTACGTAAACGTTTGTCAAGAGCTAAAGATTTAGAACTTATATTAGCTGAAACAGATACCGAAGATGAAGTGAGAAATTATAACATTAGTGAAGATGACAGTGATGAAGACTTTACCAGATGAACCAACATCCGAGATGGAAAACAATGCAGAAACTGTTGCAAATGTCAGTACCGACAATGCATGGAGACAGTGTGGAGGTACGCCGACGAATCTTTCATAGAGAGCAGCTTGGCCAGACTCTGGTCTTGCCACATATCGAAGAACGAGTCAGCGACGTCAGTGGATTGAGCATTGCAATTCAACGAGAAATGCGGATCATGGTAAACTGACCAGTTGGAAGTCTACCTCAGTTTCACTAGCTGCGTGTTCCTCAGCGGATTACTTTGTACAACTCCTTGATAACTTTCAATGTAGTTAATAACATTCGGTCTTCTACGAGGTTTGACGACTGGTCCTTCTCTGTCGCAGGACCCACTGCGTGATGGAGCAGTCTTCCAGAGTCCAGACCATGTAAAGAATGCCCCCTCTCTGGAGACATTTAAATGACAGCTCAAGACTTTTAAACAATTATGTGACTGTCATTGATTTATTGAACTCATGTAGGCCTACAGCGCCCTATCCTTCGGCCTCGACTGAGTACGGCGCTATAGGCCTACCAATCGTTTTATTATTGTTATTTAAAGATCTCTTGGGTTACGGGATATTAAAATCCACGCCAGAGCCCATCTTGCACGTCAATATATATGCACATAAAGTACATATATAAGGGGACTTACGTTGTTTTACCAAACGCCAGCGGTCCCGCAAGTAAGTTTAGTAGGTCTCACGTACTGCTTAGGATTATATAAGGTCGATCGACATCATATAAAAGGAGGTTTACGACAGCAAAATTGCGTATAGTCTTAGAGACATCTTAAGGCAGCCAGAGACCGAACCTTACATGCGTTTGAATTTTTCCCAATTAATAAGCGATACATTTGCGCAGTTTATGACAAACTCTTTTGGCAAGGACCTCGAATACACAGGACTGGATAGTCCCTGTGTAAAGTCGTTGGACGCCATTGAGTCTGGCGCTCCAAGCGGAAAATGTGTAAAACGTCGTTTTTACATACCAAAATGCACTGCGGTTACTACGAAGGAAATCGAAGAATAATTAGTTTTTAAGCAATAAACAATTGCATATGTAGAGTTAAACTTAAACATCATATTTAATATGCGCTGTAACGTCGATTTTCTTTAAATATGACATTTTTTAATTTTAGAGCTAATTTTGCACAGTTTTTGAAGTGCGAAACGATAACAATGTGGACCCAAACTCTTATCAACAAAATCTGTAGACATAAAACTTACAATACAATACAAATGACAATTTATTGCGCGCTTTAACAAGATAGGTCGCAGGTCATTTACGAAATTCCCAAAATTAATGCGCTATAAAAATGATCTTAGGCTATACCCTACAGTTGTATTATTATTTCGTCATTTATTTAAAAACCTCGAACTTATGGGAGATACGTCATTGTGACATCATTCCATCCTTCAACATGTTTACGACAGAGCTTACGATGCATCTTGCAATTGGGACAAATAAGTCATTGTGACGTCATTCAATTTTTCAACTTGTTTACGAAACATTATTAGGCCTACTTGCCATTGGGGTAAATCTTCGATCGGAATACTCTGATTCATAATTCCAGACTATAATAGATTCCAGTTTCGCTCTTGTTTCCTTTCTCGACGAACTGGACATTTCCAGGCTCAAGAACTGACTCCCTTGACCAATCAATCGACTAAGCATAATCCACGATAAAGACTCGTCCTATCTATGCACGGACAATAATATTAGATATTATCTTTCTCTTTGTAAATGTAAATGTACACGAGCTCATATAGTGACCGTATAATATGCCTCGACCCTGCTCAATTTTCAATGAATTGATCGGGTGAGATCCTTCACCACCGCTGCCCATTTGAATGGGTGCTATACGCCGTTTAAGGTCCCCGTGTATGGACCGTGCTAGCCCGTATTATTCTTCAGTCTCGTAGTATGAAATATTGCATAAGCAGTGCTGCCATTTGAAACACTTTTATTAAAAACACGACAGGTAGAAATATTTCGGTACTTGTCGGTTTCTTCTTCTTTGTTTCTCCTCCGTCAGGCCAAGGCCAACGATGAGTCCTCAACTTGTCGTCTCCAGAATTCTCTATCCTTGATTTGTTCCTTTGCTTCTGCAATGTTCTATTTTGGTTCATAGTCATGTTGAGGTTTCTTGGTCGCTTTACCAGACGGTGACCAATCCTCTTCTGGCAGGGTAAGGAAGCCGGTGGGCCACTTTTATATGACCTCTTGCGCCCTCAGGTGTCCTTCCAGCACCTGCCTCCTGCGTTGGCCAGCTATTTTCGGGGTTCCCGGTGAGCCTGTCCACCTCGCGAGAGCCCAAGGTGGTCCTTCTGCCCAGGGCTTTCACCACTGGGCTTTCACCACTGATGGCATAGCCTCACCGGGCATTCCCCTACTTAGCCGTTCACCCCCCCCCACCGCGGTGAGGTGCAGGTAGGACTTTGGGGGGTACTTGTCGGTTTAACGACCACCAAAAAAGATCTTTTAATTATAACTAGACGAGAACCCTGTAGGCTTACAGGAATGTGTTCACGACAGTTAATATCTGTCTTCTAATGACGACACTAACCCTAACCCTGACCCTAACCGACCCTCACAACTTCAAGTGTTATAGTCCATATCGGTTACGTTGAGGTTAAGCCTCGTTGTTACGCGCCGTGAGGGTCGGTTAGGGTCAGGGTTAGGGTTAGTATCGTCCATGTTTCTAATGACGAAACGTTCAGGTTTATGACGTAATAGATAAGTTCTGACGTAACATAGAATTAAAATAACGTAGAATATGAAGAATTTTAAATGAGGTAATATATGAAGAATTTTGGTGGTCGTTAAACCGACAAGTACCAATATTTCTATATAATGACACATATAGAGTACAAAGTAAGGGAGACGTTGTAAAGTCCGCAAAAATCACCAAACACATTGAAAAAGCAGCCACTGGCACAGTTAATTGAGTCTCTTAATTTTACCGACACCGGTTTTGATAGTCTTCGCGAATTCCCTTCTACGCCTTTCCTATCACTTTCTGCAGCGCAGACTGCTTTGTTTGTAGGTGGGTGATAATACTTGAGACGATTGAGTAGATTAGTCGTGTTTTTACCGGCTGTGAGCCGGTGTCACGAAATAGAGTATCCCCATAAATGAATATCCCTCTTAGCGAAATGGAATATATCCGGTTTAGTTTGCATTATTGGCGGTTTCTAAGCGTATTCAGTCGTACGTACTGTTTGGATTTATTGTACACATACAAATTGTTAAGTTGCGTATCTTTAGTTTGACCTGAAATTAATTCGTTTTTTGTGATTTTGACTTGATTTTCGTCTTGGCTATCGTGATGCGTATATGACGATGGGGGGGGGGGGGATAGAATGGTTTATCCCCACGGATACTCTACATCGGTTTATTCCATCCGGGGGATATGCTTTAGGGGGAATAAAATATCACTGGACACCGGCCACATAACAACAACGCTGATGATACACGAACTTTTATTTGTGACTGATTCGTACTTGAAATGACTCCAATTGCGGTTGCTCAAGATCTTTAGAGACATTTTGACTACAAGGTTATTACGACTATACTAAGTTTGCGAATTTGCGCTAGTCAAACTGGGTCGCAATCGATATATAGAAACGCTTACAAAACAGTTAAATTCAATAAACTGTGCCACTACTACTGGGCTAATTCACAAATCCAAAATCCAAGGCGAACATTGTAGCGCATTTTCACGTCCTCATTTTTGTCGATATACACTTTTTTATTAATTTTTTTGTTAACGAAAATAACGATGAATTTTCGTTAGTGTTATCTTCGTTATAGTTATAGACTTATAGTTATAGTTAATGATATTTTAATTTAGTTATAGTTATGGTTAACGAAATCATTTTATTTTCGTTAACGAACATTTTCATTACCGTTGTCGTTAACGAGAATCACACTGGCCTCACTCCACTGCAGCTGCTGGTAGAAAAGTGCAAAAGTGTGCCATCTGCATACAGGTTGGGTATACGGGATGGGCTATAAGCAGTCGAAGCAGAATGCTAACGAAGTAAAGCAGTGCTGTGAAGTGTGCAAGAAGCCGGTTTGCAGGAAGTATTCGCACAAAACAACTGGAGTAACTTGCAATAACTGTAAAAGGACCACTGACATATTTGACTGCCATGAACAATAACATAAAGTCTTGTTTCATGTTGATATAATAGCTGAAGTATGCCTTTAGATTTCGCCTGCAACTAAAACCGACAATGGATTAGATTGTATTGTTACAAATTAAACCTCATTATATTTGTGATGTTTTGGATATATTGTTCAGTTTCAAAACACACATAATCTTATATTTGTTTATCCAACAAGTACAAGTTGTGAGGAATAATAATTATAGAATATCACTAATTGTGGACCGGTTCAGTTGTTCAAAATTATGTAATTTCGCGGTGCATTCACATATTTTACAACTAAATATAGCATTTTTGTCAGAAATGAATACTGAATCAATTGCTATATTACTTGATTTGATATATGAAACCAAACCCGAAATTCGGGGTGTTAACCACCCATCGCTTGGTAGCCGATGTTGCAAAAAACCTTGGTAGCCTGAAGATTAACTGCTAGAGTACACGCAACACTACTGTATATAATAACCGTCGATTGTGGATATGCAATCTTGTATCGATCCTAGTCAGTGCTTAAAGTGTAAAAAAAGAAGTGCCTGGACGCTCCTTGCCTTTCCCTCCCTCCTCCCACCAATACCCTTTTCCCAACCCCTCTCCCCAACTTCCCCTCGTTACGCCCATCCTCTTCCCCGTCCCTCTCCTCAACTCCTCTCCCTCCAACCAGAGGTGCAACTATAAATGTTTCATGAGGTGCTCATTATTGCAAGCGCCGAAGGCACGAAACCGTGAGTGCTGAGTTCCCATGCTTATAGGCCTAACGACTAGGGTGTCTGATGGAGCGTCGTGAGCTCCCTCCGCGGGGTCTGGGGCGAAGCCCCAGAAGCCAACGCATTTTGTAGCAATTGTTATCAAATGGAAGACGTGCTAGCCTGCTAGGTTCTTGTTTTCCAGCAGTTTCTGAACGATAAAGTTATGAAAACTTCATGGTTTATCCAGATTCCCAGACTAACACCACAACAATTTCAAAGTTTTATTTTAAAAGAAACAGGTTTCGTCTTTACCTTTCGCCTTCGGCTCTTTCAGAAGTGTCTAGTTAACTTTTGCAGTCAAAATCCATTTCAAAAATAAATTTTTTCTGTTTTTGTAAATTGGCTATGCATTTTGTCCAGTTGTATAGCCGATCGATGTCGCTACCTCGTTAGCAGATATTCTCAGTATAGGCTTTGCAATCCTGTGGCACACATAGGTTTCCTCAGGTGATTTATTGTGAGACGAAGCCTAGAAAATGCTCTCCGGAACAAAATGTGATTGGTAGGGCAAGGGCATCGTCATGCGGAGCAGGCTGAGTTTTGTATAACGAAACAATTCATTTAATTCCAATTGACAATTTTCAACTCTTATTAAGCCATTACTTCCTTCTGACCTGTTTTTCTTGCCTTAGTTTTTCTTTGTATATACCTACAGCGTTTTGTCTGTTGTTAACTCAATAAACGAATATATATGATTATGAAGTCGTATGTTGTCTCTCAACAGTTTCTGGGTCTTGCTGGTGAATTACGTAAAACTGGGACAGTTGGTGTTTTATCGGTCAAGGTGAATCGTATCGTATAGTATTGTATCAATGCGTTGTATTGAAGTCATTTAACTTGATAAGTTCATTCAGTTATGAAACAGTCAAGACAAGACTCGCAGTGGATGTGAGTCATGTGACAGTCATGTAGATCGCAAACTAGGCCCTAGTTGCTATAGGGCCCACGAAAACTCAGACGATAAAACTGGAAGCGCGTATATGACGTGCGATTTGATGAAAAGTTAACTAGAATGTACAAGTGAGGAATGAGGTGGAGAAACAAGTTACACTTACACGGTAGAACACATTCAGAAATCAAAATGACAATATGAAATTTCATTGGAATCTTAAAAATTAAATGCTGTTGAAAGTGACGTAGAGGAATTACACTGTTGCATGGACGCGGCGTCCAGGCTGTGCTGCCTAATAAGTGGCAGGACGGCGTCCAGCCTTGAAAATAAGTGCCTGGACGCCGTCCATGACCGTCCATGCACACTTTAAGCCCTGATCCTAGTCTGAACTTTCACAAGTAATGTAGGCTAAATTAGATAAATAAATCGATCGCCTCAAATGAGAAGCTCTGATGCTGCTCCAGCTTTTCGGAATGAACTCCTAAAAGAGCGCCGCCAATTTGCTAATCCTTCTATATCGCCTGTTAATTTCACCTCTTCTCCGCTTGCACTCTCCTCGTTACATTCCACTCACGACTGAAAACCGAAACCTATCCTGATTCTACTCCTTCACCATCACCGATTGCCATCGTAGCACCGAAAACCGAAACCTATCCTGATTCTACTCCTTCACCAACTACTGAAAACCGAAACCTATCCTGATTCTACTCCTTCACCAACGACTGAAAACCGAAACCTATCCTGATTCTACTCCTTCACCATCACCGATTGCCATCGTAGCACCATGCTGTGTCATCGGCTTGACCTTCCGGAATTTTTACTTTGGACAGGAACGGACAAAGCAGTCTGGCTGTTGCGGACTTGATTTGATATGGCGCCAGAGATTTAGCTGGTCACCGTGACGTGGCTATTATGGGTCGCTGAGCAATTTCGATGATTTAGGCCTACATATGCATTTTTTTACAGTTGGCATTGTTGGTCAGTAAAATACTACCTGCAAATGAGAAGCAGAATGATAAAACGATAGCATGTCAACCGTTTTGTTCTGCGGAATTTAATTCGGTCGACAGATTTAATGCATTCGATTCGTAAAAATCAGTTCCACAACCTTGAAATGTAATAATATAGCAAGGGCTTAACGTGGTTCAGAAGACGTCTGCGTTAGATTCATTGCAATCTATCCTGGAACGCCTAATAGTTTCCAAGTCTCCTCTTAAAAGCTGTGATAGTGTTCGCTGATACAGTATACGTAGGCCTACTCAGGGCTGCAACAGTTTTTTGTTTGCCCTTTTAAACAAAAAGAAGAAAAAAAACACAAAATTTGGTTTCTGAGGCTTTTTAAAGAAAGCAAAAAAACTTTTCATTTTGAAAACAACTTGGCTTTTTGCACCACTGGTCCTACTATCCTTCAAGCCATTCCACAGTAAAATCTAACTCCTGCACTGAAGAATTTCTGTCCTTATACATGACTAATAAATTGTCCTAAAATATAAGCCTAACTAATGCGATACCCAGGTCCAGTTGTAGCAGCATTGATGTAGCGCCAATTTGGTGAACATATAAATTCTCGATACAGATCTCAAGTCCTATAGGTTTCCAAGCAAATGATAACAGAATAATGGGCCGAAAATTACTGCGTCTAAAATTCCGCAGTTATGATTTTAGCTATAACCGAACATATACTCTGTGGAGTAGAATGCTCAGTGTGTCAATTTACTAAAGAAATTTCTGACGCAACAAAAAACAGGGCAAACGAATCTACCTCGAAGCCGGACTCGGACCTCCCTCGGACTACTCTCTCGGATAACCCTTTTGACTAGACGCAGCGCTCGTGAATAAGCTGGTGCCCTGCGCTTGGCTTTCGAGTGGCGCTTTAGAAGTTTTGAGATTACGATTACGATTACGATTACGATGCCTGGGTCTGCCTTACTAGACAAAAGACTTAGACAAAAGACTTCTGCCAGACGAAGACAAAGCCACGTGTCCGTCTTCATTTTGGACGCCATCATGTAACTCTGCATTAGACGATCGACTCTGCGGTCAAGCATCCTGATTGGGTTATAAAAAATGCAGCGCTATAAAATAGCACATTTGATCGATTTGCTCAAGTGAACAGGTCCGTGCTAAATGATATCCTCCGCGTGATTGGCCAGCGACAATCAATGTATTGTTTCATTTCAGGAATTCATTCAGGAATTTATATAGCGCCCCTTCAGGGAGCCTACTCAGAGGCGGACTTTTCGTGATTTGTTTCTTGTTCAAAACGGAATTAGATCGTTTATTTGAAACAGTCGATTGATTAGTTCTAGAAACTATCTACGGCCTTCACACTAGTCTCACCAGATGACACGCAAAGTAACCTAAGTTTGCATGGTTTCAGAACTTCTATGTATGTAAATTTGTATGTATGTAGGATTGAATGTATGTATGTATGCATGTATTTATGTATGTATGCCTGTTCGTTATATAGCGCCTTACCAGAAACTCACGAAGGCGCTAAAAATCTAGGCACATTTTCACAGATGCGACTTAAGATGTTTCGAAAATGTTTCTTGAGCTGCATGCGGTGCAGCTCATTATGCTCATGGATATATTTAACGTAGCACAATGACATCGCTCCTGAATAAGCTGGAGCCCTGCGATTAGTCTTAGAGTAGCGCTATAGAAATTTTGAGTTTAAAATTACAATTACGACTGGCAAAAATTCAACATAATAGTAGGCCTATAGCCTAGAGTATAGATGGTTTGAATAAAGACGTCGGAACGGTTTTCAGAGGGGTGGGGCGACGAACTTGGCATTTTGAAAGAGGAACCAAGCAAGACAGTTCGTAATTTCTTAAATCGAGAAATGTTTTGACCTTTCTGTTAGTCATCGGGTGTTTTTAACGAACAATGACCTATAAAATTACTTTTATGTGCATGCTCTGCGCCATTTATTAAGCGATTGGTTTAATAAATTTTGACTTATTCTGTCATATAATATACACCGAGCTTTAGGTTTCCATATAGAAATGTTACGGTCTCACAGCCTAAAGGCCAAAAACCCATCCAACGCTCCACTATAGTTTAATTTACAAACCTTGGTTATTGCCTTATAAACAGCTGAACTGGCCTGAACTTGCCTGTCCTTGCTTGAACTGTCGAATCCTAAACTTTCCTTCAGACCGAGAAACTAAGAGAAAGATGGGCACACGTTTGTCTATTCGTCCGTCAGTCCATCTGTCCTTCTATCAACAATAATCTATAATTCAATAATAATGGAATAATTTTCCAAACTATGTTACATATCTTCTTCTTCTTCTTTTCTCTCTTCCGTCGGGTATGTGCCGACGATGAGGTTTTTACAAGATGGCTCCATTTTCGTCTGTCTCTGATAGTATCCGTTATCATGTCCATGTCGTTTTTTCTGCAAGATCTTGTCTCACGTTTTCCATCTATGACTTTGTTTGTCTTCTGACTCCGTTTTCCCTCCACGTCGCTATATATATATATATATATATATATATATATATATATATATATATATATATATATATATATATATATATATATATATATAATGCCCTTGCCGGTTATCTCTTATCGTCCATTCTTACTATATGACCAAACCATGCAAGTCTTCTCTTCCTGATCCTGTCTGCCAGTGTTTTACTCTGTCCCAATTCCTTCCCGATTACCTCATTACGAATCCTGTCTCGTCTGGTCCTTCCCGCTATTCTTCTTAACCAGCTCATTTCCGCCACTAGAATCCTCCTTTCATCTTCCATCCGTTGGCACCAACACTCAGATCCATACATCAGTACTGGAGTGACAAATACCCTGTACAGTTTTATTTTTGTTCTTGTTGATTTGCTGCTCGTCTTCCGCATCCTACTCAATCTGCCAAGCATCTCTTATACCAGGTCAATCCTAAGTTTATGTTCTTTGTACATTGTCCATCTTCAGTTATTAATCCTCCCAGTTACACAAACTCTGTGACTTGCTCCAGCTCCTCTCCATCTCCATGTCACCTTCAGGTCTTTATGTTGTTTTCCGATGGTCATTGTCTTGTTTTTTGCACATTTATTCTGAGTTCAAAACTTCTTCTACTGTATCACAGTACACTGTCTGTCAGTTCCTGGAGTTGGTACGGCGACTCTGCTACCAGGTCATGAGCAAAATGCATTTGTTAAGTATCTGTCCATTTAAGTGTCACTCCAACTTCGACAGAATTCATTGCACAGCTCATCATGGACTCAAGAATCAGATTAAACAAATCTGGCGACAATCCGCATCCCTGTCTAACACCTATTGTGATCTTAAACCACTCCTTAGTTCTCCATCCCCTCTGACTGCACTAATTGACTTGCTGTATAGATCTTCTATCAGAATCACCAACTCCTCTGGAATTTAGATGTTACAGATCTACCCACCCTTAATATGTTTAAGAAAAAACTTAAAGACAGTTTGATCTATGTTTATAAGAAATTTCAACTATTCTTTTTAAGAACAAGACAATATAAAGACAGTTTGAACTCTGTGATATCTGTGTATTTAGACTTAAACTGTCAGTCATGTTTAGTTCTTTTCAGTTGTTGTATTATGCTCTCATACAATGCATTTTCGTTTTTGCACTGTTACTATAGGGCCTACTGCCAAATATTATCCAGAAAACGATCATTCCAGTCTCAGCGGGTCCATATGACCTTTTGGATTGACCTTTTGACTTTTGCATCATTTGCTTGAAGATTTTGAGTTGCATTGACTATTGACTGCTGTTATTGTGATCTTATGGTGTTGATGCTTGTCAATAAAAATGGAATGGAATCAAATGGTAGGCGTGTCCAAGTATCCATCCAATGCGTCCATTCTTGAGTGCTTGCATATGATTCACCGATGCTTTTCTGATCCGGTCGTAGAGAGTCAAGCAATCATTCATCTGAATTTCCTCCATTCTGTGCCATTCACATTCGGCGGCTAAAACCGCCAGAGATAAGCCAGCGACGACAATGACGACCACGGTTGGAGACAATAACTCAACCAAAGCCAAAGAACAATAGGTCTCTTCGTCATCTTGCTCCTCCTCATCTTCCCACCCAAAATTTCTGCTTCATATCTTCATCCTCCTCATTCAGCCTCCGACGCTCAGAGATTCACTGGCCTCTGATTCTGTGGTAGACTCCATTGTGCGGGACCTTCGACCAAGGGAAACTGAATTAAGGTTTACAGGTCGACGTTTGAAATTGGCAATTACTTCCAAGCCCATAAAGGGGTTCGAAAGGAAATGGACAAGGAGGGAAGGAGGAGGTTGGAAAAAGAAACAGGAGGAGAAGGAGGAGGTTGAAGTGGAGGAGGGAAGGAAACGTTGGAGGAAAACGAGAATCACAATGGAACATGTCCCGTTGTTGTCTGCCACATCTGTCGACAAACTGACGTCTCCAACGGATTCTGATTTTGTAATGCGATTTCACTTGAGCTAACCAGACATTGATATCTTGGCCATTATGGCAACTGTACGCTATAGAAGTCATTAGATTAGAAAGATTCAACCAGAGGTTATCAAGTTCATAGGTCCAGCTGCCTCTGCTGGCTTTAGGTATACTGGTATAGGCGGAGCAGCAAGTTGCCTGGATCGCCACAATTAAGGGGCGACATTATAGTAAAAATAGGATTGAAAATAGGCCTGAAAATTCGTCTAATAGCAAAGAGAATTATAAGCTGTTCCAAATGTCTTCGTGTAGACCTATCTAAGCACAAAATAGTAGAGTATTCTAATCTAATAGAAATTTTAATAAAATCTATATTTATCTAATCTACTTTAATTAATCTGTTTTAATCAAATGTGTTTTATTTTAGTCTATTTTACTCTTATCTAGTCTAAGATAATGAATTTTTGTCGAAGCTATAGTCTAGTCTAGTCTATATATAGAGTAGCTCAGATCAATACATTTAATTCAGTTCTGTTGGTGTTTCGCCCAATCCCGCCCCTTGACATTTTCTTCGTCTTGGTCGAAATTCGCTCAATAATTCTCGTCTGTTTGCACTTCTACTACGACTGAGTTTGCCTTTCGTTTTCTCTCGATTTCAGCATGATATCATACACTTTTTGACAGTGCTTCTTGCCACAGATCGATACCTCGCCGCCTGTTAAACCATTAATATTGCATTATTACGCATTTACAAAGCGCTGCTATCCAGTGAACAAGCATCAATTTCAGGCGCTGAGTATTGCGCGTGGTGAAAGACATGCTCAAGGTTCTTATATATAGGTAGTAACAGTCTCAGGGATCTTAGCACTTGTACTCTTCGCGTTACAAGGCTAGCACAGTCTGTAATTAAAAGATGGCAGGTTCCCAGTTGGCCTGAATGCCGTGGTCAACGAGAAAAGATTTGTATTCAGTGACAGAAGAGCTTGAAGAGATTGTGGAGTGGCATCGACCGCGAGGTTCTGCGACCAATGGAATTCGTGTCCTGCACCGCATACAGGTCAAGAGATGTCCGAAAGCTGCATCATCTACGGCCCTGTGAGGGATTGCTGGGCGATGAGAAGAGACCCGTGTGCCGTGTGCCCTCGGCGGTAGACCACATCGCCCGTCGCCGTGTATCATCCTCGCTGCATCGCGATCCAGGAACTCTGAACATGGCGACATTTATCAACTCGAAATGAGAAACCAATTAGTTGGTTCTGCGCGTGTGCGGGATCTTTTCTATTGTAAACTTGGAACTATTCCTGTTATAATCTGAACATTGCTTGCTCACTGAACTTTCTGGTTTTAATTACATTTAAGATTGTTTAGACCAGTGTGAACGGCGGCTGAATGGTTTTACTTTACCTGGAGCTATATGAATTTCTAAGTACAATAACACAGAAAAAATACTGTTATGTTCTGCTTATTACATTCTATTCTATTGACCTGTTTAACGCCACTGTATCTAGACAGCCACCGGGAGATTCTGCGACCAATCCATGCGCTGGACATCAATGGTCGCTTCTAAGTTAAACCGGTGCACAGAGGTTAGCTTAACATAAATCCAGAATAACAACTGGGACAGCCTGAAAGAACTAGCAGAGCATTTTATGTGCAGGAAAAGAGATGACACAATGTCACGCAATCTAATTTCATGTGACGCAATATAAGTTCACGACACACTCGAGGCCCTTTCGTCTTCCTGAGGGTCAAATTCAACGCACACTGCGGGACTGGTCATAGTATCCTGCACGCTTGACCTATCACCGCACTCATCACTCTCGGTTCATCTGCATGTCCGTCACTCTAGCAGTGAATCTATTTTTCGTAGGCTGAGGTTCTGAAGCCATTGAAGGATGGAACAATAAAATGTATCATCAACTTCGCAGCCTTAGCATATAAAAACAGCGAGCATTGTAGCGAACGCCTATTTATAATTATCTGTTGCCGTACATTTACCCTCCAACCAGGCACGTAGCGAGACTTAAATTCAAGAGGAGGCAACTTCACAGATCATTGGCAAAATCCTGGTCATTGAGGTCAATAGTCAATCGAAGTTCCAGTATATGAAAAAGCAAGAGGAGGCAACTGCTTCCTCGTGCCTCAATGTAGCTACGCTTATACCTCCACCCCACACGCGCGTCCCTTTTCCTTTTCTTGCCCCATCAGATGCTTGTTAATACTATTATTCCATCTATACGACCTGCTGCAGTCGTGCGACACTTTCTCTCTCTGTCTCTCTCTGTCTGTCTGTCTAACTGTCTGTCTGTCTGTCTTTCACACTCTATCTCTTCTGATGTCTCTTTCTCAGGTCTATCCTCTTGCTTCTCCACTGTTTAAGTTACCTTCTCCTAGTCTTATCTTGCTCCTTCGATTGATCCAATCCTTTAACCTGCTGCTTTTAGTTTTTCCCTCTTCCATTTGCTAGTTATTCCAATTATTCTCTGTGCTCCTTCTCTAACCCATTCCATTGGTTATTCTACACGTGCTATTTCTTTCCTTTCTCCTAATTCTTCTCACGATTATTCCTATGCCTAATCTAATGCTATTTCCCCTTTCCATTTGCTTCTCCTCCGCCAACTCATTCTCTCACCCCTTCTCTCCGCTTCTCCCTTTCTTACATCTTTTTCTTTAGTCTTCCATCCTTGTCGTCTTGCCACTCTATCTCTTTCTCCTCCTACTTCTTCCTTTGTTCCTCTTCCTCCTATTGCTCTTTATCCCAGTGTTCTTCCTGCCTGTCCATTATTTCGTGCAACCTGGTTTCGTTGGCTTTTGGTCGTCGTCATCTTTTCTTCTCGTTCTTTTACGATCGTTTAAAACCGTCTTTTGGGTCCAATTTCTGCGAAAGAAAAAGTCACGCTTTCGAGGACTTCCTTTAACGGCTCCATCTTCCTACTTCCATCCCTTCCTTACGCCTTCTCTACCTACCTTTTCTCTCCTCTCTTTCTGACGGCCACTGGTCCAGTTGAGACGCATTCTGCAGTTGTCGTCTTCCCATAAAACTCGGCTGGAGAAGCAAAGGAGTGGGAGGAAGAGTCGGAGGATGAGGAGGGCCAGGAATAAGTGAATAGAAGGAGGACAAGGGAGGACGAGGAGTAGGAGGAGAAGGTTCACTTAGGATCGTCGTGTTTTAGGCTTTATTGTCCAAAGGTGGAGTGGCAACATTGCTATTCGTCCTTCATTGATGTGTTGACTTTCATTGATCCCTGGTGCCTTCATAAAGTGGTCAGTTGCTTCTAAGACGCCGCTGTTCCTTCTTCGGAGAAAGAGGAGGAAGAGGAGTAGGGTAAGTAGGCCTTTATACAGGATGGGAGATGGAAACGCTGCCTCCCACGATCCGTTCAGCCGACTCACTTGAAAGACTCAAGACTTATCTTTTTTCCAAGGCGTATCTCTGACTGACTGTGTGCTGTTGTTTGTCAAGGCGCCCTTGTAACGGCCATAGAACGAGTGTGCGCATATTACGAATATTAAGATTTTTAGAAATTGACGAAAATTTACGAATATTAAAGCTGGTCGACGAATATTAATTATTTTTATTTCTTTTCATTCTTAATTCATAATAATTCGGGATTAATTGCACAAAATTCAGTGCCATTTTCACGCCTTTTCACGCACAACGTTCCTCAAAGTTCAAACCGTAAATAGTAATTGCGAAGACTGAGTGCCTGCCTGAGCTGCCTTAAATTAGTTCTTAAACAAACCAAAAATGTGACGTCATCAACGAATATATACGAATATTTGCGAATATTAAAAATGCCTTGATGTTCACGAATATTTACGAATATTAAAGCCTCAAGTCACGAAATCTCGTTCTATGGTAACGGCATGTGCTGTGTTACGGCGCCGTAGAAATTGTCGGCATTATTATTATTAACGCTGATGATGGTCAGACAGGCTAAAAACATAAAAGAGAAGGATGTATGGATGACTAGATGGACATCAAAGCACGGATGTCCTCCTGCCCCCCCCCCCGCCGCCACAATCCTCGGCGTTGAGTGGGGAAATGGAGTGGAATCGGAGTTAGGGAGATAACGGGAGAAAGACACGGAATGAGATGAAGAGGAAGAATGGCTTCCATGTCAAATACGAATGAGCCAACTTTAATGCGCGACTCCCATCATTGAACGCGTACCAGAATGACCCCATCACTGACGCCTTGCGATAGATCGATCGAAGTGCGGGTCGTCATGACCAACCTCGCCTCTCATCCTGTACTCTGGCTTCCCATTACTCTATCTGTCGAGACGGTGTCGTCATTGAGCAGGGTCATCGCAAAAGATCTCAGCTCTCCTTCAGTCCCTCCCTGCCTAAGGCTAAGGATCCCTTCATCCGTCTCATGTAGAAGGTCGTTGCGTTCGTTCTATTACCTGCAGAGCTTATAAAACACTGATGATGGATACCGATTATGGCTTGTATGCGTTTGTGTGTGTCTGTGTGTGTGTCTGGATCTGTTTGTCTCTGTGTGTGTGTCTCTGTGTGTATGTGTATGTCTGTGTCTGTGTCTGTGTGTGTCTGTGTATGTCTGTGTGTGTTTGGGTCTGTGTGTGTCTGTCTGTCTGTTTGTGTCTGCGTGTGTCTCTGTGTGTAAGTGTGTGTGTCTGTGTCTGTGTGTGTCTGTGTCTGTGTGTGTCTGTGTGTGTTTGTGTATGTCTGTGTGTCTGTGTGTGTTTGTGTGTGCCTGGGTCTGTGTGTGTGTCTCTGTGTATTGTATTGTATTGTATTGTATTTGGCTATTTATAAAGCGCTTCTCACAGCAAAGCCTTTCAGAAGCGCTCCCAGTGCGAGCAACCCGAGAGAAAAGGCAGGATTTTAGTTTCGAAAAAGATGAGGAGAGACTACCAGAAAGGATGGCAGAGCGAACCGGTGGAGGAAGTCCATTCCACAGAGAAGGACCTATGCAGGCGAAGGATCTGGATTGAGCCATTGCAGTCCTGACACGAGGAACAAAAGGTCAAGCCGATCAGAGGATCGGAGAGGACGCAGCGAAGTGGCAGAGAGTGGGCGAAGCATGAGGTCGCAAAGGTACTTCGGAGCAAGACCCAGATGAGACTTAAGGACTAAAATAAGAACCTTGAATTGTACTCGGACAGATAGAGGGAGCCAGTGAAGTTCTTCAACCATGAATGTAGAGATGTGAGAGAATCGAGGAAGACGAGCAATCAGTCTAGCAGCAGCATTAAGTACTGACTGTAGAGGAGATAGTCGAACTTTAGGGAGACCAACAAGGAGAGAATTACAGTAGTCTATTCGAGAGCAGACGAAAGCGTGGACAATTGAGGTAAAGGTCGAGGAAGAAACAGATTTGCGAATAGCCCTGAGACGCCTTAGTTGGAAGTAGGAAGAGCGAGTAAGCATGGCAATGTGTTCAGTAAAAGTTAGAGAACTGTCTAGAGTGACACCCAGGTCTCGGACACTAGACGAAAAGGTAAAACGAGGAAACCTTTCAGAGAGTAATGCATAGTCAAGTTTTTGAGCTGCTGAGGAGTTCCAAACCAAATTAGCTGGGTTTTAGAAGAGTTTAAGGAAAGACGATTAGAAGACATCCAGAGATGAAGATCTTGGGAGAGAGCCTCAATTTGACTAGCGAGAAGGAGTTGAGCAGAAGGGGGTCCATGGACACAAGCTTGGACATCATCAGCAAAAAGGTGGCCAGTCGCAGAGTGGTTAGGGAAAAGAGATGGAATATTAGCTGTGTATAAAATGAATAAGAGCGGGCCTAGGACAGAACCCTGAGGAACACCCAAAATAACAGGGACCCACTGAGTCCTGGAGTCACCAGAGATGATCATTTGGGTGCGATCAGACAAGTAGGACCGAAGCCAAAGGAGAGGAGGACCCTTGAGTCCACAGGAGGTCTCAAGCCGTTGTAGTAGAATTTCATGGTCGACCATGTCAAAGGCTGAGGAGACGTCAAAGAGAGCCAAAAGAGTAACTTGAGACTTGTCAACAGCTGAATATATATCAGAAAGCAAGGAGAGTAGGGCTGTTTCTGTTGAGTGGTAAGCCCTGTAACCAGACTGGTGGGAGGGAAGGAGTCCCGAGTGCTCAAGATAGGGGAGAAGTTGCAACGATACTAGTCGTTCTAAAGTCTTAGACAGAAAAGATAGATTTGAAATGGGTCGATAGTTTTGACAGAGGTTAGGGTCAAGATTGGCCTTCTTGAGTGCAGGAAAGACTACGGCTCGTTTTTGCGAGGCAGGGATGCAACCCTCAGAAAGTGATCTATTAAACAGGTACAGAAAGAAAGGAGCAATATCATCTAGAATGTCAGTTATAATAAAAGGAGGTAAAGAGTCTAATTCACACGATTTTAAATTCACAGAAGAAAAAACCGAGCGGAGATCCGACTCCACAATAGGTCGGAAGCCTTCGAAGACAGACGTCGTTGAGGAGAATGTTGGAGGAGGAGCGTCTGTCGTAGATGCGCGAAGACGGTCAGTCTTCGCGGTGAGCATGTCCAGAAAGTCATTGGCAGAAAAGGCAGGAATCTCCGAAGGTCGAGATGGTCGACCGAGAAATCCAGAGATGGAGGACCAAAGGCGCTTTGGATTCTTGGCATTTCGAGCGACGAGTTGTTCCCAGTATGCGGCCTCCTTCTGGTGGTAGAGACGATGGAGGGCACGCAGTTTTTTTATCCAGACTAGACGGTCGCTTGGATCTTTGGAACGGCGAAATCGTCTCTCAGCGCAACGGGCGCGGCGACGTGACATGTGGCATTCTCCGTCGAACCAAACCGCCAACGGTCGAAGACGGGTCCTGACGCTGCGACGAGGAAGCATCGTATCCAGCAAGAGCGTTGTGGTGGAGGTGTAGAGGTCGAACAATTGGTCGACGGTGAGAGCATCAAGAGTCTCATGAGGCGAGAAGAGGTGGGAGTTGCGGAGGGCAGCGCTGAAAGCCTGACAATCGAAGGATTTCCACCCCCGCAGCATCCGAACGGAGTGGATAGGTTGAAGATAGATGGATGGAAGGATGAATTGAACGAACGAGTGATCGTCGGTCTCCTACGAGTGATCGTCGAGTGATGTCTGTGTGTGTATGTGTATGTCTGTGTGTCTGTGTGTGTTTGTGTGTGCTTGGCTCTGTGTGTGTCTCTGTGTGCCTGGGTCTGTGTGTGTGTCTCTGTGTGTCTCTGTATGCGTGTGTAGCAGATATGTTGTAGAGATGAACTTATGTGATTTCTGGTAATCGGCCTGGAAGGCGAGGAGAAGTTGACACAGAAAAGAAAAGGGTGGAGGGTGGAAACGAGATGGGATCATGGGAGAGTAAAAGTCTGGTAAGGATTTGCCATCTATGCATGCCTACTTTTTAACATGTTATTTTAAGTAGGCCTATACATGTAGAGAAACAGGCATATTAATGTTGATGAATGAATCGCTGGGTATTATGACTGTCGGCTGTATTACACAGTACAGGAGGTCAGGATTAGTTCCCGGTGCCGCCGCTATACGCTGGGGGTAGCTAAGCTCTCAAGTTGAAACCAGTCGCTAAGCTGTCGACTGCTAGCCACTTGGTTCACTTAATATTATACAATACAATACAGCTGTGTATTGATATTACCCTCCTTCCAAAGCTCAGAAGTTCACACACGGCCATACGAAAGAACATCGATGGCGCTGAACAATTGTGAGTTAAATAAAAGACTTTCTCAAAGTCCTTAGTGACGGTCTCGGTCGAGACTCGAACTCGTACTCCGTTACAGACCGAACGCTCTAACCAATCGGCCATTGTTTTTTGCTTATAATTGTTTTAATTGTGGTTTCAGAGTTTAGATTTTTGACGAAGACATCAGGACAGGAGCAAAACATGCTTAGAACGTTCGAGTCACAGCGCAACAGATTAGGCTAAGTCTAGCTTTCAGTCGATGTGAGATGTCCAATGATTCCAATTGTGGTCTGCGGTATTACTATTACTTACTATATATAGCTGCTGCCGCCTGTGTGGTAGGATAACGGTGGTTGAATGCAACTGAAGAATGCTGCTCATTATTAAGATAAAGAACTGGAAGAAACATAAATTAGGACAAGATGTCGTTTACTGAATGATTTTAGTTAGGATGCCATGGACTGTAAACGGTTGTGAACCACTGGATTAATCAGTATAGAATGGATTGCAGGTTCAACGAGCAACTGCAGTGCAGCCTCGGACTTAGTCGTGTGTTTCCAGCTGCATAGCCAAGATTTAATACCAGAGGGAAGCAGCTGAACGAGCGCTGCAGTGCAGCCCTCAGCATATGGAGACCTGCTAGTGTCACGCACCATTACGGCTACATTTACGACCAGCTCAGTAATATGTATGTATGAGTATTATAGCGCCCTTCAAGAGGCGCTCCCGACTACAGCGCGGACACTGCATCGGAGTTTCACGCCGAAGCGCATGAGCAATTGCGAGTGAAGGACTTGCCCAGGGTCCCTACGCGATTGTATATGATTGTCACTTGTCGGGCTTCAAATATGGTTGGCCAAATTCCGCCAGAAAGTTGATGTAACCCAGAGAGATATAAGAAGTAGCTCTGTAACGCAGACTTAAACACGATAGACGTCTGAATATATTATAGTCATTGAGCAAATCTATCAAACTGAACAAGACGCATTAACAACAGCAGTCATCATGGCTTATAGCTAAACATCTGTCAATATAACTCTCTACCGTTCACGGTTGCATGATACGGTAGATGCTTAATATATGTTTAACCACAACCAGAAGTATACGAAATGAATATTCATATTCCGCTTTACTTCATCCATACGAAACGAATGGCATGCGTGTCATTCACAATTGTATACCAAACTCTTGAACACACACACAGCATGAAGGGAATTTGTCTTCAGTAGGTGAAGGCTAAGGATATCCTCTTCTTCCTGCCTCTCCTTCCTCTACCATTCCTCCTCCTCTTCCATACAACGATAGTTGCGACTGATGCCGCGAGGGAGCGTATTGCAGAGTCGCCGCTTCAACGATGCTCCTCAGCTGAGCGCACGGATCGACACCTGGACCCAGCAGAAGAAAACAACGAAGACAATTCAACAATGGAATTTCAGGTCACAGGAAAAATTCATTCATTCCAACATTTATATAGCGCCCCTTCCCCTTCAAGATACCTACTCAGAGGCGCTCCTTGCTCTATTCTGTATTGCAGGCTGTCTGTTCTGTTAGTAGTTAAGATTTATGTCTTCTGTCATTTGTGTTCTTGTGAATTGTTTCAATTGCATAACTGTACACTGTAACCGGTTGCGGTTTGTCAACCGGATTGTTTCAATAAAGAATATTATATATTCTCAATGATGTTAGAGTCAATCAGATCAGACAGTCAGTCGAAAATGAACACAGTTCGAATAACAGATGACTAGAAGAGTCACCACTGGCAAGGTCCCGCAAACACGAAGAGCCCAGTCAACGGATTCTCATTCAGAGCTGATTGTTGGCAAGTTATTCGAAGTCTTGGTGGCGGTAGCATCGAAGAAGAGGAATGACGACAGACGACGAAGGTCAGAACACACGCACCTCGACACCACGGCAGTTCCTCTCAGACGGTAGAAATTAGAAGGAAAGAGGAAGGGAGCGGAGCATACAACGATGATTTGCGTCTCGATCAGTGCTTCTAATGCAGGCGCTATAGGAGCTAACATCAGCAGCGACGATGCTATAGAGAGGAGCCTGAGAGCCTGGTCCCAAGACAACTTTCGCACTCTGCCCAGCTATACGCATATCAGTAGTCAATGAGCCACGTCACCCAGCCTTAATTCAGACTGCAAGAGTGTATTATAATTGCCATTTTAAGGCGTCTTTTTAATTAGTGCTTTGCCAATTGCCACGGAGACTCGATTATTCGATTTACTATAAAATAATCTACTCTTATGCAATATATGAACGCAGCGTTTCTGCTAGAGGACCTAGACATCGTCGTCGGCGCCTCATTAAGTATTTACGCCTACCTCTCATGTTGGGAGGCAGAGGCAGTTCGTCATCATCATCTGGGTAGACACCGCACGTGCAGCACGGAAGCATGTTGCAGATGCAGCAACTGAGGTAGCGTATTCGGATGGCAGCCAGTCTGCTGAACTCGATGCGAGGATATTCGACCCGATAGCCGACCGATATCAAGACGCGATATCTCTCCGTTAACACCTTTCTGCGAGTCGACACAACACAGCCAAGATGGACAGTCACCAACCTATCAACATTCTATCACTCCATATGCAGCTACATTCTACCACACTATAAGTAGCCACATTCTATCAATACAGCCACATTCTATCACACTATTTCACACATTCTACCACACTATATGCAGCCATTTTCTATCACACTATAAGTAGCCACATTCGATCACACTATATGCAGCCACATTCTATCAATACAGCCACTTTATATATCACACTATATGTAGCCACTTTATTTATCACACTAGGCCTACATACAGCCGTATACATATTCTATCAATATTCAATACTATATGTAGACACTTCTGTCACACTATATCATATATGCAGCCACATTCTATCACACTATATGCAGCCACATTCTATCACACTATATGCAGCCACATTCTATCACACTATTTGCAGCTACATTCTATCACACTATTTGCAGCTACATTCAGCCAGATACTGCCAGCGCAGTAGATGCTGCGCTGGCTCCCCGTCGAGGACCAACTGACAGTCGACACCCAGTTACTTCGGCCGTCGTCATACTTTGATGCTCTGCCAGATTACATCAGGAGGCTCTGTGCCTCTGTTTGAACCGGACGGGTCTACGATCATGACGCTCTTTAGCCTATGGAGATCTGCTAGTGTCGCGCACCATTACGGCTACTCGACCATTTCTCTTGTAATAATCGTTGAATGAAAATCCGCAATGCTCCTCCAGTAAAGGACTAAAAAGCTTTTCTCACTCATACAAAATGGCACCTATATCATTGTAAGCTGCAGCAACGCATCAACGTTTCAAAAGGTTCTTAAAATGACGTTCTGTGTAAGTATTAGACCATACCAACATCCGTAGCCCACACTAGAATATAGTATGGTGATGGTCATAAAACAGAAAAGCGAATCATAGGCGCCGAGTTGAATATGATGATGATGATGATGATGATGATGATGATGATGATGATGATGATGATGATGATGATGATGATGATGATGATGATGATGAATAGGATGATGATCACGAGTATGATGATGATGACGATGATGATGACGAGGATGATGATGATGATGAAAGTGATCATGACTATGAATATGAATATGACTATGAATATGATTATGATGGTGAAAATGAACATGAGTATGAATATTAATATGATGATGATGATGATGATGATGATGATGATGATGATGATGATGATGATGATGATGATGATGATGATGATGATGATACGAACCGGTCTGCTTCGACAGTAGCAACGAATGCCATTCCGAGGATGAAGAAGAGGAGGCTGAGGAAGATGATGAGCACCACTGGCCTGAGGAGGACGGACTTTGATGTCGGTTGAGCCACCGATTGTGGTGCCACCGACGTAGTATCGGTCCTCAAGGTCACTGGCAGAACCAGTAACAGGCATCTGGCATCAGGTATACCCAACCATTTCATAACGAATGCAGATGAGGACAACTAGACGGTCACTAGAGAGGGCAAGTATTGTATTGTATTGTATTGTATTGTATTATATTTTATTGTATTGTATTTAGAAATTTATAAAGCGCCTCTCACAGTGAACACCAATCAGAGGCACTGTCCTTCTCTGTTGACTCTGCCTGTCTGTCTGTCTATCTGTCTATCTGTCTGTCTGTCTGTCTGTGTATCTGTCTGTCTGTCTGTCTGTCTGTCTGTCTGTTGTCTCTCTCTCACTTCATCTATCTCTGTCTATGTAGAGAGGGAACAAAGAGCCAGCAATGGATGGCAGAGCAGCAGGGTGAAGGGACAGGAAGAAGGCGTGGCCGCGTGGCTTTCGGCGTGAGACAGACCAGAGCAGAGGAGGGGGAGAAGAAGGATGAAGGCAGGAAAGAAGTGGTACTATATACGAGGAGAACAAGAACTGCACTGGGATGAAGAATTAATTATACGGAGATGAAAGAGAAGGTGAAGGACGAAATAGAAGGCGGTGTTGTTTGGATCGACTGAATCCTCCTCCTCCTCCCTATATTATGGTTCGTGTTTCGTGTTGGCTGACATCGTCTGATGAACTAATATCGACGGCCATTTCAAAGGAATATTCCTAATGACCGAATGATTGAAATACTCACACGTCCCGAGTCCCATATAACGCCGCTCCCGTTTCGTTTGTCTTTTCGTTTGTCTGTCTGTCTGTCTGTCCGTCTGTCTGTGTCTGTCCGTCTTTGTGAGCGTGATCGACAATATCATTAATTCGGAATCTCGTTGTTAAAGTCACGCACATTGCGCTGACCAATCAGACGCGACTATCCGACCGATAGGTGTTTGCGCATGCGTACAAGTTCCATTTATGAGATCCATATTCCTTCTCACGAAATCAATTCAGATATAAATCTGGCAACATCGATTGCTCTTAGCCCACGTCAGAATCCAGGAAACTTCTATATATATATATATATATATATATATATATATATATATATAGTATATATATATATATGAATACTGAATATATATATATATATCAAGTTATATATATATTATCTGCCAGATATTTTCATTACACAAACAATCATGTATGCAAGAATAAGTGAGTATATAGTGTGAATGAAGGAGGCGTCATTGAAGCTGTCGTCATCATCCTCTGTGACCCTCTACATGCATCGTATACAATGTCCGGATGTTTCAAATATATTTCGCGTGTCGAAGGCGTAAGGAAAACACTTCTTCTGTTCAATAATTCAGAGTGGATTTCCTACAGAAGAAACACTGATTAGGCCTATACTGTACATTAATTAATTCGTTTTCTACCGAGTGACCTCCGCGCGAATGCCTGATATCCTTACACAGCGACCGTCAATTAGGCTAACATTCCCTCGGTGCTATAGCTGGGCGATTCAGTGCTCTGTTTCTGTTCTCTCTGCTTTGTTTGTGGATCGTTAAATTGGTTTCTCCTGTTTGTGTTTTGTTTCTACGTCTTCTGCTATGTTTCTGCTTTATCTGTTTCTGTTTTAGATGTTACGTAAATATGAATTTTTCGATTATGATATTTCTCTATGAGACTATAATCTCTGTGTAATTCGTGTAAAATTTCCTTCGAAGTTAATTTACTTTAAAATATTGATTACAAGTATTTTGCAAGTAGCCTAACTGTCTTTTGTTTTGCCTCTTTTTGTTAAATTTTGCATCTACTTTTTCTGCTGTATTTTGATAGCAGGTCTTATAAGTTTCGCGATAAGTGTCTTTGGTTTGCTCTCTTTGTCAGTCGGTGAGTTTACTTGCCATGGCTTCCTTATCTGGTCTGTCCCGTTGTTAGATTTGCATCGTTTTGATCAACCGAGGAACTGTTGCCAAGTTACGGATTTTTCAGTTCAGTGATAACACAGTCGGCCCTTTTCAGTAGTTCTGTCTGCTTGTCTGCGTGTCTATCTGTCTGTCTCCTGTCCTGCTGCCTGCCTGCCCCTCTCTCTCTCTCTCTGTGCCTGTCTCTGTCTCTCTGTCTCTTTGTCTCTGTCTCTGTCTCTCTGTCTCTGTTTCTGTCTATCTGTCTGTCTGTCTGTCTCTGTCTGTCTGTCTGTCTCTCTTTGTCTCTGTCTCTCTGTCTCTGTCTTCTCTCTGTCTCTGTCTCTCTCTGTCTCTCTGTCTCTCTGTCTGTCTGTCTGTCTGTCTGTCTCTCTCTCTCTCTCTCTCTCTCTCTGTCTCCATGTCCGCTTCTTCATCCGTTTTCCTTATTTCCCTCCTTAACTTCCTTTCAATCGTTTGTTTTGTTCTCCGTTCTCTAGCACCGAGAATATGAAAGCATTTCTATGCACCACCTAGAGATGTATTCAGTGTATATGACCAAATTCCTCGTATCTGGGTCACTAATGGCGTGATTACTTTAGCTTCAAGACACCATTCCATTGTTCCAGCATTCGCGGTGAATAAGAACCTTACTGAGATTCAGGTCTCGGTTACCGAAACCACCAATCTATGGTAATACCATGGGTTCAAGTCGTAGAAAGTCTTGCTATACAATGAGAATTTGTTTGATTCTTCTACAGCTATACCTGTAGGATCTTGGTAATAATAATGACAACAACAGCAACAACAACAACAACAACAACAACAACAACAACAACAACAATAATAATAATAATAATAATAATAATAATAATAATAATAATAATAATAATAATAACAACATCAACAATAATAGTAACATGGGAGTATTAAAGGGTGGTTTACGGATTCAAACCTCCCCAGAAATAAATGCATTAGTGTATTCTACAAACTAAAAATGAAGAAAAATACAACAATTTCCAACGGAAACTCCCGTAAACTTAGAACACCTCCGACATTTTTTCCTGGCTACGCCCATGAACAATATTAACAGCAATCATAATGATAATAAGACGATTTATTTAGCGCCGTAGCAACCGAGGCCGAAAAAATGGCGCTATACATGAGATGGTATGTCGGGTCAAAGTCTTCCGCTTCCATTGCGGTTTGATTGACATAGAATTGTCTATTGCACATGACTGAAAAGGAGACAAAGATCAAAGGTTTCATTTGGCGACAATGTGGATGATAACTGTAAATGTAGCCTACGCGTTTGTATATATCCTCGACCCTACTCATTTTTCAATGAATGATCGGGTTAGATTTAACATCATCGCTCCCCGTTTGAATGATCGATATACGAGGGTTGATCAATAAGTAATGAGAAAAACATATTAGACAGCTTTTTTGCAGAATTTTTTATTTTTATTTACTAGCTTACTTATTTAGCAGAGTTTTTATTTTTAAATTGTCACGTGGGCCATTACTGTGGTTGCTAGGCAACTGCCGGAAGCCGTCTGCCCAGCGGCTGTTGTAAATAATGGATAAAACGAGAAACGTGCGGTTATTAAATATTTGCATTTAAAAGGATTGACTCAAAATGAGATTGCAACGGACATGAAGAAGGTTTTAAGGGACAATGCCCCTTCACAGGCTACAGTCTATCGGTGGGTAGCTGAATTTAATCGCGGTAGGCAATCAACTGAAGACGAGCACCGTTCTGGCCGCCCTATTGAGACCTGTACCAACGAAAACGTTCAATTCGTCCAGGATCTGATACAGAAAGATCGGCGGGTTAATATTAGAAATGTAGCAGATTGTTTGAAGTTGTCGTACGGCACAACCCATCATATTATTACAGACATTTTGGGGTACAACAAGGTCTGTGCTCGATGGGTTCCACGAATGTTAACACATGAAAACAAGCAAGTCCGACTAACAACTTCTCGTGAAAATCTCGACCTTTTTAGAGAAGACCAGGCAAAGTTTCTACGCAGATATGTCACTATGGATGAGACTTCGGCTCACCACTTTGATCCCGAGACAAAGCTGCAGAGTATGGAGTGGAAGCACGTCGATTCCCCGACACCGGTCAAATTCCGCAAAATTGCATCAGCGGGTAAAGTTATGGCATCCGTATTTTGGGACAGTGAAGGTATTTTGATGATTGACTACTTGGAGCGTGGAAAGACTATCACGGGTGTCTACTATGCACAGTTAATCCGAAAACTTCGCGTGGCTATTAAGGAAAAACGTCGGGAGAAGTTGCGTCAAGGTATCGTGTTTCATCAGGACAATGCTCCAGCTCACACCTCGTCTGTTGCAATGACTGCAATTCGCGAGTGCGGCTTCGAACTGCTACAACACCCACCCTATTCTCCAGACCTGGCACCGTCTGACTTCCATCTGTTTCGTTATCTGAAAGATTCGCTTCGCGGACAGAAATTTGACACTGATGAAAGTGTTATCCATGCCATAAATGACTGGTTTCAGGAGCTAGATAAAACTTTCTTCCTGGAGGTGTAAAAGCACTTGAACATCGCTGGGAAAAATGTGTTGAGCTTCAGGGAGATTATGTTGAAAAACTATAAAACAATTTTGGTCCAGATTTGCTGTCTAATATATTTTTCTCATTACTTATTGATCAACCCTCGTATATGCATAATTACATATATATACATATATACATTCGTATATATATATATATATATATATATATATATATATATATACGTTAGACAAGACGAAGTTGAAAGAGTAGAAGGACTTTTAAAAATTGTTACAACGAGATTTACGTGCCAGACGTCAAACTCGAATCAGAGTAACGGGATGTCGAGAGAAGGAATGGTAGGTAGCCTGTAATTATGCATATATATATCGACCATTCAAACGGGGAGCGATGATATATATATATATATATATATATATATATATATATAGGCTATATATATGATACATAGGTGGCTGATTTAGCTGTGATGGATGTTCTGATATCCGGCGTTAATAATTCGATTCCTTCATAACTTATGGATGTGATGTCTTTGTCTGTTTCAGCTGCAGCATTCGCCGCAACTGACACGAGGCCCACAGTTCGTCTCATTATCTGTCGACCAGTTCTTTCTTCATTATGATGCATTATGCATCATCATCATCATTGTCGTCGTCATGATCACCAGCAGCAGCACCATCGCCACAGTCTTTATGGGGGACTCTCTGGAATCATATGACCTTTACCGTTTGCACGTATACATTCACGTGATGACGACACCTAGTGTCAGTATTTGCAACTGTCCGCTGAGTCTCCCATTACTACAACAGGATCAAGTGTACTTGTCTATCATCGTCGTCACCTGCGTCACAATTATGCTGGCTGTTCAAAACACTTACTCACCTTCCTCTATAAGACAGTTGTAAAAACTGACTTTAGGTGTCGCCAGTATGTAAAGACTCCAAACCACAGAGGTAATACCATCTTCTCATACACATTTAGACAGTGCTTGAAGTAAAAAAAAGAAGTGCCTGGACGCCCCTTACCTTTCCGTCCCCTCCTCCCACCAATACCCTTTCCCAACCCCTCTCCCCAACTTCCCCTCCTTACTCCCATCCCCTTCCCCGTCCCTCTCCTCAACCCCTCTACCCCCAATCAGAGGTGCAACTATAAAATGTTTCCTGAGGTGCTCATATTGCAAGCGCAGAAAGCACGAATCCGTGAGTACTGAGTTCCCACGCGTATAGGTCTAACGACTAGGGTGTCTGAGGGAGCGTCGTGAGCTCCCTCCGCGGGGTCTGGGGCGGAGCCCCAGAAGCCAACGCATTTTGTAGCAATTGTTATCAAATGGAAGACGTGCTAGGCTCTTGTTTTCCAGCAGTTTCTGAACGATAAAGTTATGAAAACTTCATGGTTTATCCAGATTCCCAGACTAACACCACAACAATTTCAAAGTTTTATTTTAAAAGAAACAGGTTTCGTCTTTACCTTTCGCCTTCGGCTCTTTCAGAAGTGTCTAGTTAATTTTTGCAGTCAAAATCCATTTCAAAAATGAATTTTTTCTGTTTTTGTAAATTGGCTATGCATGCATTTTGTCCAGTTGTATAGCCGATCGATACCATGTTAGCAGATATTCTCAGTAGGCTTTGCAATCCTGTGGCACACATAGTTCTCTATTGTGAGACGAAGCCTAGAAAATGCTCTCCGGAACAAAATGTGACTGGTAGGGCAAGGGCATCGTCATGCGGAGCTGGCTGAGTTTTGTATAACGAAACAATTAATTTAATTCCAATTGACAATTTTCAACTCTTATTAAGCTATTACTTCCTTCTGACCTGTTTTTCTTGCCTTAGTTTTTCTTTGTATATCTACAGCGTTTTGTATGTTGTTAACTCAATAAACGAATATAATTATTTATGAAGTCGTATGTTGTCTCTCAACAGTTTCTGGGTCTTGCTGGTGAATTACGTAAAACTGGGAAAGTTGGTGTTTTATAGGTCTAGGTGAATCGTATCGTATTGTATCAATGCGTTGTATTAAACTCATTTAACTTGACAAGTTCATTCAGTTATGAAACCGTCAAGACAAGACTCACAGTGGATGGATTTGAGTCATGTGACAGACAGGTAGATCGTAAACTAGGCCCTAGTTGTTAGGGCCTACGAAAACTCACGATAAAACCGGAAGCGCGTATATGACGTGCGATTTGATGAAAAGTTAACTAGAATGTTCAAGTCAGGAATGAGGTGGAGAAACAAGTTATTACACGGTAGAACACATTCAGAAATCAAAATGACAACATGAAATTTCATTGGAATCTTAAAAAAATTAAATGCTGTTGAAAGTGACGTAGAGGAATTACACAGTTGCATGGAAAGTGCATGGACGGCGTCCAGGCGGTGCTGCCTAATAAGTGGCAGGGCGGCGTCCAGCCTTGAAAATAAGTGCCTGGACGCCGTCCATGACCGTCCATGCACAATTGAAGCCCTGCATTTAGAGCTCCCCAACGTATAGAGCTCCCCAATAGCACACTGTAGTAGCCTAAGCTGACCAGCGAAGCGTTGTCTCTGTATTTCAGTTAGAGGTTGGAGCAGGTTGAGGCGTTTAATCGAATAGACGAGTGATGCTTCTGATAAAGCTGGTCATAAACAATATAGCAACATCCGTCTAAAGACTTAACTCCACCACTGCTCGTACTCTGGTATAGTGCCAGTCCCAAGCTTGAAGAAAGGAGGAGGGCGACGCTAATCATCTTCGTTAAACAGCAACTAACCAACCAACCCAAAGACTTCGACTCCTTGAAAAGGGTTATTGAGAGGGGCTATTGAAAAGGGTTCTTGAAGAGGGTTATTGAAAAGCGTTATTGAAAAAGTGATTGAAAAGGGTTATTGAAAAGGGTTATTGAAAAGGGTTATTGAAAAAGTTTATTTAAAAGTGTTATTGAAAAGGGTCATTGAAAAGGGATATTGAAAAAAGTTATTGAAAAGGGCTATTGAAGAGGTTTAATGAAAAGGGTTATTGAAAGGGTTATTGAAAAGGGTTAATGAAAGGAGTTCTTGAAAAGCGTTATTGAAAAGGATGGACAGCCGCATTGAATTTCTTAAAGTGCGTATACTCTCTCTCTCTCTCTCTCTCTCTCTCTCTCTCTCTCTCTCTCTCTCTCTCTCTCTCTCTCTCTCTCTCTCTCTCTCTCTCTCTCTCTCTCTCTCTCTCTCTCTCTCTCTCTCTCTAGCGGCGGCGGCGTCTAAGAGTGCATTAGGGTTCAAATGCTGCAGTGTAGGGCATTGAGGGCGACTTGCTACGACGGTCAAAGTATCGTTTGACCAGTTGCTCTTTTAAATCGGTGAGCATCAAATGGGAAGGGAGAGCGAGGAGGAGAAAATTGAGGGAAAGGGAAAGAGTAAGTATGGAGGATTCTAAACGGGAGAAATCAAATTCAATCCTACCCCACCAGTTTCCTGGGAGAGAGCGATAAAATTCCCATGTTTTCCCAGGTGGGTAGAGGGATGGCTTTCGTGGGTGGGTGGTTTGTTTTGAGAGACTGGGGTGGGGGTTCTGAGATTGGAGCAACTGTTGTTTGCATCTGCCCTGATCGGTGACCCAGTCGAGCAGAGGCTAAACGACTCAGACCCTCGGCCGACCATTCACCCTTTGTTGCGCTGTCAAAGGCCCTTAAAGATGGCGAACAGGGACCACGATCGACTGTCCACAAATGCCCCCCATAGGTCACGATGACCGATTCCATTAGTGGCCCCCGCGACCTCCTCCAATATCCATCTACCCCTATTATGAAACACATATATACGTGTATATATACATATGTGCGTATATATATATAACTATACATCCATTATATATATATATATATTAATATTCACCCTATGTGAGCGCGCATACGAAATATATATATATATATATATCATTATGATGTTTTATGAATTGAATCCATATTAACAGGCGCAAGCGAAACCCCGCAGGCTGAGGAAACGGCGACCCATAGATCTCGACCAATTGGCTTTCGTAATACGACGAACCATCAGCGCCGTCTCTTCTACATCGAGGCAACAATTTATGTGCATAATTGATTAATGGAACGCTGTGCGTCTGATTTTAATCACGCATATCTCATTATTTCCTGCACATAATGACCGCAGAACCCCGTGAACGGCTCTCATAACAGACTACATGCCATGACTGCAAATATTATATCGGCCTCCAGATAATATACCTCCAAATCCGTACACGTACCATATGTATAATACTTATATATAAACACACAAACGATCATTTATTGAAATATATTAATATTGTATATAGTCTATACAGTTAGATAGAATAGGCCTAGGCATGTTATTCTTCAGTTACTTTGAGTGTTTATACATATAAATATACCATTGCTGATTGATCCTATAAGCATACATAGCCTATATCCATACTTGTCCATATATATATATATATGTATATATATAATTATATATTTATATATATGTATGTATATGTATATATGTATATGTATATGCGTATGTATATGCATATGTATATATATGCTGTATTATAGATGTGTTTATATATGGCTTTGTGTGTGCACTTATTAAAAGGCTTTGATCCGGGCAATCAATTTCCTTTGAGAGGCCCGGAAATGACTGAATCCGGAAATTCAAACTCCGTCTTCGACGTTAGTTATATCGAACTTTACTCCGTCTCCGTCGGCTTTCCCTTGCTCCCGATCGCCCTCTCGCTCCTTCGCTGACCTCCTTCTTCCGTCCGTACCTCCCTTATTGTTTCCCTCCCTCGTGGTTCGATATATTGATAAATTAAATCAATCAAATACTCATCTGAACTCATATTGCGCAGCACAATGAAATCGAATTGTCGTAACAAAACCAACATCATAAGTTAGACGCATAGGCCTACATATATATAAGGAAACTTGGACGATGTCACCAACTCGCTTAACTGAAATGTTGTATAAACTGTAGGCTAAGCTGCAGTATCCAGCATAATAATTAATTAAAATGATCAGACGACAAACGATTTGTGTACAGTAACATAGGATGAGAACACAAAAAATATTGCAAATATGCATACTCTATACCCTGTCGTGCGTTCAAAACAGATGAAGTATACAGGCAACGCCGATTGTCGGTAAGTTATTTCAACCTTGCTGGATCCAAGGAGGTATTCATATATCGCAGATGATGGCCTCTAAGGTGGATGGTTTTACGGGTTCAACTCCCCCCCCAAGAAATGCATTACAGTTATTAAAAACTAAAAACTTAGAAACATACGACCACGAGATAGGCAAGTATACAGGATATACTGTCGTTCTTTAGAACACACATTCTTTTTTTTTAAACAATAAGAGCACAATAAAAAAAATATGAGCTACTTTCGTTTTGTCGAAGTAACTCTTAGCTACTATCGTTCATTGAAACACTCGTTCCAATGGAACCCCGAAAACTTAAAACCCCTCCGAAATTATATCCTGGCTGCTCCCATGTCTAAGGTTTCACGAACAGTTCGAAAATGCGATCTACATGTAGGCCTATATCGACTTCACAAGACGGGCCCTACAGATTCGAACTCGGGTGCGAGAGGTGAAGTCCGACGCTCGGCCACTGTGCCATCATATTGTTCTACACAGATAGGCCTGGCCTAGCCTATACAAAGAGAATAAAAATAAGTTGTCGCGTTAGTGTACGGACAAAAGGCGTCCTGGTCTTCAATAGATTGAGTTCATTCAGCCGCTAGATCATGGGGGAATAAATTATTGAAGTAGCATGTAGAGAGCAATTGTATAGCGACACGAAACCATGGCAAGTATAGTTGTGTAGTAATGGACTCCAGAGGTAATACAATTCCCAAGCCTAGCAACAGAGGATTGATAGTGTATTTCAAGGGCCAATTTGAGTGGAGCAGGTAGGCCTATTGTTGTAAAAAAATACGAATCATATGAAACCGTTAAATAATGGAACAGTTAAAATGTGCAGTACATTGCACTTTCCTATACATCACAAATGTGAACAACACGTGGATTGTTTTATCTTGTATACAACGGTGTACAACTGTACATGTATGTATGTTCCTTCCAAGTGTGATATTCACCAACAGACAGTTACAGACTCATAGGAATTTGGAGCATGTACCCTGCATTATTTGCCTAGTTACGTATTTATTTACACATCCATCTTATCTGTTAACTTGATACATTCTGATTTATTATTAAATTTATTAATGCATTTCCTCTCAACACTTTGTTACTATGTTACGTTCCATGGTACTCAATAAAATAAATTGATTGACCGATTATATTTTGTCAAAATTGATAATACTCAGGTGTACTGTTGGGTGATCCATATTATTATCACTTTGTTACTATCCATCCATCCATGGTATCCATAAAATCCATCCATCCATCCATCCATCCATCCATCCATCCATCCATCCATCCATCCATCCATCCATCCATCCATCCATCCATCCATCCATCCATCCATCCATCCATCCATCCATCCATCCATCCATCCATCCATCCATCCATCCATCCATCCATCCATCCATCCATCCATCCATCCATCCATCCATCCATCCATCCATCCATCCATCCATCCATCAATCAATCATCCATCCATCCATCCATCCATCCATCCATCCATCCATCCATCCATCCATCCATCCATCCATCCATCCATCCATCCATCCATCCATCCATCCATCCATCCATCCATCCATCCATCCATCCATCCATCCATCCATCCATACCTGCTTACTCAATTGTTTACTTATTTGTTTACGTGCCTATTTACGTACTTACATACTAATATACTCGCCCATTTTTTCTTACTTACTTGCCGAGTCATGGAAGGGACTGGCGGCGGAGCATCTGGTTATGACCATGACGAATCGATGATCGATGATCGATGATCAGTTGATCGACGAATGAACAACATCCTGTTCGTGATCAGGATCGGATTGTTTGGGATGTTTCTGGATTTCGATCTCTCGTCTGCATGATTGAAGTTCAGATGAGGAATCAGTCAGTTATCACGAAAGAGACAGACAGGAGGAGACAGGAAGACAAAGAGACAGGGACAGAACGAGAGACTGGACACAGACAGAGGCAGAGAACATCGATAAACCAGTCAAGCGTAGTGAACGAGGCGTGACTGAAGCGAGTGGATCGATTCGATGGAGCTACAGAGACAGACAGAGACAGACAGAGACAGACAGAGAGAGACACAGACAGAGACAGACAAACAGAGGAGGTACAGACAGAATAGACAGACACAGACAGATACGCAGACACAGACAGACACGACAGACACAGACAGACACATACAGACACGAGGCAGACACAGAGACACAGACAGAGACACAGATGGACGAATCGAAAGGGGAGACAGGAACAGGACTACGTACGCATAATTATACGAACAAGAAGGACAAGCACGAGACGGAAGATAACAAAGAGACTGACGAGTAGGAGGGACAGTACAAGGAGGAGGAGGAGCAGTAGGAAGATAAGGAGGAGGAAGAATAGAACGAGGAGAGCGAGGGAAAGCGGAAGAATAGGATGAGGAGGAGACGGAAGAGGAGAGACATATACTTAGTGTATAGGTGTGCTATTGTTGATGCTATTTGAAGCGTATGCGTAATCGAACGGTAGTGCTGAGATGCATTGGCAGAGGTCCGTCAGTCGTCACCGACGATGATGATGACGACGACGACGATGATATTTTGTGGCTTCTTCTGGTCTAGCGAATCGAACTGGAAGTTGTCATAACTGAAGGCAATCGATCGGACATGCATTGAAATGTCTACTTCCAGAGAAGAAAGGGGAGAGGAATGTCCAGAGGTAGAGGAGGAGTAGGTGGTGGTGGTGGATGAAGAGGAGGAGAACGTGGTCGTGGTGGAGGAGGAGGAGGAGGAAGAGGAGGAGCGGTAGGGATATGAGGGGATAGGAAGGGATTTGCGGGGCTCCAGAGGAAGGGATTTGAAGGAAGAAGGCAACGGAAGGACTGGAGGAGTCGTGGATGTTAATGTTCCTTCTTGCATGGAAAAATCAATCGTTTCTTCCAGTGATTGTAAAAGCCAACCTTTAATGTCTGTGCCACACAGTAACCGTCTGCATATATGAAGTCGGTGCAGCTTCGCCATGCATGTTCGGCAACATTCCTTCCCTGTGTCTCTAACCGCCATTTCCCTTCTCCCTTCCCAGTCTTCCCTTCCCTGCTCTTCCCGGTCTGGTCTATATATATATAGGCTATATATATATATATATATATATATATATATATATATATATATATATATATATATATACATAGAGAGAGAGATATAGAGAGAGAGAGAGAGAGAGAGAGAGAGAGAGAGAGAGAGAGAGACAGACAGACAGAGAGACAGACAGACAGAGAGAGAGAGAGAGAGAGAGAGAGAGAGAGAGAGAGAGAGAGAGAGAGAGAGAAGTATAGGCAGGGAGGTTGTAAAAGATGTTGGTGAAGACGATGATCGTTTTGAGTGTAGGGTGGGGCCTTCATTGGCAAGGGTTGATTGTAGGGTGGGGCTTTCATTGGAAGGGGGTTGATGACACTGGACGGCATTGTAGCCGAGGAAGCGATGCGTCTATCCTTCGGTTATTATGACCAGAGTTCGACTCCTAGGAAGGTCGTTTAGTATCGACGCTGATCACATTATCGAACTGCGCAAACATTTCTGGCAATTGTTTTATGACCGGCACTTTCGCATTCACTACAGACAGACAGAGACACGCAGACATACACGCAGACAGACACATGCACACAGAAACACAGACACGTACACAGAGACAGACACACGCACACAGACACACAATGCATTGCACAGTTGGGCACTAAGGCACTGCTCCACCTGAATATTTCTGAGATACACAAATGCTCGCTTATTGTGATGACGCTGGGAGTCTATAACAGTGCTCCCACGGCGAGACTATAATAGGAATACGGGAAGCAGTGTCACACTGCGTTGTTGACATGATTATACCTTTACGCAAAAACACACACTACGTCTGACGGCAAGAGCGCTACTTTAGTTTTTTCTTGATGCTCCACATAATTATTGTTAAGAGATACAAGCACAGATACAAGAAGACTGAGGAAGAAACTGTATTATTGGATCCATAGAGAGAGAGAGAGACAAATATATAGTAATGTAATGTAATGTAATGTAACAAAACATTTAGTAGTACAGGGTGGCCCAATATATAATGTCCCACCGGATAAAATGCAATTTCTCGGCAACCAATTGAGATTTTTCTACCAAAATTTCAGAATTTACAGAGGAATGATTTTGCAACAATCCCAGAAAATTTCACTAAACAATTTGCATAGCTTAAAAAGATACAGCTGTTAAAATTTTTAATTCCATTTTTTCAAATTTCCGAAGAAAAATGGACAGTCATTTGCAATTTTCAATGTCAATTTAAATAAAATCATCTTTCATTGCGAAATCAGAAATCTGTTAAGCAGTGTTTCTCAAGACATGTTCGAAGTGTCCACCCCTAGCTCTCACGCAAGCTCGAAGTCTTTGTGAAGCTCAGTATGCCCTTGTTGATTGAGTCCTGCGGCAGCTGGTCGCTGCAAGATCAGCTGCCGTCAATGTTTTCAGCTCGTCAATGTTCTTCGGCATGGAATTTAATTTCTTGTAGCGTTCAAGCATAGCTAACCAGACGTGATAATCAAGAGGGTTAAGGTCTGGAGAGCTTGGTGGCCATTCATCATTGCCAATGAATTCACTGCAGTTGGTGGCAATAAAGCCTTCAGCCAACCGTGCCGTGTGAGCAGGAGCACCGTGCTGCTGGAAAATGAAACCAGACTTGCAGTTTTCAATGAGTTTCAACGTAAAGTTGAGCGTTTACTTTAGCCTTGTCTGGGATGAAGTGCAGTCTTCCCTTATCGCCGTAACACACGCCAGCAGAAACCATGATGTGCTTCGCGAACTTGGATCTCTCGACCACCAGGCGACTTTTCGTGAAAATCGCGCTTTTTGCCGGCAGACCAAACGCAAACGCACTTAATATATTTTAAAATATCTGCAATTATATAGCTTGCTTCATAAACACTTTCTTTACAACTTGTAATGAGGTCATATGACGGCATCATTATTTGGGTGTTACAAAACAATTTCTTTGTGAAAAAATCTTAAAGAAATAACTATTATTGGACCGCTCATCTGCGGAAATTTGAAAAAATGGAAATAAAAGTTTAAACAGCTGTAACTTTTGAAGCTATGCAAATTGTTTAGTGAAATTTTCTGAGATTGTTGACAAATCATTCCTCTGTAAATGCTAAAACTTTGGTAGAAAACTCTCAATTGGTTGCGGAGAAATTGCATTTTATCCGGTGGGACATTTTATATTGGGCCACCCTGTAAGCCTACGTATCACCAACACCACAATGTAAATGTAACTGCACACGTTTTTATATAGCGACCGAATGTCTTCGACTCTACTCATTTTTTTCAATGAATTGACCGGGTGAGATCTTTCACCACCGCTGCCCGTTTGAATTTACGCCAAGCCATTTAAGGTCCCAGTGTACGGACCGCGCTAACCCGAGATTTAAATCTCTGAAATAAGCCAATATCGGGAGGTGGTCAACGATGCGCACGCACTCTAACACAGAGACGCGTGGGACATACGCTCTAACCAATGTAGCTAAGAGTCTGCAATCCAACTTAGGATGCAAAAATATAGCACAGTTTGGCCCACTCGACAATCAATTTTAAAACGATGTGAGATGTAATGCTATAGCCACGCACCATTCATCACGATGCGCCTTTGTGATGCGCTGCTAAGGGGCTATATAAATAGCCAATTACACGATGTGTTGGATTTAAGGAGGAAGTTATCTCGAGGATGATGACCTCAGAGGTCACGCACATTGCGATCTGTGACGGTTTCATGACGGAACCGGGTTTCGAACCCGAGTGTAGCAGAGGTGAAAGGTCAACATCATCGTACATTTCACACCACTCACCAGTCTGCAATTCTCTATATACGTCAACATAACTATGCTGATATGTCATACTTGGATATAATAGGTATCAGGAAAAAATGGGTTGGGAAATATTTGATATTTATATATGTACCCAATCCACACATTATGACTGTTTCTTCTTAATATTATGTTTATGTAAACAACTTATGGAGAGAGAGACAGACCAGACAGACAGAGACAGAGACAGACAGACAGAGACAGAGAGAAAGACAGAGACAGAGAGTTCATTGGTATTCGCATGCTGTTAGATCTAATCGAGAATTCATCATATACTCGGCGGTGGCGGCGACTGGCGACGAATCATTTCATTACTCTGCATTTCAGAAAGAAGCTGCCAATCGTGACCATTATATGTACTCCATGCAGACCTCTGTGCACTTGCTGTCTGTGTGTGTGTGTGTGTGTGTGTGACTGTCTTCGTCTCCGTCTCTCTGCCTATGCCTATATCCCGTAAGTTAAAGCTAGGTAAAGTAATGGAATCGTCCATTTTATTAGGCGTCCCTTTCGACGACTCAGAGGCATGAAAGAACATTCAACTGAAGAGCAAAAGCGACAATATCAATCCCACAAATGGACAACCATTTCTTAAAGGTTATCTGATTTGACAGCGAGCTTTAGAGTTGGATATCTGTGAATTTTATTTAGTTTTTGGCTGCAGTATCTGATGACGTTCCGGACTATAGCATTTTAGAGGTATTATTAGGCTATATGCGCCATTGCCTCGAGGAAATGTTGACCTTTAAGTTATGTTTAAAAGAATACTTTCTACATTTTCGCTAAATTCAGATTCTCATGCTCCGCTTGCGAGACGAGGGGTGGGGGCTATGACCACAGTGTCGTAACTAGGGGTTCGTGCGCTTATGGGGCAGAATTTTAAAACCTTAGGCCTAGTTCCGCCAAAATTTCTGATGACCGAGTTTTTTAAAAGCCTCATTTTGCGCCCCTTGCCCGATTCGCGCCCCCAGACTCACGTAGAAATTTCTCGGATTTTTACTATTTTTCTATTTTTACCTCATTTACTTTACAACACACAAAAACATTTTCAGACCTAATTTTGCGCGCGCGGTGGCCCGGGGGGCCGCCCCCTGCCCCTTGCAGCTTACGCCACTGGCTATGAGTCCACCTACCATAGTTAGTGTAACCTTATGCAACGGAATTAAAATCTATAGATATCTATACGACTCTTTTTCTTTTTGTCTTCGTCTTTTGTCTTCGTCTGGGTCTTTGTCAGTCGCTGTCGTTTTCACTATTTGCGTCTTTCTCTTTGCTATAGCTAAAATTATACGTATTTCTGTCTCCGTAAGATCGGGTTCTCTGCAGCCGCGCTATATAAATGCCCGATTGCAATTACAATTAAACTATAATAATCACAGTAAGTCAAGCTGAAGCCATGCAATACGGCCTTCTGAAAACACTTGCCGAGTTCTGATTGACTGGCTGATCGAATGTTCCATAGAAGAGAAGGATACGCAACAAAAGGAAGGATGGGAAGAAGGAAGGGAGAAATGTCGATTGGCTGAGTGTGACGGAAAATTGTCGGAAGACTTTCGGAAGAGCCGATCTGATCAGTGGAGATATCTCAGACGTAATATGAGGAAATTATCACGAAGCTCATGACGTAAGAGTCTGGATGCTGTGACAGACTGACTTCCGAGGGAAGGAAGAAGGGACGGAACAGACGGATGGAGCGACAGAGGGACAGACAGAAGGAGGAAGGGAGGGAGGCAGAGGCGAGGGAGGGAAAGAACTGAGGGCCGGAGTTTCAATCTCTACATAAGGTCACTCTTATTACATGACTCGTATTAATTAAGAACAGTTTCAATCTCTACATAAGGTCACTCTTATTACATGACTCGTATTAATTAAGAACAGAAACAGCAGCAGCAGCAGCACCATCAACACCACCACCACCACCACTACACAACACCACCACCAACACAATCACCACCATCAGCACAACACCACCAGCACCAGCACAACAACACCACCACCAGCACAACACCACCACCAACCACCACCACCAGCACAACACCACACCACCAGCACAACACCACCACCACCAGCACAACACCACCACCAGCACCGCCACCACCACCAGCACAACACCACCACCACCACCAGCACAACACCACCACCACCACCACAACAACACCACCACCACCACCAGCAGCGGTGGTACAACAGCACGAACCTATGATCGCTTGACTGGTCTTCATGTAACGCCTCTCCTGATGGACATGTGTATGCATGTGGCCGCTGCTGTTCCTATATTGCGATGCATGTCGTGCAGAAATCAGTCCTGATTTATTAGATCAGAATTATTGTGGCATAATCCGATAGATTATCAACCATCATTTGTCTGCTGCCGACTCCGCGTATCTTCTGCCTCCGCCTCCGTCTCTCTGCCCGCCTCCTTGCCCCTGTCCCTGCCCGTGTCTCGAGCGCTGTCTCCGCCTGCGTGTCCTTCGATCGGGTGACCTATTCAACGGGATCGTCGTCCGTGTAGCGTTCAGCTGGAGATAGCGCCGCGTGGTTGAGATGACGAATGGCGCGAAGGTAGGCGCACGACGCCAATTCACCGGGAAGGATACAGTAACACAGACGAACCAAAAGACACAAAGACAGAGGGACAGACGGACAGACGGACGGAGGAGACAGGCAAGCGCACGACAAGCCGTAACGCCACCGATTGCCAATCCGATTTCTAATCGCCTCCTTGCCGCGCTTATTCAATTGCCACGACGAATCGGGACACCGCTTATTGGATTATGAGAAAGTCACTTGGCGAGATAGAGGAGAATGGGGATGGGGAGAATGGGGATGGGGAGAATGGGATGGGGAGGGTGGCTGGTCAGAGGAGGGGTGGGGGTGAGGACGGATGCGTACGATAGATGCAAACAATCTCTTGGCGTCGGCTGCGAAGGCGATTGTGGTTTGATGGTAACTAAGGGTAAATAATTAGAGGAACGTGATATAAAGCATCGAAATTGTTGCCCAAATGCGATAAGGGAGAGAACGAGGAAAGGCTTTAATATGAGTTCTTCTCTGTGGGACGAAAGAGGGAAGCAGGAGAGAGAAAGGTGCATAATGGCAGGGCTAGACAGGGAGAAACGTCCACAACAAGTTACAAAGAGAGACAGACAGCCAGACAGAAAGTGTCGGGGTCAGTGAGGAAAAGATGGAATGGTAGATCAACGCCGAGGTACAGTTATGAGGAAGGAAGACAGTTAGCCACACAGAGTCATAGAGTGAGAGAGGTATACACGCTAGAGCTGTACCGATTAAACGGCCATACGCGTAATCGGGCCGATTATTAGAACAATCGGCATAATCGGGTATCGGCAAAAATAATCGGTTAATCGGTGCCGATGTCAAAATTGTGTTATAATTTAATAATTTTACTTGAATTTGTGCATATTCCAAGTTTTCTAAAACCAATTTTCATCTATCGTTTTACGTTCCTTATTATTTATGCATTAAAACATATCGTTAACAACTTCCCAACTTTATTTAAACGTCAACCCTTATAGTTGTGACGATAGATTACTGGTTTATGTTTCGGAACCGAACATTTTGACAAAAAACAAATAATGAAATTTTCGATCTCATAATGGGCATTGGCAGTTGAATAATCGGCTATACGCGGTATCGGTATCGGCAATTTAATAATCGGCTATACGCGGTATCGGCATAATCGGCAAAAAGCGATATCGGTACAGCTCTAATACACGCACACAAATCAAAGCATAAAGGGACACTGCAGAAAGACACAGAGAAGATACATAGACAGAGACAGAGACAGAGACAGAGAGAGAGACAGAGACAGAGACAGAGACAGAGAGACAGAGAGAGAGAGACAAAGAGACAGAGACAGAGAGACAGAGAGACAGAGACAGAGACAGAGAAGACAGAGACAGAGACAGAGACAAAGAGAGAGAGACAGAGACAGAGACAGAGACAGAGAGGGAGAGAGAGAGAGAGAGAGAGAGACAGAGAGAGAGAGAGAGAGAGAGAGAGAGAGAGAGAGAGAGAGAGAGCCTGAATGTCAGCGAGGCAGAGACAGTTGACGTTTTTTGTGGTATCTCGTCAGAACCCTGAGTAACTATACTGACAGTCAGAGAAATATTGTCCACAGCATATTTCGTCGCACCTTTAGCTTGGTATTTTACTAAGTTTAATCATGTTCGAGGTCATGACTTACTAATAAATGGTGTATGAAAATAGGAGGGAAGCAGTAACTATGCATGTAGCATACGGTATAATAATAGAAGTTGGAAGTTTCGTTGACGTTGAATTGTATCGAGCAGGCAGCTATAAAATGTCGTGACACATTCACCTTTAGTCTTTCTCTTCCTTAGAATGATATATTTTCTTCTTCAGAAGTAGAAAAGATACGCGATTTATTTGAGCTAAGGTACTTCCCAGCGCCAATATTGACTTATATATTGCACAAAATTGACACTCGCTATGGGTTGTCCTCCAACACGTCACGTGGGATTAGAAAGATAAACTGGAGGACCTATATAACTTGTGACAGGCGGAAGTTGGGCTCGTTTCGTGTTCTTTTTAAGCAATCAATTCAAGCTATATATATGTATACAGTTTTTTATTTTAAAAACATCGCAGATGAAATAGACCTCCACACACTGGTTCAGAGTATTGAATTTACCAGAACGTATCACCATTGTCCTGCTCTCCCCGTGTTTCTGATTAGTCTGCATCAAATACATAGGGAGAGAGAGAGAGAGAGAGAGAGAGAGAGAGAGAGAGAGAGAGAGAGAGAGAGAGAGAGAGAGAGAGAGAGAGAGAGAGAGAGAGAGAGAGAGAGAGAGAGAGAGAGAGAGAGAGAGAGAGAGAGAGAGAGAGAGAGAGAGAGAGAGAGAGAGAGAGAGAGAGAGACAGACACAGACACAGACACAGACACAGACACAGACACAGACACAGACACAGACACAGACACAGACACAGACACAGACACAGACACAGACACAGACACAGACACAGACACAGACACAGACACAGAGAGAGTGTGGGACTGCTTGCATCTGCATGGTTATGTATGTCTAATCTATGGCTCTATGCCTTTTTGTCTGACTGCCTTCTGCAACTCACTGTCGCCCTTTTATATTGTCGGAGAACTCGACCGGCAACTGATACTGTATCGCGATTACATCGGCATCAGTTCCTCGCCTGAAAGTTTTGGAAAACCATTCAAAACCTCAGCCACTCAAAACCTCAGCCACTCAAAACCTTAGCCATTCAAAACCTTAGCAACTCAAAGCTTTAGCCACTCAAAACCTTATAATAGCCCAGTCCTGGTCTAGTACTTAATCACTATATCAATTTTCTGTCTCTCCATCAGACCATTCTTCCGAATTGATCGGCTTTCATGTCTACCATTTCATTTGTTGGGAGTGTGTTTATTTGTAACTATGTGTTGTGTTTCGTTTGGCTTATCTTGTCTGCCTGTTTCATGGAGGGAATGTCGAGAAGACACTTCAATGTCTAACGTAAACCAATCTAGTGACTGATACAACACAGTTTTATCATAATGCTATAAATCATATGTGGTTTTCCAAATGAAACTGTATTCAAAGACATAATTCGTTGGCGATACCCAGTCGCTATCAAAATAACGTTAGAGAAATGAAAATACGGTAAGTAACCAATTTGAGACAGATGAATGATTGTTAAGTAAAAAGTGAATGACATTGAAGAGTTTACCAAAAAGCACAGAACTGTGTAATTATTTCCAAAGCTTCGTATGAACCGCCCGAGAACACTCGAGAGCTCAACAATATCCTGGTGCAAAGCAGAACAAGCGACAAGAAGAGCCCTAATTATGTTGACGAGGAAGTCAGACAGAACCTTAAGGTGACTGGCAAAGACAAAGGATTTCAGTTCATAGAGTAAGAAGTGATCCAATATTTAGGAATGAGACGAGGAAGTAGAGGAGAGGGAAGAGGTGGCATAGAATCCGAGAGACACAGAAAGAAAGATGTTTGAGAGATATAGACAGACAAACAGACAGACAGACAGAGCAAGACATATAGACAGATACAGACAGAGACAGACAGACAGAGACATTGAGCGTGATAGGAAAGAAGATTAAGTTTTTAGAGCAGCGGAGAGAGGATTGGAATGAGGGTAGGAAGGCAGAGGGAGCGAGACACGGAGACACATAGAAAGATAATGACAGAGACAGGAACAGGGCTACAAAGGCAGACAGGTAAAGAGATAGAGAGACAGACGGACAGACAAACAGATATTGGGTATGGAAGTACAACAGATGCCGATCGTAAATCGTTCGATAGATGAAGCGAACTGTTTATTAAACTCGACGCCCGTTGTTCGCCGTTACTAGGTTGTTAGACGCCCTGCAGGAGGAGACAGACGGAAGAAGAGGAGAAGGAGGAGGAAGAGGAGGAAGAGAAGAAGGAGGAGGAAGAGGAGGAAGAGGAGGAAGAGGAGGAGGAGAAAGAGGAGGAAGAGGAAGAGGAAGAAGAGAAAGAGGAAGAGGAGGAAGAGGAGCGGGAAGAGGAGGAAGAGGAGGACGACGAGGAGGAGGAGGAAGAGGAGGAAGAGGAAGAGGAAGAAGAGAAAGAGAAGGAGGAATAGGAGGAAGAGGAGGAGAAAGAGCAGGAGGATAAGAAGGAAGAGGAGGTGGAGGAGGAGAATGAAAAGGAGGTGGAGGAGGAGGAGGAGAAAGAGGAGGAGAGTGGACGAAAGAGAGAGAGAGATTCGACTGAGAGCTGGAGCGTCCTCTCTCGATGCTACTCTGCTGTAGGACAACGACAGCGACGTAATCGTCGTCGTCTTCTTCACGTGAGTCGCAATTGATTCGGACGACGGCCAAACACCACCACTACCTCCACCACCTCCACCACCTCCACCTCCACCTCCACCACCTCCTCCACCACCACCACCACTACCACCGCCACCTCTCCGCCACTACCATCACCGGCAGCAGCACCACTGGCAGAAACGTCAATATCGCTAACAATGGCTTCACCTCTACATGCAATCACCAACTTCGCAAGTGTCATTTGTTTCAAAAATTCCACTCTATATGTCTCCCTCTCTCTGTGTGTGTGTCTCTCTCTCTCCCTGTCTCAAAATACCAGAGTCCGTCCGTCCGTCTTTCTCTCGTTGTATCTCTAAACCTAGGCAAGTCTGTGTCAATGAGACTGAATGACAGAAGTCTTCATATTTCATCTAACGCCTGAATCCTCCTCCTCCTTTTCCTCATTCTTCTGCTCTTCCTTCTCCTCCTCTTCCTCCTTGTCCTTCTTCTTCTTTGCCTCATCTTCCTCCTTCTCCTCTTTCTTCTCCCATCCTTCCCTTCCTTTACCTCCTCTTCCTTCTCCTTCTCCATCTTCTACTCCTCCTCCTCCAACTGCGCCTCCTCTTTCACCTTCTCCTTCTCCTCTTCCTCCTCCTCCTTCTCCTCCTCCTTCTCCTCCTCTCTCTCTCTCATCGTCGTCGTCATCGTCGATATCATAATCGTGTTTACCGTCGTCTGAGTGTTATTAAGAAGTAACCGAATTACTTGGTCAATTGCAATTTCAGGTGCATAGAGTACGCTACGCCCTTGATTCCAGGTCCAAATAATTAGAGAAAGTACAGCAGAGGGAGAGGAAAGCACGAACGTTTAGAGGTATATGGAGGGCGGAAGAACGAACGGAAGTAGATACACGTGTAGGCTGGCAATGAGGGAGGGCGGATGTGTAAGGGAGGGAGATAGGGTGGCAGTGAGGGAGGGCTCATTCTTACCTTTGAATCTGTGTGTGTGCGTGAGAGCGAAAAGCGACGAGTGATTAATTGACGTTCGCCTGAAATCGATGCAAGTAATCATAACGTGGCGCCATCTTTTGTCTAAAACTCGCAGCAGCATCCAGTATAGGAGCAGCAGCAGCAGCAGCAGCAGCAGCAGCAGCAGCAGCAGCAGCAGCAGCAGCAGCAGCAGCAGCAGCAATGACTGCACTGAGGGTTCCATACATGCCGACTCAGTCTACTTCAAAGTCATTAATATGCATCATAGATTTACATGTACTGCCACCTTTCGCCACACTTTCCCCCCTTCCGATAAAATCCAAGTCCCTATTGCACTGGACGACCAGTCTGGTGGTTTTTCCAGACCAGTCTGGTGGGTTTTCCAAACCAGTCTGGTGGTTTTTCCAGACCAGTCTGGTGGTTTTTCCAGACCAGTCTGGTGGTTTTACCTATAGGAAGGTCGTGTGCGTCTGTTGGCATGATCTGACTGCCAACGAGACGCACTGAATGGCAGAGAATGCGCCTAATTAGAATTCGACGACGGATGTCATAATCAGATCCAATTGAATCCGATCAGACAGAACAAAGACTTGAGGACAACAGTTGGCAGCAATGAGATAATTAATATCGCCGTTAAGAATGTCAAAGCATGGACTTTACAGCACTGGGAGCATTACAAGCAACCTCCGCCCCTCCACAACAACAGCTTTCGCCTCTTTCGCCGCCACCGTCACAACCGCTACAATCGGCTACATAAATGAGTGTATCTTACGTTTCAACTGTTAGACCACGAGACAGACCATGCAGCCTATATGCCTCAATCGAAAATGGCAATTGGACCCATAATAATAGGCGTGAGTGTATGCATGCATGCATGTCTATTGCTAGGCCTACGCATGCCGGTATACTGGACAATCCAGTGCGTACACACCACCATCTCCAGGCCTATAGTCTATAGATATGCTTATTCGCAAACCCGTAGCTTGCGAGAACTTCTGCATTAGTAGTAGTTTCAATTTAACGACACTGTATGATATCAAAGATCATTAGCGTCGCCCTCCTCCTTCATTCCAGGCTTGGGGCTGGCACTGCCAGAGTACGAGCAGTGACGGAGTTCAAGAGAACTTCTGTCTTTTAGCGACTGCCATAATATATATACGTCGAGCCTGCAATGAGCCAATTATTTCGTTGGCCGATATATTTCCGGTTGATATTGTTCTTGTTCCTCCTTCTTTCGTCGGGTGTAAATCGACGGCCAGGGGCGCCACCGTCGTTCGTCGTCGTCGTCGTTTGATTTGATGGCCAAATAAGTCGCAGCGCCGGCGGTGACGGTGGCAGCGGTGGCGGCGGCAACGGCGGCGTGCATCGAGTGCGAGGCACGCGGCGACCGCCCTCTTGGTCGCTGGTGGGAATTTAACACAGCGGCGAGGACTTGGTTGGCGAGGTAGAGAGAGGAGGGACGGTGAGGTGTCGTGTTGGGGCGTCAGCGTTTGCTGCTGCGGCGGTTCAACTTCTCGGACTATATACGGTGTTCAGTCCAATGGATCATCGGACGATATTGAAGCGTGAGTCGCATAGAGACGAAGAACAAGAAGTAGGAGGAGAGGGAAGGAGAGGGCTATGAATCCCCCCAGATCAGCGGCTGAAACGCAACCAGAGGCTTAGCTGCAGGTCCGTCTGCGGTGCTTCGGCGGCGTAGACCTGCGAAGGAAGGGAGGACGCGTGGGAGGGCGACATCTGACGTCGTCGTTTCATCAGAGTATCGACATAAGAGAGAAACTCTTAGACTATGACTAAGTCAACGGAAGAACAGATCTCCTCAGCCTCCTCTGTCGTCGTCCATCTTCTCTTCTTCGCTTCTCTCGATCTGTTTGCCTGTCGATCGAACGGCGTCGGATCGAGCCAAGTGTCGTCTTCCGCCGTCGGTAAGTGTCCGTCTCACAGGTAGCTGGCGACGCCTCTATGGGCTGTCTTACCAGAAGAACCTAATCAAAGGTAACGGTGAAGGTATCAGTTTGGCAGTCTAGGTATGTGCTGAACCTCACAGGTTGTTGAACAGTGTGGACTTTGAGTAGTTTCAGTTTAACGACACTGTGTGATAACAAAGATCATTAGCGTCGCCCTCCTGCTTTATCCAGGCTTGGGACTGGCACTGTCAGAGTGGCGGACATTGAATCGTGTGGTTTCCTAGCACCTTATTATGACAGAATATTCGTTTATTAATTGAAAATGATAAGTGGGAATTAAGATTACATGATGTAGTAAAACATATGATAACAAGCTAAACAGGAACAGAATTTAACTGTATGGCAGCCTGCAAGGCGCCCATCTGTCTACTGCTCATTGTACAGTCACCCCTAGGGAGTTGAAGGCTGAGTCAACTTTATGGGGCTAGCGGGTATCGAACCCGCGTCCTTCTGATCTTCGTGCAAGCGTTTTACCATTCTCCCCGCATGTGTGCATAAGCGTCGACTTCTCTAAAGGGGCAAGTCCACTAACTGCACCTTTCCACCCACACGCAACGTTTACTTGAAAACTGAAAACACTCCTCTTTCCCCAGTCCTATTATGATTTCTCCTCTTCCCCGCTTGCCTCTCCTGCCGCTCAAATTCTAAACACAGTCCACCATAGTAATGTTATCTGATTGTCTACCTGTCTTTATTCTTGACCTGGCAGCGAACCAGACTTTACTTGGTATGTATGAGCACTTGTTATAGCGCCCCTTCAAGATTTCTACTCAGAGGCACTCCCGACTACAGCGCGGACACTGAATCGGAGTTTCACGCCGAAGCGCATGAGCAATTGCGAGTGAAGGGCTTGCCCAAAGTCCCTACGCGGCGGCTTGAGGTGGATTCGAACCCGCAACCCTTCGGCTGCAAGGCGCCGAACATACCCCTACACCACTGCGCCTCACTTGGTGCTACGACTAAATGTTTTGTGGTGAATTGTACCGTGAACAAATATCCTGCGGCGAACTATCGTCCTGTAGCGAATTGTTCGTGGCAAATTGATCCATGGCGAATTGTCGGTATACATCGCTGCTGAGTTTAGTTACTGTGGAGCAGTTCGTAGTTAATTGCCTAATCCATCATCATTACTTGTATCATTTGTAAAAGTATATCCTTTTTATTGGTCTTTTTCATATTAGTATGCTATATAGTATATATAAACTAACCAACGTATTGTGTTATTTAGTGAGCTATGTACAGTGCATATTTTAACTGTATAACTAGTATTTAACTACTGGGACAAATGTTCCAGTAGTTTCAGGATTTGCCCCAGTAGTTTTAGGACTTGTCCCAATAGTTATGGCTTTTTTCCCCAGGTAATTACTTTCAATGTTAGTTTTCAATAACATTTAAAGTCGTGTAGCAGCCTTTGTCCCAGTAGTCCAAATCCATTAAAATATGCACTGGCTATGTATAACCTGTATGTGTGTGTACATGTGGCAGTCATAATTTATGGCTATAATATAATTGTGTGTCGGTTTACTGCCATGGTGAATAAGTGTGTTTGATGATTATTTGCTGAAGATGGTGACGGCCTCATTTGGGTATCGAGTGTAGATGGCTGGGCTGCTGCTGCTGCTGCTGTTGTGGATGCGACTGATTCGATGGAGCTTGAGGAATCCATCTCGTACGGATTATCGCACAAGAGATGCTGCGGAGGATGTTGAGCTGCTGGAATTGCTGTGGGACCGGATGCTGGAGGAATACGGCAGCGGAGGAGGATGAGAGACCGATCGAATGGAATCCTTTGTTGGAGGGAAAATGTTAAAGATCACAAAACGTGATAAGAAGGGATGAAACAGGAAACAGAGGCAGAGGCAGAGGCAGAGGCAGAGGCAGAGGCAGAGGCAGAGGCAGTGGCAGAGGCAGAGGCAGAGGCAGAGGCAGAGGCAGAGGCAGAGGCAGAGGCAGAGGCAGAGGCAGAGGCAGAGGCAGAGGCAGAGGCAGAGGCAGAGGCAGAGGCAGAGGCAGAGGCAGAGGCAGAGGCAGAGGCAGAGGCAGAGGCAGTGGCATGGGCAGAGGCAGAGGTATATAGTGAGAGACCTGCAGCAGAAGCCAAAAAACGACGATGGAGGAGTGGTTTTGGGAAATGATTTTATTAAATCCATATCTACTCGAATGTGTTAAAGGGGAAAATGAACAGGAAGGGGAGAGAAGATGGAGGACAAAAGAGAACGGGGGAAAGGAAAAGGCAGAAGGGAACGAAAGGAACGAAATTGGAGGAAGCTTACAAAGGGAAGGTCAAAATGAAAGAAAGGTAGAAAGAGGTAGAAGAAAGAGAAGAGGAGAAACAGCGGAAGAGTAGGAAAATAATGGAATATGATGCGATTAGATGGAGTCAAAGGAGAAAACAGTTGAAGGAAAAGCAGGATAGAAGGAATGGTGTAAGCCGAATGGAAGATGGCGGAAGCGTTTGTGGTGGACGCAGGGATGTATGAAAAGAAAAGAACACAAAGATACAACGAATAGAAGAAGGACAGTGAGTAGGGCACTCAGACACAGAAAAGGACAACAAGTTCTCCAACCGAGCAATATCCAACACTGCGCCGTGTCTCTGGAACAATCTACCTCCTGAATTTCGCACTTTTCGGTTCCTCCACCATCATCGCCAATCATCCACCATCATCTGCATCAGGCTCCTCTATCCATCACCTCAAGGCTTTCCACTCGAAACTTAAGTCTCTCCTTTTCAAGAACTGTTATCCTGTCTCATCTGATCCTGTACCTTCCAATCGTCGACCTAAAAGACACCCACCTTAACATCTGCTGTGCCCTCTCTGATCCTCTGGAAACCGGACTCGGACCTCCCTTGGACTACTCTGTTGGACAACCCCTCTGACTAGGCGCAGCGCTCGTGAATAAGCTGGTGCCCTGCGCTTGGCTTTCGAGTGGCGCTTTAGAAGTTTGGAGATTACGATTACGAACAAGTAGGATACTGAGGCACAGAGAACGACAACGACTGGGACACTCAGACACAGAGAAGGACAACAAGTATAGGACACCTAGACACAGAGAAGCAGTCGATGTGGTTCATTCTCTATACAGTTCACTTCCCTTCTGCTCTGATGCCATTCAGAGCCAGGTTCAAACCTTCTCTTTGACATCGTCTTTGTCTACATAACCTATTATACTGCCTATTGTCTCTCTGACGAATGGAATCTATTGAGATGAAAACGAAAAGGAACTCTGCGATTTCTTTTTGAAGCTTCCATCGATTTCTCGTCAACATATCACTCAACATATTATTGTCAAGACGTTGTTGACAACACATTGTACCGGATTGGTCTAATTTTTAATCTACCCATTGTTTGATTACCTTGTCAGACTCAGGTGCTGTCCGTATAGGATTGGTGAGTGAGTTAGTGAGTGAGCGTGAGCACACGCAATTAGGTCACGCTACATGTCTTTGGATGTTGTCGAATAGCTACGTTGACCGTGTAAAAAGTAGGCCTACTCATTTTTAACCAATTAACCTAACTTGAGTACGGGTTTTGGCCTACCAACATATCTGTTTCATACAGTCCATGGGTCTGCGTTGCATGGTTTTAACACACACATACACACACACACACACACACACACACACACACACACACACACACACACACACACACACACACACACACACACACACACACACACACACACACACACACACACACACACACACACACACACACACACACACACACACACACACACACACACACACACACACACACACACATATATATATGTATATATATGCAGTAACTATATATATATATATAAGTATACGCATACGTGCATACAGGGTTTTAATTGTCAAATTTGAACTGGTGGGTTGAAATATTCTTACATGTCCGATGTCCAGGTCAGAACTTCTTAGGTAGGGCCTACTTAAATTCTTAAAACCGGGATACGTGCTAAATTAAAGTGTCTGTGGGTGTACTCGATACTTAGCTGCAGTGTCGAAAAATCGAAGAATGAAGAATACTTAATGAAAACTCTTGAATTTTATTTTCAGAAGATTTATAGCTCTAGCAAAAATTATGACTTACATGTAACAAACACTGAAGTCGTACGAATGAAAACTGAGAAAAACACTAAATCTATAGTTTTCATCAATTAAGGAAATAAAATGCACGCAGGAACCAATAAAAGCTTTGCTGAGGGTTAACTTAACCCCAAAGGCATTTCTTGGAGGGCTTGAAAAATGAATTTGGAGGGTTGACCTCCCGACAATTCAATCCCTGCGTACATAGTGCATACATACATACATACGTACAAGTATATAAATAAATAAATACATACATTCACACATATGTGTATCTGTATGCATACATGCATGCGTACTTATACATATGAATATATACATATATATGCATGCATACATACATGCATAATATATAGATATATATTGATATGCTTGATTGCACGAACGAATCAGTGTAGTATGTAGTCTATATGTATAATAAGTAAACCTATGTATATAATATTCGCATGCATACTTGTGTCTGCATATCGATAGCAGAATAGGCTGCCATACATGACATTGTATTCCATTTCCATTGCTCGTGCGTTCCTTGACCTGGACATGTATACTTGGTGCGACATCTTTTGACCTGGACGTGCCAAATCCGCTTTCTTCCGCCCCCTTTCCTTCCTCCCCTTTCTCCCCTTTCTTCCCACTGGGGTCGATTGTTGTATAGGTTCCTATATATATATATATATATATATATATATATATATATATACTTTTATATATATACTTTATATATATACTTTATTTCGCACAAAGCAGAACAGAGAAACTAAGCAAACTAAGCAGACTAGAACAGAATTACAAAAAAATGATTGTCGTGGTCCGATTGTCCTGAACAAGTCTCATGAGAGAGAGAGAGAGAGAGAGAGAGAGAGAGAGAGAGAGAGAGAGAGAGAGAGAGAGAGAGAGAGAGAGAGAGAGAGAGAGACAGAGAGACAGACAGACAGACAGAGACAGACAGACAGACAGACAGACTGACTGACTGACTGACTGACTGACTGACTGACTGACTGACTACTGACTGACTGACTGACTGACTGACTGACTGACTGACTGACTGACTGACTGACTGACTGACTGACTGACTGACAGACAGAGACAGAGAGAAAGAAAGAGACAGAGACAGAGACAGAGACAGAGACAGAGAGATCTAGAGAGACAGAGACAGATACAGAGAGAGAGAGACAGCCAGACAGACAGACAGCGACAGAGATACAGAGAGACATATACAGAGACAGAGACAGAGAGACAGGGACAGAGACAGAGACAGAGCCAGAGACAGAGAGAGCAACCGACATCGTGATAGTTCCCTATAGCACAGAACCGTTTGTTTCTAATGATTTTGAATCAGGACTTAATTGAATTTCGCATCTCTCTCACTCGTACGTCAATGCCATGGTCGCCGCCACCGCATCTGCTGCTGCTGACACTGCCACTAAAACTGACACAACAGCCACTGGCTGCTGTGTCAGTAATGGCCACACTGCCTTTGCAGCGGTTACCACAACAGATTCTATCACAGCCACTGTCACTGACATTGACACCATTTGGTGCATTCACGTTTCAAAAGCAAACGTCGAGAAGGGACGACATAATTATAGCATGGTGATGTACCAAGGGTCGACCTTCGATAAAATCATCCTTTAATGTCTTCTCCATTAGGGTCTGTTTCACTAATGTCTGTTAGACTAATTAGCTGCTGCATCTGCGGGGATTATTATTGGGTCGCACAGTACATTAAATGGAAATTTGAGGGTAATTCTAACTACGACAAACTTAGTTGACTTAAAGACGTTTGGCCTAAAAAGAACTAATAGAGGAAATACAAGCCCAACGCAAGCGTCGCCCTTCTTCATAACCTAATGGATGCGCAATATATAGACATGAAGAAGAGCGTTGCTAGCGGAATAGCGCTGCCACAGTTGGGCTTGTTGACTCTGCTCTGAACGACATTTAATTCTCTGAAGGATGAAAAGCAAATACAAGTGAACAGGTGGATTCTTCTGGAGTCGTTTTCTAAGCGATTGTCTCTCTCATCCATCTATTGAAATAATGGCCATATACTTAATCGTTCTCCGTCTCCCACTGTAATTTTATTTGCCTCTGATTGTGGTGACGATCCACGAAGCTGACGATGTCACTGCCGATTAGTAATTATTATTCATGAGTGCCAGACTTGTATACGAAACATCAAACTTCGAGACCGAGACCGAGACAGTGGGGTCCGAGACCGAGACAGTTGGATTCGAGACCAAGACCGAGACCGAGACAGTGGGGTCTGAGACCGAGATCGAGACAGTTGGGACCGAGACCGAGACCGAGACCGAGACCGAGACCGAGACCGAGACCGAGACCGAGACCGAGACCGAGACCGAGACCGAGACCGAGACCGAGACCGAGACCGAGACCGAGACAGTGGGGTCCTAGACCAAGACCGAGACCGAGACAGTGGGGTCTGAGACCGAGATAGAGACAGTTGGGACCGAGACCGAGACCGAGACCGAGACCGAGACCGAGACCGAGACAGTGGGGTCCGAGACTGAGATCGAGACAGTGGGGTCCGAGACCGAGACCGAGACAGTTGGATCCGAGACCAAGACCGAGACCGAGACAGTGGGGTCCGGAGACCGAGATCGAGACCGAGACAGTGGGGTCCGAGACCGAGATCGAGACCGAGACAGTGGGGTCCGAGACCGAGACCGAAACAGTTGGGACCGAGACCGAGACCGAGACAGTGGTGTCCGAGACTGAGATCGAGACAGTGGGGTTTGAGACCGACACCGAGACAGTGGGGTCCGAGATCCGAGACCGAGACCGAGACAGTGGGATCCGAGACCAAGACCGAGACAGTGGGGTTGACCGAGACAGTGGGGTCCGAGATCGAGACCGAGACAGTGAGGTCCGAGACCGAGATACAAGGTCCAAGACAGTTCAAGACAGTTCAAAACGAGTGAAATGCACATTGGACTCAAATCCCGAAACAATTTTTCTCTCAACTTTTGAAGTCTAATACCAGGGACAAATCAACTGAATAGTATAAACTATAAAGAAATTAAATATATCAGTCGTTCTGTAATCTTCTAAATGATTCTAAAATTTAAACCAACAAAATGCCATATATTAGCAACATAAGTCACATCACTCACCTTGAGAAACGAGATGATGTTGCAAGCGTTTAGCTCATGTTGGCTTTATACCATGCAGGGGCCATTTATTTTGTTTTTAATTGATTTCAAATTGCGTGAATGCAAATTTCACTATTTCAGGTTCTTTATGAGACATTTTAAGATATTTGCACTTATAGAAATTAGAAAATTGAAATGAAGCTATAAAGTACAAACTTAAAACTGCTCTTTTCAATATCTGTTAATACCAGAAACACAGCGTTTCTAAAGTTCCGGTTTGTTTAGTTATCCGTTCGGCACAGGACAATTTTATAGCGCGATACTGTCAGAAGTTCAGAACTAAAGACAGTTTGCGCTAGAACTATGGAGACCGCTTCTACAAGAAAACAAGGCTTTCGCTTCGAGACAGTTTCCAAAAAGTCAAGAAATGACCTCGAGACCGAGCCCGAGACAGTGGGGTTCGAGACAGAGACCGAGACAACAAAACCTATCTCGAGAAACCTCGAAACAATCCAAGTCTGATGAGTGCTGATAACGGATGAGTGATGATGCTGTCGCTGTTGACTTATTGTTGATGGTAATGTGTAAGAGTATTGCCATACTGTATAAGCAAGAAAGATTTTATTCCAGTTTTTCCAGATGGCATTCAAACCGGAAATTCTTCAAGAAGGAATGGCTACAGAAACAATGAATTTTTTCTGGAGGAGGAGAACGGAAAATGAAAACGTGTAGTAGAATGAGTGGCATGGATCGCCATCTGTGAAATATCTGTCATTATTAGACCATCAAGGCGTATCCTCGTCCTCCACCATCCTGTCCCTCATCCTAGTCCTCCTTCAGCTAATATTCCTCCTTCTGATACTCCTCTTCATTATCCTAATTCTACTGCTTTTTTCATTCTTATCTCCCTCCTATTTCTCCTCATCTTCCTGCTTTTCCTCATTCTATTTTCTCCCTCTTATATCTCCTTCTGCTTTTCCTCATTCTATTTATCTCCCTCCTCCTCTTTCTCCTCCTCCTCCTTCTCCGTCTCCTCTTCCTCCTCGTCCTCGTCCTCCTCCCTTTCATCCTCCTCCTACTCCTCCTTCCTCCCTCTCCTCTTCCTCCTCCTCCTACTCCTCCTTCTCCCTCTCCTCTTCCTCCTCCTCCTACTCCTCCTTCTCCTTCTCCCTCTCCCTCTTCCTCCTCGTCCTCGTCATCCTCCTCCTTTCATTCTCCTCCTACTCCTCCTTCTCCCTCTCCCTCTTCCTCCTCCTCTCCTACTCCTCCTTCTCCCTCTCTTCCTCCTCCTCCTACTCCTCCTTCTCCTTCTCCTCCTCTCACTCTTCCTCCCGTCCTCATCATCCTCCTACCCATTCTCCTCCTACTCCTCCTTCTCCCTCTCCTCTTCCTCCTCCTCTTCTACTCCTCCTTCTCCCTCTCTCTTCCTCCTCCTCCCTACTCCTCCTTCTCCTTCTCCCTCTCCTCTTCCTCCTCGTCCTCGTCATCCTCCTACCTTTCATCCTCTCCTCCTACTCCTCCTTCTCCCTCTCCTCTTCCTCCCTCCGTCCTCCTCCTCCTCCTCCTTTTCATCCTCCTCCTACTCCTCCTTCTCCCTCTCCTCTTCCTCCCTCGTCCGTCCTCCTCCTTTTTATCCTCCTCCTACTCCTCCTTCTCCCTCCTCCTCCTCTCCTCCTCGTCCTCGTCCTCCTCCTTTCATCCTCCTCTCTCCTCCTTCTCCTCTCCTCTTCCTCCTCGTCCCTCTTCATCTCCTCCTCCTCCTCCTCATCCTCCTCCTACTCCTCCTTCTCCCCTCTCTCCTCTTCCTCCTCGTCCTCGTCCTCCTCCCTTTCATCCTCCTCCCTACTCCTCCTTCTCCTCTCCTCTTCCTCCTCGTCCTCGTCCTCCTCCCTTTTATCCTCCTCCTCCCTACTCCTCCTCTCCTCTCCTCTCCTCTTCCTCCTCGTCCTCGTCATCCTCTCGCTCTCCGACGACAGAGCATGTTCTAGGATTGCGTGAGTCTGCGTTCCTCTCTGGGCGATGCTGACCTCCGCCAATTCCTAATTGCGAATGGAAATCACCGACCAATGTCGTCTTCTCTCCCACTGCCCATCTCCATCCATCCATCCATCCGAGCTCACTTCACTTCAGCTTCTTATCTCTCTCTCTCTCTCTCTCTCTCTCTCTCTCTCTCTCTCTCTCTCTCTCTCTCTCTCTCTCTCTCTCTCTCTCTGTCTCTTCTGTCTGTCTGTCTGTCTCTCTTCTGTCTGTCTGTCTCTGTCTCTCTGTCTTCCTCTCTATTTCTCTGTCTCTATCTATTTCTGTCTTCCTCTCGCTTCCCCCGCCCTTCATTCCTCTATATCTCTCTAACTCTTCCCATGCTCTCTCTCATTACTTAATCGACTGACATCACCCTCCGTTTCTTAATATTGATATCGATTGAGGCGGAAAGTGAATGAGAGAGAGTTAGTGACAGACAGACAAAGAAACAGACAGATAGACAGACAGACAGATAGACAGACAGACAGGGTCGCCTAAAGAAGTGGTTAACATTGCTTAAAGACGACAAAACATGGATGCTTAGAGCAAGGGAGGAGAGAGAGAGGGAGGGCATAAGTAGGATAGGGCGATGGTAAGAGGAGACGGAGATAGAAACAAGATGGATGGAATGAAAAAAGAGTGAGTGACAGAGCGGGGGGGAGGGACGGGTAAGGCATTAAGCGAATCTAAATTATTGCTTTTACATGTACGACCGTTGTCTCTCCTCTAGTTCTCTATTATCTCTGATTTCGAAAAATCACATTGACGGATAGGAATGCCTGATGGTGCAACGGTTGCTGATGCAGCTAAACAAGTGCAATGGAAGGAGGGAGATCAGGAGCAGAGAGGGACAGGAAAAAAGGAGAGGGAGGAGGAGGAGGATTCACTTAGCAGAGATTGAAACAATAAGAAGAGTTGCGGTAAAAATAAGAGGAACTTTAGTGTATGAATCGTGGAGGAGTATGTCAGTCGACAGGTCTGACAACAATTAGTTTCTTTCTCTTTGTCTTAGCATAATTATGTGCCTCTAGTTCTCCTTTCTTGTTGTTCTTCTGTGCCCTCTGTTGTGCTGGTTCTCCTCTTCCTTCTCCTTCTTCTTGGCCCTCTGTCTGTGCTTTTGTTTCTGTTGTAGGCTCCGCATCTGCTGCTGCTACTACTTTATCTATTAATCAATAATTATGTATTCATCTTGACATTTACAAAAGGCTTTTCAAGAAACCTTTCTTTCAACAGAGTTATCGATCTGTTTCTGTGTACATACCTATCCTTCAGTCGTATAATTATACATCTCGTATGTGTGCTTGCATGTCACTGTCTGTATCAACATATTCAACAGTGTACGTCTCTCTGTTAGCCTGCTTCTCTATTCGGTTGCGGAGATGTATGTTTGTTTGTCTGTCTCCTTGCGTGTTTGCGCATGTGTCGGCGTGTTTTCGTCTGATTGTCTACCTGTGCACTTGCATGCGTATGAATTCTGCCAATCTCCCTGTCAATCATCGTGTTTTGCCAACCATCTGTCAATCATCGTGTTTTGCCAACCATCTGTCAATCATCGTGTTTTGCTCCTCTATTGCTCAGCAGCTTAAAACAGAATAATATTATTTGAAAACAGAAACATTTCAAACGATTTTCAGAGACAAGAGGAACAATCTCACAAGAACGACGATATTGTTGATGTTGATCATTGCCTATATATATGCGAAGATAGACTAAGCATGCGTCAGCTTCCCTGCTTATTTTCCTCCGTGAAAGACATCTATATCTTTGGACCGAAACGCAAATGCTATCCATGTTCTTCCTTCGTCCCTTATCCGTCTCACCGCTTCAATTTCTAAACACCATCCACCAGTTTCGTCTGGCTGTCTGCCTGTTGAAACTTGTATCTTGGCCTGGAATCGAATCTGAACATACCTGCCAATCGCTTTTGTTTCGACTGAGCAATTGTGAATAAGCTTTTCCCGCGACTTAACATTTTAGACGCTGTTAAAATCTTGAAATTACGATCACACTCGATTACAGCCCAAGTCCAACGGTTTTGCGACCATGCATGTATTCGTCAACACCTTATTGCACGGTCATGGAAGGCGTCTGATGATTGCAGAGGTATACCTGCGTGTAGTAAACACTCACCTGTTCGGCATTCTGACTTCATCGTTTGTACACGAAACGGAATCCAGTTATCTTTTAATGACAGGCTGGTGCTAAGACTCCAGAGACTTATACGGATTCCTTCAATGCCGGGGTCGACAGATAGACCAACGCGATAAGTGGATCGTCAATCGCTGCCGTCGAGGAAGGCCATTAAGAAGCGAAGATATTTGACCAACACCTGCACATACAATCGTCTTCCACCTCTCCCTCTCTTTTCTTTCGGTTCTATTCACTTTTGCCTGGACTGGTGACATAATTTTACGGTTGCGTAATTCCGATTAATGCGATTTTTCTTACATCTACTCAGGCCGCATTAAGGCTAGTGCGGGCTTTGCAGGGTGCTGTGATAATCGGTGTAATTACCTTACAAAGGCCCCCTTTAGTGTCAGATAAATAACTATAGCTTAATTAAATTAATAGTGACTTCGTTTTTACTTATGTTAAATAACTATAAGCAGTGGCGGCTCTACAGGGGGCCAGGGGGGGCCAGGCCCCCCCCAACTGAGTCTGTGGCCCCCCAGTGGCCCCCCCAAATTTTAGTCCAAAATATTATGAAATATGGTATAATTTAATTTTGATATTTTCAAAGGTGTTACTGACTACTTGTTTACATAGGGGCCTCCACCAGAAATGCTAGAAATGTTATTACAATTAAAATTAAAAGGTGTGAAGGTAGATCGGCATGATTCAGGAGGAGAAATTTTTCTGGTAAAACTGTTGTTACTACCCCCCCTCGGAAAAATTCTGGTAAAACTCTCGTTACTACCCCTTGAAAAATTGTGGTAGCCTGAAGTTACTACCCCCCTCGGGAAAAAAATTCAACACTTGCTACCCCCCCCCGGTCGTCAACTTTTTCGAAGATGTCACAGGTCTCTCGTCACCATTCTCACTTTCGACGAAAATAGACTGGCCCCTCCATCTGTGTCCCCGGCCCCCCCGTGGCCCCCCCTGTTGCAAAAGTCTAGAGCCGCCACTGACTATAAGTAATTAAACTTTCGGACCAAGGTAGGCATCTTCGATGAGAGGAAACGTAAACCTGTTTAGAAGAAAATGGATGAAGTGACGGATGCCAACAGTGTCTCTCAGGGAAGTGTTGCTTCTCGTTTGAGGCTCTTAAGACGCTCTGCACCAATCCCAGTTCTGTTGTAATTAGTTATTTACATAAAAATAAGCAGTAGGAAGTGATATTGGAATGATGAAGCCTGAAGGATGTTGAAGCGAATCAACGCTCGTAGTTAAGATGTGGCAGCGATTCGCACTTTCTTTCTTCTACCCATTTGGTGAAAAACAATCTTTTTCTTTGTGTGGGCTTCAATCTGGCCTAATTTTTGGCGATTGTTGTCCACCAATAACAAGGTTGAGCGCTTGGTACAATAGAAATGAAGATGGTATACGCAGTGAAATTACGCATCGTTGAGTTCTGTTAGTGCTTAGATGGTTATCCGTTTGTAGAATACGATATCACCTGATGCTCACTCAGCCCTTCATCCCTGAGGGATCGGGAGTACTTAGGTATATTGTGCAATGTGCAGTCTATATACGATGCCCTGGCATTGGATTGCAGTGGTCGTGTTTGTGGTTCAAGACCAGGCTTTCAGAACGAAGAGTCTCGATAGAGGCAAGTTGCATTTCCTTCCTCATCACCCACTCCACTTCAGCCAAACGTTTATAAATTTCTTTCATTGCATTCTATTGTCTTCGCTGCTTCTTTTGTCTTCGTCAATTTGACTCACGTCTTTTGTCACATAAACATGGCGTTGCTTTGTTATTCAGACAGTCGAGACTTTTGTCTTCACGAGTCCTTCAACGCCAGTTGTCGGTTGAGTGGAGGCGCTCCTACAGGTGGTGGTGGTTCAGGTGGTATGACCGTCATCCTGATGGTGTCGGCCATCTACGGTCGAATGCATCTGGGCAGATGCGTCAATGGAGACTTCAACATCGGTTGTTCGAAGGACGTCCTGACCTACTTCGACGGACAGTGCTCCACCAAACAGTCCTGCGATGTCAGCATCCGTAACCTCGTCGATATTCACCCGTGTCAGAGGGACTTCATGTCTTATCTCGAGGCCACGTACAGGTGCATCGAAGGTATGTATATCACCTGTTTAAAAATAGTCGAAGGTATGTATATCACCTGTTTAAAAACGGTCGAAGGTATGTATATCACCTGTTTAATAACGGTCGAAGCTATGTATCACCTGTTTAAAAAATGGTCTAACTACATTGAAGGTATGTATCACCTGTTTAAAAAAGGTCTAAATTCATTGAAGGTATGTATCAACTGTTTAAAAAAGGTCCAAATTCATTGAAGCATGTATCACCTGTTTAAAAAAGGTCTAAATTCATTGAAGCATGTATCACTTGTTTAAAAAAGGTCTAAATTCATTGAAGGCATGTATCAACTGTTTAAAAAAGGTCTAAATTCATTGAAGGTATGTATCAACTGTTTAAAAAAGGTCTAAATTCATTGAAGCATGTATCACCTGCTTAAAAAAGGTCTAAATTCATTGAAGCATGTATCACCTGTTTAAAAAAGGTCTAAATTCATTGAATGCATGTATCACCTGTTTAAAAAAGGTCTAAATTCATTGAAGCATGTATCACCTGTTTAAAAAAGGTCTAAATTCATTGAAGGTATGTATCACCTGTTTAAAAAAGGTCTAAATTCATTGAAGGTATGTATCACCTGTTTAAAAAAGGTCTAAATTCATTGAAGCATGTGTCACCTGTTTAAAAACGGTTATAAATTCATTGAAGGTATGTATCACCTGTTTAAAAAAGGTCTAAATTCATTGAAGGCGTGTCTTGCATCATACAAAGGTATATCGCCTCTCATCGAATGTACTGTAGGCCTATGCTTTTACTGATACAATGTATATTCGTGTATCATCGATGGCATGTCTAACCTCATAATGGGTATCGAACACTTCAGCCAACATATTTAGAATGGAGGAATGAATTTGGACGGACAAAGAGAGACGAATGAAAGGCTTAAGGAGAAAGAGAGAGGAAAGGATTAGAGGAACGGATTAGAGGAGAGAACAAATGGAGGAAGGAGGGACAAAAGGAGGGAGAATGGGTGAACGGATAAAATAGAGGAACAAATGGGTAGACGAACAAAGAGGGAAACAGATAGGACGAAAGAGGAGAGGGACGGATAGGAGGACGGACAAGGAGAGGGACGGACGGATAAACGGTCAAAGGATGGGATGACTGAACGAGTGGACAAGATAGGGACGAATGGACAGAGGGACAAAGATATATGGACGGACGGACAAAGAGAGGGATGGATGGACGGACAAGGAGCGGGACGGGCGGGCGGACGAACAAAGAGAGGGATGGATGGGCAGACTGACAGAGAGAAGGACGGATGGGTGGACGGACAAAGAGACGGATGGATAGACGGACGGAGAAAGATGTGGACGATGTGGTGCTGATTGAAAGAGTTGGTGCGACTGATGATGGAAGGAAGTCGATGCTTCTTAAAGCGCCTAATCTCTAATAGAACACGTTCCATAGATAGACGACGATAAACGAACGAACGAACGAATGTCAGTCGCTCCGATTCCTCTTTCGATCTTCCTTCGATCGACAAGAACTCAGGGCCGACGAAATCAAGAGACACCCGTCGAAGGGAGGAGAGGAGGGAGGCAGGGCAGGGTGGGTGGGTGGGTGGGGTGGGTGGGGCGGGGTGGTGCGAGGGAACGTCACCAGGAACCATTAGAAGGTCAGAGAGGGAGAGTGACCGACATCATGGCAGGATTTTTAAAAAGGTGACGCCTGCGTTCTTTCATCTCCCCTTTCCCAACCATCACTTTCACGCCAGTATGTCAGTGGACGGTGTCTGTCTGTCTGTTTGTGTGCCTTTCTCCTCCTCGCTCTCTGTCTGTCTGTGTCTGTCTGTCTCTGCCTGTCTCTGCCTGTCTTTGTCTGTCTGTGTCTGTCTGTCTCTGTCTCTGTTTCTGTCTATCTCGCAGCTCTGGTGTCTTTCATCTGTATGAACACAGAGCGTCTCTCTTCCTCTGTTTCCTTGTTCTCCTCTCTTACTATTTACCATTCCTTCTCCTTTGCGTAACCCTCCTCGTTCCTCTCCTTTTCTTCCTCTTCCTCTTCCTCTTCCTCCTTCTCCAATCGTTGCTAATGACAATGATGATTGAGGAGGATGGTGATCGTGTTGGCTGATAGTCACCAAAAATCTGCGACTAACGATTCTCTCAGCTGCTGTCAACAGTCGATCGGTTCCTCCCTTCTACTTCCCCCCCCCGATCGGACGATGACTCACCCTGCTGCCTTCCGTATTTAGCCTCAGACCCCTTCTTCTTCTCCTATCCCCGTCTTTACGTGTCCCTCTCTCTGTTTCCACCCGACCGAATAATTTATCTCTGTTATTTCTTTCCTTTGCTCGTTCTTCCCTTTCTCTCACTCTTCCCTATACCTCCTCTTTCTTCTCCTCCTCCTCCTCCTCCTCCTCCTCCTCCTCCTCCTCCACCTTCTCATTCTCCTTCTGCCTCATTCTTTTCCTTCTCATTCTCCCCTTCTCCTCCTCCTCCTCCTCCTCCTCCTTCTCCTCCTCTTCCTCCTTCTCTTCCTGCTCCTTCTCAATATTCTCCTCCCATTCCTCCTCCTCCTTCTCCTCCTCCTCCTTCTCCTCCTCTTCCTGCTCCTTCTCAATATTCTCCTTCTATTCCTCCTCCTCCTCCTCCTCCTTCTCTTCCTGCTCCTTCTCAATATTCTCCTCCTATTCCTCCTCCTCCTCTCGCTACTTCTTTCTGCTCAGATTGTGTTCTGTAAAATGCAGACGATTCTCTTGATGCCCAGCAGACAGCTGCAGACACATCCACAGAGACACTTGCACTCACACAGACACATATAGACGAGGACTTACAGGCAGACAGACGCTGACCCTTCAACTTTTGATGTTCGATAAATGGATACATGCAATCGATCAGTCAAATGCATCGGACTTCAGAAATCAATCAGTTGGTCATTCAGGCATCTAGCCAGCTGCCTATAACATTTTCATTCATTAATCTATCGGGTTTGATCTCTCATTCATTCATTCTTCCACTTTCTTCCTCATTCGTTCCTTTCTTCTCATTCATTCCTTGTGAGTCTCTGTTCTTGAGGTATCTTATGTCCTTCTGATTCCTTCGTTCTTTCCTATTCCTCTGAAGATCACCTTCTCTTTCTTTCCTTAAGTCCATCCATCTTCCATGTGTCCTCCTTTGCTTCCTTCCCTCTTTCCCTCTTTACTTCCTTCCTTCCTTCCTTCCTTCCTTCCTCTCTTCTTTGTTTCCTTCCTTCCTCCCACCTTCCCTCCTTTCTTCTTCCCTTCCATTCTTCTCAGTGGCGTAACTAGGGGTCCGGCGCCCGGGGGCAAGAATTTTCGGGACAAAATTTTTCTTACTTCCGCCAAAATTTCTGATGACCTTTTTTTTTCCCACCTTTTCCGTCCGAATAGAAAATTGTTCAAATCGTCAGAAGCGCCCCTCATTTTGTCATTTTGCGCCCCCCATATACAAGAATGTGTATAATTACATGCATTTTTTCTATTCATGGCCCAATTTCTTTCACAAAACCATTGTCAAAAACCCGATTTTGCGCCCCCCGTCCTGCGCCCGGGGCGGCCGCCCCCCTGCTCCCCCCTCGTTACGCCACTGGGGTCCCTTCTTCCTTCGTTCCTTCCCTCCTTCCTTCCCTCCTTCCTTCCTTCCTTCCTTCCTTCCTTCCTTCCTTCCCTCCTTCTTCCTTTCCTTCCTTCTTTCCTGCTCATTCCTCTCTTCCTTTCCGTTGCACCCTACTTCCTTATCTCGTCTTCGGTCGATCTGTCGATCTGTTACTGAAACTGTCTGCCATCAGCCAATTAAAAACTCGTAAGAACTGAACTGCGGCTTCGTGACGTCACATCCTGGCTGCTCTACGCACTGACATCGGCTCCGGGGGTTGAGCTCAGCTGCTGAGCTCAGCGTTGGGTTGCGGATTTTCGATCAGCTTTAAACACGCAGTCGTGTTTATTCGTCTTGGTTTATCAGCCCCGTCCTTAAATTAAACAAACAAATCAATGTCTCTTCGACGCTGAAACTGAGTCAATGAGAGAACGCCAAGGCCTGACCTTACTGACCGGGAAACTTCTCCATGATTCATCAGCTGCTGGGCTATTCATTTGAATATGTGATGGACTGCATGCTGCTTTAGCCACAATGGCTTTGATTGACATTGGGAAAAGAAAAAGAAGCGCCGCCGTCGTTGGTAAATCGAGAGCAGAACGAACTGATGGCTCAAGCCTTGTCTGTTGCTGAATCCACGAAGCCATCTATATTGTTATGACAATAGCGACTCTCTTCTGCAACTGCCCTTGCTGCCTTCTTGGAGATGGGCGATCGTGCATGGACGGCAGTGGCTAACTGCTGAAAGTAATGGAGCCGGTGGTTCTTGTATAATCTCGTGGAGCAGTTGGGCTTATCATGGCATGGATAATGGTCGTCTTTCGTTGTGTCGTCGTTGTTGTTGTCTATCTGTTCGCCTGACGACGACAAAGAATGGCCATCGATGATGCATCGCCTCTTCTATAAATCACAAATAACGAGTCGGTTGCCGCTGATGATGCTGCAGCCGATGATGGGGCTGCTGAAGATGGTGGCTGGGCATCGGTCGTCGGATGGGAGAACGGGAGAAGCATCTGAGGAGGAAGGAGGAGGAGGAGGAGGAGGAGGAGGAGGGGAGGGGAGTGGCAGAATGATGTAGCCAGCTGAGACCAAAGATCATGAAGCGGATTTCCCGATGAAGAGTCTGGCCGTGGACCCAGTTGCATCGACGAAATTAACGCCCGCTCCATCTTCAGAAGCCCCTGTTCAGCAGCAGCAGCAGCATCAGCAGCAGCAGCAGCGGCAGCATCCTCTGCTGCTTGGTCGTTCTCCTAATCATCGCCATCTATTACCATCATCATCCGGCGCGAATTAAAGCAATCGCAGACTGACGCCGTCGCCAGAGGGCGAACCGAAGGTCAACGCAGGAGGCGCTCAAGATATCTCTCGTTCACATTGTCATCATCGCTCTCCGATTGGACATCCACATTGATATCGTCTGTCGTCTGTCTCTCTGTCTGTCTCTGTGTCTACCTTTGTCTTTCTGTCTCTCTTTCTCTCTCTCATTCTCTCTCATTCTCTGTCTGTCTGTCTCTCTCTGGCTCTCTCTGTCTCTGTCTGTCTGTCTCTCATTCTCTCTGCTTCTGTCTTTCTCTTTGTCATTCTCTGTCTCTGTCTGTCTTTCTATGTGTCTCTATGTCTCTATGTCTCGTTGTCAATCAGTCTCAGTCTCAGTCTCAGTCTCTGTCTTTCTGTCTTTCTGTCTGTCTGTCTGTCTGTCTGTCTGTATCTTTCTCCCTTTCCATATCCACCTATTAGATAATCCTTCCTTTAAGCCGCCGAACTCTTGAAGCACGTTCTTCCACGTAACAGCATTCCCCACCCAACCCCTCTCACCCAAAGAGTCGGACTGGGATCATTTTGGGGTCCTTGCCATTTCAATCCCACGCAAGAGGCCACAAGGTTTGACAGTTTGCATAAACAGAATACTTGTGTTTTGACGTATAAGTAATTTTTAATTGCCCTGGAGACCCGCACGCTGAAACCAGAGGGCCATGACACACGGGCACAATGGAATGCCATGCCCCTCCCCTTCCTCTCGTTGCTCCACTCCTCGCACCAAATTCACGCGCTGCTTGTGGTCGACTGTCGTATAAATAAACATTGCCGATCAGTTGCTAAGTGAACTACGCCACTACCATTGCAAGTACCAGTTCCAGGCCTGGAGAAAGGAGGAGGGCGACGCTAATCATCTTTGTTATGACACAGTGTCGTTAACCAGCAACTAACGGTTACTAACCGTTGCTACATGAGAGTAATGAAGACGTTAAATTGTGACCTGTCTAATATGTTCAAGTGCACGGTCTTGGCCTGACAGCCTGTCCGAAGGAAGGACGACTGGTCATGACGGGACGGACCGGGTATTTCTCGACGGCTCACGGTCCTCATCGGTCGCCGATCGGCAGCGAGAGCTGTCCCTGGGCGATCACGGTCCGCCTGGGTCAACGCGTCCACCTCAAGGTCATCCTACTGCACAACGAGAACGCCTCTCCCGTCAAGGCCGAGGAAGCAGTCTCCTGTTCCAGCGTTTTCGTTATTCGAGACAACTTCGCTGTCGGAACGAAAGAACTCGGAATATGCGCCGGAAAGTCGCGGGAAAGACATTTCTTCACTTCCGCCGGTCACGAGGTCGTTCTGTTTCTGTCACGTGGTGTCAGCAGAGACTTCCGGTTGATTGAACAAAGAGATTACCCAAGGTTCATCGTCAACTACGAAGGTCAGTCCTTGTTAGTCAGTCAACAATGGGGGCCCGATAGCGCATTGGATAACACAATGGCATAGAGAGCGAGAGGTACCGAGATCGAGGTCCGTAGGCGGAACTATTAGCGCAGGTAAATGTGTATTGCAGGCTGTCTGTTCTGTTAGTAGTTAAGATTTATGTCTTCTGTCATTTGTGTTCTTGTGAATTGTTTAATATTATTGTCATAATATGTGAATGTATAGCGCAGTGCTTTTGTCAGGCGCTTCATTAAAGAAAAGATATTATTATTATTATCAAAACTTTATTAAGACCGATATTAGGCCTATGTTTTTAATTTCATAACGGTAGTATTCTATAACTACTTTTTTGGTCTCATTATGAGACGTCTATGTATACGAGGATAAATCGAGGCTCATGATATATTACTTGCTCTTTGAAGAAAGGAACTACTCGATCAAAATATAAAAGTAATTTAATTATTAAATGAAATTCAGTCACAGGTAAATGAAAATGTAATAATAAAATATAGATTCGAAACCTGTGATAAACATACCGAGAAAGAAGTAAAACTCTCATACTGAAATCCCAAGGAAACCTTCACCAGCCACGCATGGATTCGGGTATGACAAGATAAAGTTGTGTTTGTTAAGTCTATCCGTACGTCTATTCTGAATATCATAAGACTTTTCCTCTGTCTGTCTGCTCTTCGTTGTCTGTAACTCTTCCTGTAGTCTTTGCCAGCCTCTTTCTCTGTCTGTTAATTCACTGTCCTTGGCTACCCTCTCATTTGTCCTCCTGTACCCATAAGAAACTATGGAAAACATTATCAGAAAGAGAAGATTGAAGTGGATGGGGCATGTGTGGCGTATGGATGAAGATAGAAGAGCCAAGCAAGTGATGTCCTAGAATTCTGGAGGGAGAAGGAAGAGAGGAAGACCACGGAAGAACTGGCCGGGAACCATCAGCGACGACTTGAAATGCCTGGAAATGTTGTGCACATGGGAGGAGGCGGAACAGCTGGGGATGAGCAGAGACGAGTGGAGGATATGCGTTGCCCGATGTGAAGGACTAAGTACTAAGTAAGTATCCATTATTGGTCACCTGTATGAGGCCACCTTTAGAGAATGGACAACGGTTGCTTCACGTTGCTAATGCGTTGTTATTGTTGTTGGTGTTGTTCGTCTGGTAGCTGTAGGTTGTCCTGATCTGGTTGTCCCGTTGAACGCCTGGATCAAACGAGCGGGAGACAACGTAATGATTAAATGCAACGATACAATGGAGACCTGGTACTTCACTTGTCAACGCAGCCAATGGATCGGAGATATCGGCAACTGCTCTCAGAGTCCGTCTATACGTCATCATCATCATCATCATCATCATCATCATCATCATCATCATCATCATCATCATCATCATCATCATCATCATCATCATCATCATCATCATCATCATCATCATCATCATCATCATCATCATCATCATCATCATCATCATCATCATCATCATCATCATCATCATCATAGCAGTAGTAGGCCTAATTATCGTCGTCATCAAAACAAACGTAGGCCTATAGAATTAACTTTTCATGTAACTAAGAAGGAACGCAGACGATCGAGCTAAGCAGAACGGTAAACTATATGGTATAGCATCTACATAGCCTCTGTAATATATATATATATATATATATATATACATTTATATACATATATATATATACAGACTCATACGTGCATACATACATACATACATACATACATACATACATACATTACATACATACTTGGTCACCGTGCTTTTGACCAAAATTCCACCCGGTCTGCATTAGCAGTGATGTCTGTAGAGTATAGACCTATGTCAAACAGAATTCTAAAGAAATGGAGCGGATGAGGAAGTAATCGATGATGAGGAAGAGGAAGAAAGAGAAATACAAAGGAATAGATGGCAGACGATTAATCAAGCAGGCGATAATGAATGGAATACTTCCAGGAGGTTTTTCTCTCTGATTGCGCAGTCTATTATAGTTAACTGTTTCTGCTTCTTCTTCGCTAGAGGGAGTCCAGCGCCTGAAGAACGATGAACTACATGCGGAACTGACATTCCCAGCTCATGGTAATATTTCCATCATGGTTCGCTATTCTGTCTCTATCTGTCTGTCTATCTCTGTCTCTGTCTCTCTGTCTCTGTATGTCTGTCTGTCTCTCTCTCTCTGTCTCTCTGTCTCTCTCTGTCTCTCTGTCTCTCTCTCTGTCTCTCATTCTCTCTCACTCTGACTCTCACTCGTTTCCTTACTCGCTCCATCATTTGCTCGCTGACTCACTCGCTCACTTGTTTACTCGCTCATTCACACTCTAGTTTACTCGTTAGCTAATTCACTCGCTCTCTCATTCATCCGCTCATTCGCTCACTCACACGCTCGTTCGTGCAAAACAGCCTCGAGCGACAAACACACTGCGTGACCTCAGTCTATATAATATGTCAGGTATGCGCTTGAATAGCGATTGTTTTGCTGCAGGTATTGTTTTGGCCGTGTTGATCGGAATTCTACTTGGAATGTTCGTTGGAATGATACTACTATTAACCATCCACTGCGCAAGACACAGGTGATTGATTGATATAATGATTGATTGATTGATTTAATGAATGAAAGATTGATTGATTGTTTTGATCCATTTGAACTGACTGATTGGACTGACTGACTGGATATTGATTGACTGATTGACTGATTGATTGACTGCATGAACTCATTGACTGATGGCTAATTGATTGACTAATTGATTGACTGGCTGATTGATTCGTTCATTCATTCATTCATTCATTCATTCATTCATTCAATCAATCATTGAATTAGTCAGTCAGTCAGAGTCAGTCGGTCAGTTGATCGGTCGATGCATTGTGAATAAGCAATAGGCCTTGGCTATTATATGTCTCCGATCAATACGTTGGGTCATATCAGTGCAGAACAACAGAAACGGAGCAATGCATTAAGCACCAATTGCACACCTCGAATGATGAGCATCGCCTTACACCACGCGGTCAATCCGACAGAACAAGTGCGAACAGGTGCGTCGTCTTTAATCCGTCACTTGAACGATTCGATATCGGGTACTAGAGAGAAAGAGTTCCAGAAAACCATGTACTAAACTACAGCAGTCGTCAAATTTCACCATCGAGTCTGTTAGTCTGTCGATGTTGGCCTCTGGCGACGGCTAACGACAGAAATTGAGACTTATTATCTGGTTAGGAACTGGGGTGAGATACGAACAGAGTAGGGCTAATGGTGGGCGACGTATAACTTGATCCAAATGCATCAGTCCAAAGTTCAAACATCTCTGTAAAGGATAATTTACTCCGCGGAAGGTTACACTATTTCACACAGAATTCGACCTTTGAATTTTCTTTTCAGGTTGTCTACCCTTGCAAGGTCATGCAGCTTTGTTCTTCCATTGACGCTATTGGCTTGGTTTTGAGAGATCCTGAGTGGCCGAGTGGGTTGGTAGCCCGCTCGCCACGTAGGCGTTGTTAATTACAATTCCCGGTCGGTCGGTTTATCAGAGATTAATTTCTCGGATCTTTACTGCGGGTGGCTCGGTCGCAATATAAATGTGGAGTCAGGTTGCAATCTGCCTCGACACTAATCATCTTCGATATGAAAAAGTGTCGTTAAGCCCAAGTACAACAAGCTTAGTTGTGGTGTGCCATCGGTTCATGCCTTGTGCACCGGCGCAATAGAAGTTGTTAATTGCAATTGACGCATCTGTTTGCGACACAGGACCTCCCACTTGTCACCTCCTCAACTCGCTCTTATCACCGTAATTGTCTCACTCTGTTCTCAACATAACAGAATTTATTATCCTTGGCCTCCCATATCAGATCAAGAAAATCTCCGACCCTTCCATGCGCCAATCTTATCTCTCACTTTCATCTGTGACTTGCCTGTGCGCAATCTTGGTATTACCTTTGATCCACATCTCTCCTTCTCTAATCACATCTCCAACTTCTTGCGCACCTGCATCATGCATATTCGTAACCTTGGCTACCACTATCGCTACCTCCATGATCCTCTCCAAACTTGATTACTGTAATTCCCTTTTTTCAACATCGAATCTACCCAAATAAAGCGTCTACAACTCATCCCAAATTTATTCGCCGAGCTGTCACCAGGACACCCAAGCATCACCATTATCACTCCCGCCCTTAAATCATTCCACTGGCTAAAATTCCATGAGCGCATCCACTTCAAAATCCTATCGCTAGCCTACAACTCACCACAATTATACTCCCTGCCAAAGTACCTTCGCGAACTCTTCCCCATCCAGCCACTTCGCTTTACCCGATCATCCTTCTATCGCAATCTATCCCGTCCTCCAGTCAGTATAATTATACTAACCTCCAACCAATCCATATTCTACACTGCACCTGGACTCTGTAACGAACTTTCTACTGAATTCCGCTTATTCTCAACACCTCCAGGAGGGCAATCTCTAACGTTTAGGTCTTAAACGCTCTGTTTCAGGGCTGAATTTGCTAACACTACGTGACTTATCGAACAAATTCAGCTTGACGAACTAATCTATCAAATAAGCAAGGAGCTGGAACAACGGACACCAGTAGGCTAGCGATTAGAATTTAAGCGCTCAATGTTCCTTAGTGTCGGAATTCTGCTTCTTCTCCTCAGATATTTTAGAACGTAGCATATCTTTTACGAATTCCTATTAAATAGGCCTATGCGAGTTTGCCAGGGAAAATGTTGGATAACCTACAGCTTGGAATTCTCTTCCACAGTCTCTTCGCCTTGAGTTACTTAGCCCTCTCTTCTTCCCAGTTCCGTAGACGTCTTAAGACTTTCTTGTTCCCTGATGCAGGCACTGACGCTGGACGAGAGCGCTGCTGATTTTTGAGTGGCGTAATATAAATGTTCGATTACAATTACAATTACAAAATTGTATCATGACTTTATTAAGACTGGTTTGATTGACTGCTGTTCCAGTCAGAAGCCCTTCAGACGTGGACGCCGAAACCCAGAGCGCATCCTGTGACCATTAGATAAGGTCCAGTTGGTCCTTGGTCGCCTGATGTCGCCAGGAATGTGCAGTTCTTGTTTGTCTCTGTATCTGTAGGTCCAAGTGCAGCCTAAAGAAGCGCCAGGCTCTCTTCCTCGCCTCGCACTGCAGCGGCGTCGGTTCGGAGTCGACCGATCTCTCTCTTCCAGCTTTCCATCGCAACTCCAGACCGCGCGACGACCGCTATCCGGCGCTCCTCATGAGCGCCGAGAAAGTCTGCGACATGGAGAAACTCTACGACTTCAGTGCCACGGCCGCCAGCAGCTTCTGCGGCGGCGGAGGCGATGCAGGGATGTCCAGCGGCGGTGCCATCGGATGCGGAGGCGAGGCAGACGGTGGGGACCTGAGATGCTATTATCCATCGATGACGATGGTAGACTACACAGCGATCGTCGATCGAAGTCTGACGGACAATCTGGAAAACGCTCGCATCTCGTCCTCTGCATCCGCGGCTGCAGAGACAGGAGACGACAGCTTTCCGCATCATCACCTTAATCATCACCATCATCATCACCACCATCACCACCTTCAGAACGATCGCCATCTACTGTCCACTCGTGGTCAGTCGTGTCCACTCTGCGTCCGGAGGAACTGCGAGTGTCTCCAAGACAACGATAACGCTGCACGCCGATTGCTCGTCGACCGAACGCCATTCAGCGACACCGTCGAGTCGTCGCTAAGCAACGCAGGTACCACCGGCGACCATATCGATGACGTCAACGGATCTGTTGCTATGACAACGTCAGGGACAGGAAGGACTGCTATGGATGCGGCAGACCATCTTCAGCAGCTGAGGAGGCCGTGCCATGAGGATGGGCGCGAGAACCTCGCTCTGCAGCTGCAACATCACCCGACTGGATCAGAGGGACCGGATGTAGCTCCACCCCTCGTCTCTTTCCAAGAGGAAACCAATCGAATCGTCAACGTCACTTCCATCTGTACAACGACTTCATCAGCGATGGAAAAAACGTAGTCTTATTTATTAGGCCTATTTTTACTATTATTATGATTATTTTAAAAGTCTTTGCTGTCATTATTTTCATAATTATCATTCTTCCTTTAGCTACTTGTATAGAGGTCTACAGACTGACTTTCTTTGGGATTTCAAAATTAGTCCGGAGATTAAAGAATTAGCCTTCGTCTGGAGCTCATGAAGATCTTGCTGTGCGAAAGCAATACTGTTGTTGTTGCTATCATTATTATTTTCATTATAATTATTATATATTATTGTTATTATTATCATTATTATTATTATTATTATTATTATTATTACTATTGTTATTGTTATTGTTATTATTATTATTATTAATTATTATTATTATTATTATTATTATTAATATTATTATTATTATTATTATTATTATTATTATTATTATTATTATTATTATTATTATTATATTATTAAGCTTATTATTGATATTAACATTATTATTTGTTTATGACTGCGCCATAATTCATCTTAGTTTATATAATGGTAGGCCTACGCCAATTTAGGATGTCACATCTTAATCCACATTCTCTTGTAGGAATTAGAATTATTATTATTATTATTTTTATTATTATTATTATTATTATATCGATCTTTTTTATACGCGCACATAGGCCTACACCGTACACCCATGAGAGCACACACGAACTCGCTCACAATCGTCGATCTGTCGTTATCTTTTAAACACCTTTAAAACGTCTCCAAGCAATTTATTTAGGTGTCAGATTCGTTTAACCAGTGGATAATTCGTGTAGCATTTTCGTAAGCCTTGTGAGAGGATGGTAATAAATAATACATAATTATGGGAATCGAATAGATGTTGGTCTAGGTCGAACTGAATTTTCCATTGAACGAACAAAAGTAAGTAGGAATGAAGGAAGGGTGGATGGAAGGAAGGGAGGGAGGAAATGAGAAAAGAATAAAGGAAGGAAGGATACATGGAAGGAAGGATAATGGATACAATCAATCAATCAATCAATCAATCAATCAATCAATCAATCAATCAATCAATCAATCAATCAATCAATCAATCAATCAATCAATCAATCAATCAATCAATCAATCAATCAATCAATCAATCAATCAATCAATCAATCAATCAATCAATCAATCAATCAATCAATCAATCAATCAATCAATCAATCAATCAATCAATCAATCAATCAATCAATCAATCAATCAATCAATCAATCAATCAATCAATCAATCAATCAATCAATCAATCAATCAATCAATCAATCAATCGTTTATTTAGAACACCTGGCTGTCAGAACGCAGCTTGTAACATTAGGCCTAACTAGCCTAGTTGCAGTTATGTGTTCATTTGTATATCAGGTTATCCTATCTGGGTATCTTTTAATTTAGTTTATTTAGAATGATTATGGGAGGTTAAAATAAGCAAATATAATTATGTCAGCCAACATGATGTGAAGTTGTCATCGTTGTATGTTTTATCTCCGCAAATATTTTCCCGCTGTTCCACATAGCCTATAGCCTATAGGTAGGCCCTATAGGCTACTATTAGGCATAGTCTACTACCACCACAACCACTGCTAGGCCCTAAGTATGCTCTTGTTTTATGATTGTTGGTATTATTAATTATTATTACTATTATTATTTTGATTATTTTGACATAAATAATACTAATTTTTATTAATTTTATTATTATCATAAATATTAATATTGTTATTGATATTATTATCATCATTATTGTCTCATTATCGTCGTTATTCGTAGTAAGATGAGACAGTGAACATACTAGTCCTATATCATTATAACTGCTGCTAATTGATCAAAGACTGACGTCTCTATTGACTCCTGAGAGCCATTTTGTTGCGCTGGATTTTGGTAAGCTACAAATCGACGATGTTTGAAATTTGAATAGAGTAAAAACCTTTTAAAACTGTTTTTGCTTTTATCTTAAGAAAACAAATAATAATGCTAATCAAGAAAACCTAGTGAACTACGAAATCGGAGATCCATATAGAAGCGTCAACGGAAATTTCATCCTTCTCTTTAATGTTCTTGAAGAGTTTTAGTCCTATGGAGCCGTAGCCTACATTTCATTTTGGATTTGTGATCCATCCGTCCGCCAGGCTTTGTTCTCAACTTCTTCGGTCGGTCCAGCTAGTGCGTTTCTGAGAAAGAAGATAAAACTATAGGCCTATACTAATTTAGTTTGCTACGGGTGTAGACTGACGCTTTTGGAAGGTCCTATAGGTTACGCAGAGTGCATGCATATATATATATATATATATATATATATATATATATATATATATATATATATATATATATATCATGGACGTATTTAGGGGGCTTTGGGGTTCAACCCCCAAATAAGTTTCCGAAATTTTTTTATAGGCTTTCACATGCGAAATACATAAAACCTTAATATTTTGCGACAATCTTCAAACAACATGTATATATATATATATATATAAACAACAGTGAACGCATTTTAAAATCTATCAAGAAACAAATTTGACATCAGTCTTCTAAATTCGGTTATTTTATCGAGTTCAGAGAGTAGACTGCAAAATATTGGGCGCCGTCGTATGGGGCATTGCGATGAGGCAGGACCCAAAGGCCCTATAGCCTAGGCAGCTGCCTACTTTGCCTATTTGGTAATCCTGGCTGGAGCAGTGTATTTTGTAATTAAAAATTTATACAGCGTCATTCTAAACAACAAATCAGAGACGCTCTCTACACTAAATAAATTATATTAAATGCCGTTAAGAACAGAAATTGCATCAGTAAGCAAAATAATGTTCAGAGCCCTAGGCCTATATAGAAGAGTCAACAGATTCTGAAGCTGAATGATTATAATATTCAAGTCACAGACTACACAATTTTGTGGATTTAAGCAGACAGTCACTGTGAGTTTGCAGAGGCAAAGACATATGGATCGCAGCTACACAGTGGCGTAAATCACGGGGAGGGAACAGAGGGGAAGTCCACCCAAAGTTTTGACTGAGGCCGATCCCTAAAATATGCAAAAATCCGGCCCCCGAATAAAACTGTCCCCCCAAAGTTGTGTAGGCCCTACCTGGTACAGATTTTCGCCTCTGCATCTACAGTGCAAAAACGAACAAGTGTTTTGACGTACGAAATTCGGACAGTGCAGGAGACTTGATTAACATGGCAACAACACACCGATCAAATGCGTGCTACAGAATACAGATAAACTATTAACAGCGTTCGAAACTGTTTGAGGACGAGGAGACACGTACAAGACTTAGTGGCGGTAGTAGCAGCAGCCGATGACGACTGACGCCATCTAGCGAGTCATGAATGAATACTTCAAGTTGCGACAACACATCCAGCCACCTCCCTATCCTATCCTAACCTGATTCTACTTATCCTAAACTGATCCTACCCCTGCGCCACCAGACGACCACCCTCATCACCGATCAAAACCGTAGGACCATGCTGTCGCCTCGGCGTGACCTCCTCGGGTTCTGACATGGCACCAGACCGGAAAAAATAACCTGGCTATTGTGGACTTGATTTGTTATAGCGCCGGTACTTAAGCTGGTCTCCATGACGCGGCTGTTGTTTGGCGCTGAGAAATTTTGAAGTTTTACATTGCATTACATCATTACCTGAAGAATCCATAGACACATTGGTGGCCTGTAGTTGAACTTAGAAGCCAAGACAACAGGCGTTAGGCTACCCAGCCAGAAATTTGAAAAGCACCTGACAGATTAAACTTATCGATGTAGAGACTATGGCTAGATAACTTGTAGCTGACGACACGTTGATAACTCTTAGGAGGTTTATATGTTGCTTTAGGCCTATATTAGTTAATCTATTAAAACACCCACAAAATAGACATCATGACTCAAGAGTCCTCCTGTAGATACTGAAGTCCAATATGCGCATGCGTAATGAGATTAATGAATATTAAAAAGGTTGAGGTTAAGTGCAAAGTGCTAAGTCGATGTGTAGTCTTCTGTAGTTGGGTGTCGTGTGGTTGGTTGTAAAATATTATTTTGAATTGCAATTAATTTCGTTCGATCTGCCACCCAGTTTCTTTTTAAATGGCTAAAACTCCGCAAATTCTGCTGCTGGAGCCGAATAACGAGCTCCGATTCAGAGGTAAACCGCACAGCAATACGTAAGAAGAGATTGGTTGGGCGTCTCTGTATGCCTTGGGACATCTGATAGATGGGGGTTGCACACATTTTATCTCGATAAAGACATTTAATATCCTAAATAATGTAATTAGATATTATATTGCACCTTCTAGACCTGTATCTCTTGAAAAGCAGTCCCCACTAACCTGAATGACGTTAGAGTTCATCTACAGGTGAATGATAATTGATGATACTTGAATGGCTGGAAAAGTCTCTGTGGGTAGGTTCCCGCACGTATGTAGAACCCAACAATTACTTCTGTATATATTTGGGGTTTATGGCCCAAGTGGCATTGAGAATGACTATTGATTACGTAAATGAAGTGTTCACTGCACACAGTTTTGCACTCCAACTGGCAGTGTTCAGCCTTTTCAGGGGAGCAACTTTGAGCCAAGCATTAAACTGTTTGAGTTGTTGTGATTGATATATTTCAAAACATTAATGTACTGTTTTGATGCTGTTTTAGATTCTATATTTTCTATAAATGTGCCAATCTTAGATTAATGCTTGAAAGAGCAAAATTTGTGCATAGGTTAGACTGGCTTTCAGTGTCCTGTAGTTCCATAGATATAATTATTGTGTCTCCAGTGGGACATTGCAGCCAATTGGTTAGATCACTCACCTTGTAACGTGGAGAATATGGGTTCTTGCCTCCTCCTCTGAGACGGTTACTGTGTAGGGACCTTGAGCAAGTCCTTTACTCACAATTGCTGAGCACCATTGAGTGATACTTGGTCACTAGATTGTGATGCCTGATCAATGTTTAGTAATAATAATAATAATGTAGTGGAAATAGCTTTTCCGAAATTGCATTAACTTGCTACAATTTGGTCTTAGTAAAATTTTGTTGTGAAGTTTGCTTCTCCACCTGAACATTGCGTAATTCTTGATGATGCCTTTCGTTCATTCGCTGCAATCATGTCTCTTGTGTCCAGGTCCATTTACAGATGTTGTGACTGCTGAACTGAAGCTGAGTAATCCTTCCAGAAGTCGAATTTGCTTCAAGGTGAAGACGACTGCTCCTAAGCAGTACTGTGTTCGACCAAACAATGGACTTATTGAACCTGGATCTTCTATAATTGTGGCTGGTAAGATAAGTGCTATTCTGGAAAATGTTGTTACTTTGTGATTATTTAAATCTCATTTTAAATCAGATTCTTTTTATCTCTTTAGTGGAATAAACTTTGCTTACCTATTTTTTTCCTGTATTCATGGTTTTTGTTCCATTTCTTCATTTCTTCACTGTGTTTTCTATATTAGTTTATAAATGCTCTTTACATTTCCTTGTCAAGTCTACACGACAGGGCAGCTCAATGACCTCTGTTTTAATATTTATGTGTTCTAATCCAATGTGTATTGTAGTAATGTTACAGCCTTTCGACTATGATCCAAATGAGAAGAACAGGCATAAGTTTCTTGTCCAGTCCCTGGTTGTTCCAGATGGACCAGTGGCAAATCAAGAACAGTGGGTAAGATATATATCAATTACACAGTTAAATGGTTTAGAATTACAGCTTTGGAGTAGGTAGCACTGTGACATCATGAGCAGTTAGGATTTTTTGGGTGAACATCTGTTGAAACCCAACCATCTTGGCTGGTTTAGTTGGCCATCTGTTCAGAGTTTAAAGAGATAGGTTGTTTGCAGTGAACCATTGTGACGACTTATCTTTGCTGGTGATACAAGCTGTTTTTAAATATTATATTTTATTGAAGCATGTTAACGTTGAATTGGACAAGTCAGCACAATGGTACACTGTAAAGAAATTATCCTGTAAACCAGGGTACTTAGTATTTTCATGGGAAAAAATATGTATCGATACTCTTGTTGTAAAGAACTGCAATGTCCAGTTGATCACAGTGAACCAGACAAAATTTCTTAGAGCTATTATTGTTGTTGATAATTAAAATGAACAGACATATTGATATTCTAGAAAGAAGAAGCTCCAAATGTATTGCATTAATTAATTAAATGAATTGCATCTTTCCAGAGCACGTCTTGAAAACCTTAATATTGTATGTATGTATGTGGCCATATACAGCGCCTTACAAGAACCTCACGAAGGCGCTGAACGTAGCTACCTTACAGATCTAAACAAATGCGACGTTTTTCCTTAGTGTTACCTTATCTGCAATACTGTATGATTGTTTGAAATGGGAGTTCATTAGGGAGAACAGTATGCACATGCATACATTCATCCATATGCATTTATCCATGAATAGATGTGTTCTGTTTCAGTGGAAAGATGCACCTCCTGAACAGGTGATGGATTCCAAGCTAAAGTGTGTTTTTGAGTTGTCACCTGATCTCATACAGGTGAGATTTATTATGTCAGGTTTAAAATATGTTTCAAAATATTAGTATTATGAACATTATTGCTCAGCATTAAAAAAACAGGTAATCTACTTTTTTAGTTCCTTCAGATTTAAAAATTGGGATTGATACAATGCTAACTCAGAAGTGGATATTTACTGGGCAATGACCCAGTAAACATCCACTTCTGAGTTAGTATTTCAGTACGTCTCGTGCTGCAAGGTCTCGATTTCAGTTGAACACAATGGTGATGTACAGTCGTGTATTTACTTATCGCAATACCCTTTTTCTTACATTGGTACGTGTACTTGCTTACTTATTCTGAAAAAGATGGAATGCTGAGTTATATGGTCCGTCTATAGGAGATAGTATTCAGAACCATTAGCATTATGCAGAAGACTGCTGTTTTTACAATCAATATACCATAGCCATTTGTAATGTGAAGTTTTACTCCAGAAATACACAAGAGCTTTCCATGATTGATTTGCAGGGTAGCTGCCCAATTGCACCTAAGCTTCCCCTTCACAAAAAGCTAGTCGCATGGAAAAGAAGAATTTTATGTAAAAATTTTGTCTATTTTTTTCTTGTGCACAATAAACGCATTATAATGCTGTCTCTAGGATCCACGCATATATCAAGGGTCGCCTTTTAATGAGACCATGCTATCAAGGTCAATTTGTACAATGTAATTAAATTTGGGAATCTATGTCTCGACTGTGTTATATCAGAATCTGTGCTGTAATGAAGTATGCTGTATAAGTCTGTGGTGTATTCTTTCTAGGCCAGGAGCATTAGCTAAAAGGTGGAAATAGCTGATAACAAGCTGAATTTTTCAGGATAGGTCCAGGAATATGAGTAGAATATACTAAAAGTCCCCGAAAATCCCTTGGAGCTCTTTCAGAAATCCAAGATGGCGTCCAAAATGGCCGTCATTTTTCCATTAGCATTAGTTAGAAGGTGAAAATAGCTTGTAAGAAGCTGAAATTTTCAGGATAGGTCCCGAAAATGAGTAGAATAACATACTGAAAGTCCCCGAAATTCCCCTTGGAGGTCTTTCAGAAATCCAAGATGGCGTCCAAAATGGCCGTCATTTTCCATTAGCATCAGTTAGAAGGTGAAAATAGCTCGTAAGAAGCTGAATTTTTCAGGATATGTCTCGGAATATGAGTAGAATAACATACTAAAAGTCCCCGAATATCCCCTTGGAGCTCTTTCAGGAATTCAAGATGGCGTCTAAAATGGCCGTCATTTTCCATTAGCATCACGTAGAAAGTGAAAATAGCTCGTAAGAAGCTGAATTTTTCAGGATATGTCTAGGAATATGAGTAGAATAACATACTAAAAGTCCCCAAAAATTCCTTTGGGGCTCTTTTAGAAATTCAAGATGGCGTCCAAAATGGCCGTCATCTTCCATTATTTTCATTATCTTGCAACCTTAGAAGTTAGAATCTCCTCTTAAAATTGTTCACCCAACAAACCAATCTGCCAGAGAATGGACTCTTTGTCTTATATGGTGGTCACCTACTTTAATCAGTTGTTTGGCCACAACCGTCCACCTATGCTGGCGTATATGAGTCTTATATTTCGTACATCCTGAAGCATTACGTAACTCAAACGACTGTGGTGTTCGATGGATTATGGTAATACATCTTCAACGAAGGTAGTTGAACAGAAACTGAGATCCCTGAAGTGTACATCCACAGGATCCACTTATATAATATTTCACGATAACATGCCAACCACAACGACCCAAACAGCATGCTTGGCTAATGGTAACAATAAGAAGAGACTGACGCTACGTGAAAAAATGGTATTGGCTGGCATACGTGTCAAACAGACAGACGCAGACACTCTTATTGTTTCAATAGCGCGCTAGCTGTTGCAGAGTCAGAAGAACTCCCAGTTGTTGTCGTTGGTACAGACACCGTCTCACTTCAGTCACTTGTCATTATGGTGGCTCGGGCAACCACTACTACAGATACGTTCATGTTACGTCACAGCAATCCTGTCAACATACAGGAAATTCAGCATGCTATAGGACACACTAGAAATCACTTGATGTTTCTATATGCTGTGAAAGGTTGTGTCACGGTGTCTGCAATCTATCGTCAAGGAAAGCGTTAAGTTTTCAACATAGTGCACAAGAAACGGGACTTTCACTTGCTAGATACCTTTAGTCCTTTACAATCAATAGAAGCACCCATAAAGAGGTGAAAAGAGCTGGGCAAACCTTTATTCTTAAGCTCTATGGGGTAAGAAATTGTGAATCACTTGATGAATACCGCCACATCGCATACAAATGGGCAATCGGTCACAATTCCCCCAGTTCATCATTTCAGCTAGCAAGTGTATACCTCCAACTAGTGCTGCAGCAAAGCAGCATTCGTTCCGTACTTATTTAACGGTTCAAGAATGGATAGGTAATAATATGCCTCCAACATATTTGGGTTGGCGATTACAGGAAGGAACTCCTGCACCATTGGAAACAGACATCTCTGTTGCACCTGACACTATGCTCAACATGGTATCATGTGGGTGCACAGCTGATGGTTGTAGCAACATGTCATGTAGTTGCAAGACATTTGGACAATTTTGTACCTCGACGTGTAGTCAATGCAGTGGTCAAACCTGCAACAACTCTCCACCGATATTATTAGATGCCAAAGATGATCAGATTAACACTTCTAAAATGAAATGTTTTAAAATTTTTATTATCATTTGTCACCGTTCTGGCTACTTTGGATTTTGGACACTATTGTTTCTTGTGACTTAAAACATATGTTAGACACTTCCACTTCGATTCTAACTTCTTAGTTTGGAAGATAATGATAATAATTGAAAATGACGGCCATTTTAGACGCCATCTTGGATTTCTGAAAGAGCTCCTAAGAGGAATTTTCGGGGAGTTTTAGTATGTTATTCTACTCATATTGCTAGACCTACCCTGAGAATTCCAGCTTCTTACGAGCTAGTTTCACCGTCTAACTAATGCTAATGGAAAATGACGCCATTTTGGACGCCATCTTGGATTTATGAAAGACCTCCCAGAGGATTTTCGGGGACTTTTAGTATGTTATTCTACTCATTTTTCGGGACCTATCCTGAAAAATTCAGCTTCTTACGAACTATTTTCACCTTGTAACTGATGCTAATGGAAAATGACGGCCATTTTGGACGCCATCTTGGATTTCTGCAAGATCTCCAAGGGGAATTTCGGGGACTTTTAGTATGTTATTCTACTCATTGTTTCTGGACCTATCCTGAAAAATTCAGCTTCTTACAAGCTATTTTCACCTTCTAACTGATGCTAATGGAAAATGACGGCCATTTTGGACGCCATCTTGGATTTCTGAAAGAGCCCAAGAGGATTTTCGGGGACTTTTAGTATGTTATTCTACTCATATTCCTGGACCTATCCTGAAAAATTCAGCTTGTTATCAGACATTTCCACCTTCTATCACATTTTGATCTAATGCTCTTGGACTATTCTGGAGTTGAACAGAATTTAGGTTAAGGATTGAAACTGACTGAAAACTACTGAGCACTGTGTTGTCATGTATTTCCTCTGTAATGAATAAACCTAAATGGCTGGTGAGCATGGTATGTGTAGAAGTGTTATTATTATTATTGTTAAATAAATTTATAACGCGTGCAAGGTCACACCGAAATGTGAATCTGAGGCGCGGATAGTCAGCCGCCAGGTGAAGATGCACTTAGATTTCCAAATCCTTGAAAGCGAAGGAGATATTGTGAGTTTTGAGTGTTAGCATCATCATGAAGGATTACTGTTCTTAAGTCTTGTAGCTTTTAAATTGGTTTCATGTTTTTTTTACAAAGCAAATTTCTCTATTCTTACAGAAATTGAGCTCCAAGACTGAATTGCAGATGTCTAAGGTAAGCATCCAGATATTAACTTTTATTTTACTGTTCAACATCTGTGACAAATTGATTCGAAGTCGGTACTTAAATTTTGCAAAACGAAAACGTACAACTTTAATTAGAATATTTGGAAAACTGATGCTCAAGTGATTTGTAGAAACTGAGTTATCATGGAGAGTCTGTTGTGACTGTGATTGTAATTGAACATTTATATAGCACCACTCAAAGAACAAGAAATTAGAGGCACTCTCTGCATTAGTCTATTTGATGATAACTGTTGTTCAGAACTAGAATTACATCAGTTAGCAAAACATTGCAAGACAAAGTCAACATAAGATTCTAGTAAATCTGACAAGAGTTTAAACTTTGATTGATGGGAAGGACTTGCCAGCAATTTGTCTTGGGAATAAGCTCGCTTTTGTATGTGATGGAAAGAAAAATTGAATTGTTGATGTTATCAAACAGTAACAGATACAAGTTATATTGATACACTGTATTCAGTAGCCATATCAGGTACCATCTTACAGTGGCTAGCGGGTATCGAACCTGCGTTCTTCTGATCTTCGTGCCAGTGTCTTACCATTCGACCATCTCCCCGCCCCAGTAATGAAGCGTGTTACAATGAGTCTCCAGTATAATTGATGCAAAATAGCCAAATCATTACTGTATGATTATTTAAATCCTAGGGAAGATACGAATCTGCTGAACCTGTCATGGTAGATGAAGAATTCAAACGTGAAATACAGTTATTGCGTGAGGAAAATGCGGCTCTTAAGGTGAAGTAACCACTAGTTCAACTGTTTTGTATGTGCTCCACTCTTTAGAATTTTCTCTGCTGTTAAGCATGAGCAACCTATAGCAGATTGTCTTCTAAGCCTGGATTTTTGGCAAGTATGACTGAACTTGGTGAGGAGGGCACAATTATTCAGTACTGTCATCCTGTTATACATCATTGATGAACATTAACCTATATCAGCTGTACATAGCAGACTTGGTATTCATTATTAAATAATTGGACATTATTAATTAATGTCAGTCTTTTAGTTGTAGTGCGATATACAGTATCTTTTTCATTTAGTGTCTGGCTCCACCAGAAGTCAACTATGTAGCAGTGTTAAATGATAGGACTACTAATCTTTGGCTGTGGTATAAAGAATGAGTACATGTTATGACTTTCCAGTTTGCATTGTTCTGTAACAGTCGGAGAGCTTAAAACTTCGCAAACTGGTGAATGGGTCATCATCGACATCTACATCTCTTGATGCCAAGAACTTTCTACAGACAGTGAATTCGTCTGTTCCATTCAGCATAGTCACAGTCATCGTACTCATTGTTGCCATTGTCAGCGGCCAAATTTTAAAAAAACCCGTTTGGAAAATTTCCCTTTTCCATGAGCCCCAGAAAATTAAACACCTTTTTAAAAAAAAAAAAACGTTTTTTTCCCAAAGGCCAATTTTAAATTTTTTAAAAAAGGTTTTGGTTCAGATTCGTTTAACCAGTGGATAATTCGTGTAGCATTTTCGTAAGCCTTGTGAGAAGATGGTAATGAATAATACATAATTATGGGAATCGAATAGATGTTGGTCTAGTTCGAACTGAATTTTCCTTGAACGAAAAAAAAGTAAGTAGGAAATGAAGGAAGGGGGGAGGGAAAGGGGAAGGGAGGGAGGAAATGAAAAAAAATTAAAAAAGGGAAGGGATATTTTAATTAATCAAAATAATAAATCAAAACTCTGCATGATCACCGATCGATCAATCAATCAATCAATCAATCAATCAATCAATCAATCAATCAATCAATCAATCAATCAATCAATCAATAATCAATCAATCAATCAATCAATCAATCAATCAATCAATCAATCAATCAATCATTGCCCGTTTATTTAGAACACCTGGCTGTCAGAACGCAGCTTGTAACATTAGGCCTAACTAGCCTAGTTGCAGTTATGTGTTCATTTGTATATCAGGTTATCCTATCTGGGTATCTTTTAATTTAGTTTATTTAGAATGATTATGGGAGGTTAAAATAAGCAAATATAATTATGTCAGCCAACATGATGTGAAGTTGTCATCGTTGTATGTTTTATCTCCGCAAATATTTTCCCGCTGTTCCACATAGCCTATAGCCTATAGGTAGGCCCTATAGGCTACTATTAGGCATAGTCTACTACCACCACAACCACTGCTAGGCCCTAAGTATGCTCTTGTTTTATGATTGTTAGTATTATTAATTATTATTACTATTATTATTTTGATTATTTTGACATAAATAATACTAATTTTTATTAATTTTATTATTATCATAAATATTAATATTATTATTGATATTATTATCATCATTATTGTCTCATTATCGTCGTTATTCGTAGTAAGATGAGACAGTGAACAGACTATAATATCACTAACTGCTGCTAATATTGATCAAAGACTGGCGTCTCTATTGACTCCTGAGAGCCATTTAGTTGCGCTGGATTTTGTTAAGCTACAAATCGACGATGTTTGAATAGAGTAAAAACCTTTTAAAACTGTTTTTGCTTTTATCTTAAGAAAACAAATAATATGCTAATCAAGAAAACCTAGTGAACTACGAAATGGGGTATGGGGCCCCTTTTTTTTAGGGAAATTTAAACCAGGTTTCATTTTGGATTTGTGATCCATCCGTCCAGCAGGCTTTGTTCTGATTTCTGAAATTCTTCGGTCGGTCCAGCTAGTGAGTTTCTGAGAAAGGAGATAAAACTATACTAATTTAGTTTGCTACGGGTGTACACTGATGCTTTTGGATGTTTAGGCCCTATAGGTTCCCAAATTAAAATAAAAGGCCCTATCAGGGGCGTATTCAGGGGGGATTTCCGGAGTTCCCCCCCCAATTTTTCCCGGGAAAAATTTTTTTTTGGCTTTAGGCCTCATGCAAAATAAAAAAACCTTAATTTTTGCGACAATCTTCAAGGGAAACCCCCCCAAAAACCTTAAACCCCCTTATTTATTTCCCCCATGATATATATATATATATATATATATATATATTAGGGGTTTTTAATATATTAAAAAAGGTGAACGCTTTTTAAAATCTATCAAAAAAAAATTTTACATCAGTCTTCTAAATTCGGTTTTTTTTATCGAGTTCAGAGAGTAGACTGCAAAATATTGGGCGCCGTCGTATGGGGCATTGCGATGAGGCAGGACCCAAAGGCCCTATAGCCTAGGCAGCTGCCTACTTTGCCTATTTGGTAATCCTGGCTGGAGCAGTGTATTTTGTAATTAAAAATTTATACAGCGTCATTCTAAACAACAAATCAGAGACGCTCTCTACACTAAATAAATTATATTAAATGCCGTTAAGAACAGAAATTGCATCAGTAAGCAAAATAATGTTCAGAGCCCTAGGCCTATATAGAAGAGTCAACAGATTCTGAAGCTGAATGATTATAATATTCAAGTCACAGACTACACAATTTTGTGGATTTAAGCAGACAGTCACTGTGAGTTTGCAGAGGCAAAGACATATGGATCGCAGCTACACAGTGGCGTAAATCACGGGGAGGGAACAGAGGGGAAGTCCACCCAAAGTTTTGACTGAGGCCGATCCCTAAAATATGCAAATAAACTGATCTTACCACTGCGCCACCATACGACCACCCTCCATCGACGATTAAAACCTGTTGCACCATATGCCGTCGCTCTCGACTTGACCTCCTCGGATTCTGACTTGGCGCCGTCGTAAAGCTGGTCTCCATGACGCGGCTGTTGTTTGGCGCTGATAAATTTTGAAGTTTTACATTGCATTACATCATTATCTGAAGAATCCATAGACACATCGGTGGGCTGGAGTTGAACTGATCGAGAAGCCAAGACAACAGGCGTTAAGCTACCTAGCCAGAATTTGAAAAGCACCTGACAGATTAAACTTATCGAAGTAGGGACTATGGCTAGATAACTTATAGCTGACGACACGTTGATAACTCTGAGGACGTTTATCTGTTGCTTGAGGCCTATATTAGTTAATCTATTAAAACACCCACAAAATAGACATTATGACTCAAAAGTCCTCCAGTAGACTGTAGTACAATATGCGCATGCGTAATGAGATTAATGAATATTAAAAAGGTTGAGGTTAAGTGCAAAGTGCTAAGTCGATGTGTAGTCTTCTGTAGTTGGATGTCGTGTGGTTGGTTGTAAAATATTATTTTGAATTGCAATTAATTTCGTTCGATCTGCCACCCAGTTTCTTTTTAAATGGCTAAAACTCCGCAAATTCTGCTACTGGAGCCGAATAACGAGCTCCGATTCAGAGGTAAACCGCACAGCAATACGTAAGAAGAGATTGGTTGGGCGTCTCTGTATGGTTTGGGACATCTGATAGATGGGGTTGCACACATTTTATCTAGATAAAGACATTTAATATCCTAAATAATGTAACTAGATATTATATTCCACCTTCTAGACCTGTATCTCTTGAAAAGCAGTCCCCACTAACCTGAATGACGTTAGAGTTCATCCACAGGTGAATGATAATTGATGATACTTGAATGGCTGGAAAGTCTCTGTGGGTAGGTTCCCGCACGTATGTAGAACCCAACAATTCCTTTTGTATATATTTTTGGGGTTTATGGCCCAAGTTGCATTGAGAATGACTATTGATGACGTAAATGAAGTGTTCACTGTACACAGTTTTGCACTCCAACTGGCAGTGTTCAGCCTTTTCAGGGGAGCAACTTTGAGCCAAGGATTAAACTGGTTCAGTTGTTGTGATTGATATATTTCAAAACATTAATGTACTGTTTTGATGCTGTTTTAGATTCTATATTTTCGATAAATGTGCCAATCTTAGATTAATGCTTGAAAGAGCAAAATTTGTGCATAGGTTAGACTGGCTTTCAGTGTCCTGTAGTTCCACAGCTACTGTGTCCGCAGTGGGACATTGTAGCCAATTGGTTAGATTACTTGCCTTGTAGCATGGAGAATATGGGTTCGAGCGTCCTCCTCTGAGACGGTTACTGTGTAGGGACCTTGAGCAAGTCCTTTACTCACAATTGCTGAGCACCATTGAGTGATACTTGGTCACTAGATTGTGATGCTTAATAAATGCTTCGTAATTATAATGATACTGTAGTGGAAATAGCTATTCCTAAATTGCATTAACTGGCTACAATTTGGTCTTATAAAAATTTTGTTGTGATGTCTGCTTCTCCATCTGAGCAATGCTTAATCATTGCTTATAATGCCTTTCTTTCATTCACTGCAACGGTGTCTCTTGTGTCCAGGTCCATTTACAGATGTTGTGACTGCTGAACTGAAGCTGAGTAATCCTTCCAGAAGTCGAATTTGCTTCAAGGTGAAGACGACTGCTCCTAAGCAGTACTGTGTTCGACCAAACAATGGACTTATTGAACCTGGATCTTCTATAATTGTGGCTGGTAAGACAAGTGCTATTCTGCAAAATGTTGTTACTTTGTGATTATTTAAATCTTATACTAAAGAGATTCTTTTTATCTCTTTTGTGGAATAAACTTTGCTTACCTATTTTCCTGTATTTGTATTTTTTCTGTTTCTTCAATGTGTTTCTTATATTAGTTTTTGCTCTTTGCATTTCCTTGTTAAGTCTACATGACAGGCAGCTGAATAATCTCTGTTTTAATATTTACGACGATTTTACGTGCTGCAATCCATTGTGTATTGTAGTAATGTTACAGCCTTTCGACTATGATCCAAATGAGAAGAACAGGCATAAGTTTCTTGTCCAGTCCCTGGTTGTTCCAGATGGACCAGTGGCAAATCAAGAACAGTGGGTAAGATATATCAATTACAAAGTTAATTAGAATGACAGCTTTAAAGTACTTAGGTAGCACTCTGAATTCATGAGCACATTTCGGATTTTTTGGGTGAACATCTGTTGAATACCGAACCATCTTGACTGGTTTAGCTGGCCATCTGTTCAGAGTTTAAAAAGGTAAGTTGTTTGCAGTGTACCATTGTGACAACTTATCTTTGCTGATGATACAAGCCATTTCTAAATTTCATGTTTTATTAAAGCATGTTAACGTTGAATATGACAATTCATCACAATGGTACACTGTAAAGAAATTATCCTTTAAACCTGGGTAAATCTTCTTACTTAGTATTTTCATGGAAAAATATGTATCTATACTCTTGCTGTAAAGAACTGCAATGTCCATTTGATCAGGGTGAACCAGACAAAATTTCTTGGAGCTATTATTGTTGATGAAAATTAAAACAAACAGAAAGAAACAGCTCCAAATGTATTGGATTAATTACTGAGATGACTAATATAGCATCGTTCCCGAGCATGTCTTGTAACCTTAATACTGTTCCTTAGTGTTACCTTATGATATCTGATTGTTTGGGGTTCATTAATTAGGAAGAATAATATGCACTGGCATACATTCATCCATATGCATGTATGCATGAATAGATGCGTTCTGTTTCAGTGGAAAGATGCTCCTCCTGAACAGGTGATGGATTCCAAGCTAAAGTGTGTTTTTGAGTTGTCACCTGATCTCATACAGGTGAGATTTATTATGTCAGGTTTCAAGTATGTTTCAAAGTATTAGTATTATCAACATTATAGCTCAGAATTAAAAATACAAGTAATCTACGTCTTTAGTTCCTTCAGAATTAAAAACAGGGAGTGATGCACAATGCCCAGAAAACATCCACTTCTGAGTTAGCATTTTAGTACATCTCATACTACAAGGTCTCGATTTCAATAGAGAAAAGGTGTATTCAACAGATGTACAGTCGTGTATTTACTATTTACTTCATGACAATGTCCCCTTTTCTTCCTTTGGTATGTGTACCCATTTACTGACCCTGAAAAGATGGAATTACTGAGTTATATGGTCTGCATATCATAGATGGTAACCATTAGAATGGGATGGTAACCATTAGGATTATAAAGAAGACTGATGTTTTTACCAGCAATATACTGTTTACTCCAGAAATCCACTTCTGAGCTTTCCATGGTTGATTTGCCAGGTAACTGTCCATATCATGATTTTGCCTAAGTTTCCCATACACAAAAACTAGTCATATGGAAAAGAAGAGTTTTATGTAATTAGCTAATTTTTATTGTGCACACAACAAACTCAAACTCATTATAATGCTGTCTCTAGGAGCCATACATATATCATTTAATGAGACCCTGCTAACAAGGTCAATTTGTACAATGTAATTAAATTTGGGAATCCATGTCTTGACTGTTACATCAGAACCTGTGCTGTAATGAAGTATGCTATAATAAATCTGTGGTGCATTCTTTCTGGAGTTGAATAGAATTTAGGTTAAGGATTGAAACTGACTGAAAAACTACTGAGCACTGTGTTATCAGGCATTTCTCTGTAGTGAATTAGCCTAAAATTTGCTGGTGAACATGGTATGTATAGAATTGTAATTTATATAGCGCTGCTCAGAAATCAGCAGCGCTCTTGACTTGCTTCAGTGCCTGCGTCAGGGAACAGGAAAGTCTTAAGTCTTAAAGTCTACAGAACTGGGAAGGTGAGAGGGTGTTGAAGGTGAGAAGTGTTGTTAGCATCTTGAAGGATGACAGTTCTCAGGTCTTGTGGCTTTTAATTTGGTTTCATGTTTTCTTTACAAAGCAAATTTCTCTATTCTTACAGAAATTGAGCTCCAAGACTGAACTGCAGATGTCTAAGGTAAGCATCCAAATATTAACTTTTACTTTTAAGTACTGTTCAACATCTGTGACAAATTGATTCGAAGTCGGTACTTAAATTTTGCAAAACGAAAACGTACAACTTTAGTTAGAATATTTGGAAAACTGATGCTCAAGTTATTTGTAGAAATTGAGTTGTCATGGAGAGTCTGTTGTGACTGTGATTGTAATTGAACACTTATATAGCACCACTCAAAGAACAAAATAAATTAGAGGCACTCTCTGCATTAGTCTATATCAGTGCTTCCCAAAGTGGTGGTCCGCGGACCGGTGCCGGTCCGCGAGTCTTCAGTTGCCGGCCCGCAAAGTGAGTCAAGAAACTGGTCAAATTGTCTCGGAATCAAGAAATGACTATAATATTTTTAAAAGTCATAACAAAATAACTTATTAGGATAGCATTTAAAGGGCAATAGAATCATATAATTGGCTAAACATGCATTTAAATCCATTTTTGAAGAATTTAAGTGATCGAAAACGAAACAGAGAAATAATTATAAATTGGGCACCGGTCCTCCTGCTGTGGAAAAATTCCTGCCGGTCCGTGACACTGGAAGATAATTCCTTCCGGTCCGTGACACGGAAAAGTTTGGGAAGAACTGGTCTATATGATGTCGTTAAGAACTAGAATTACACCAGTTAGCAAAACATTGCAAGACAAAGACAAAGTCAACATCAGATTCAAGTAAATCTGACAAGAGTTCAAACTTTGATTGATGGGAAGGACTTGCCAGCAATTTGTCTTGGGAATAAGCTCACACTTTTGTATGTGATGGAAAGAAAAATTGAATTGTTGATGTTATCAAATAGTAACAGATACAAGTTATATTGATACACTGTATTCAGTAGCCATATCAGGTACCATCTTACAGTGGCTAGCGGGTATCGAACCTGCGTCCTTCTGATCTTCGTGCCAGTGTCTTACCATTCGACCATCTCCCCACCCCAGTAATGAAGCGTGTTACAATGAGTCTCCAGTATAATTGATGTAAAATAGCAAAATCATTACTGTATGATTATTTAAATCCTAGGGAAGATACGAATCTGCTGAACCTGTCATGGTAGATGAAGAATTCAAACGTGAAATACAGTTATTGCGTGAGGAAAATGCGGCTCTTAAGGTGAAGTAACCGTTAGTTCAACTATTTTGTATGTGCTCCACTTTTTAGAATTTTCTCTGCTGTTAAGCATGAGCAACCTATAGCAGATTGCCTTCTAAGCCTGGATTTTTGGCAAGTATGACTGAACTTAGTGAGGAGGGCACAATTATTCAGTACTGTCATCCTGTTATACATCATTGATGAACATTAACCTATATCAGCTGTACATAGCAGACTTGGTATTCATTATTAAATAATTGGACATTATTCATTAATGTCAGTCTTTTAGTTGTAGTGCGATATACAGTATCTTTTTCATTTAGTGTCTGGCTCCACCAGAAGTCAACTATGTAGTAGTGTTAAATGATAGGACTACTAATCTTTGGCTGTGGTATAAAGAATGAGTACATGTTATGACTTTCCAGTTTGCATTGTTCTGTAACAGTCGGAGAGCTTAAAACTTCGCAAACTGGTGAATGGGTCATCATCGACATCTACATCTCTTGATGCCAAGAACTTTCTACAGACAGTGAATTCGTCTGTTCCATTCAGCATAGTCACAGTCATCGTACTCATTGTTGCCATTGTCAGCGGCATTATCGTTGGAAAATTTCTGCCATGAGCACAGATTACAAAGCCATGTTGAGATGTCTCTCCCATCATCATCATCTTTACAGACACCTTGTTCGGTTGTTTCCTGCATTTGGTGGCTGCGTTTTTTATCAGGTTCAGCACTTTATGGCTGCTGATGATGTTCCATGCAGATTACTCTTCCATTTTATTAGCCAATCCGTAGTTAGGCTGAGATTCAGTAGTCTGGTTTCAGCTTTACGTTTTTCATTACTTGAAACTGTAAGAAATTTATTGATTTCTTTCTAAAGATTTTTTATATAAATATTATTTCTTATTGCATCTCTATGAAAAATTAAAATTTTATTTTGATTGCAACTGAATGCAGTTTCTCAATCCCAATGTTTTAAGTTCCATATTCTTCTTGTTTCTGTACAGCAGTAGCACATTTCTTTGTAGAGAAACATCGTCCTTTACACAGTGCTTGAGTCTTTGGAATTTTGAAGTATCATTTCTGAAAAATCTGAGTTATACTGTTCTGAGTTTCACATTCACAGAGTTTGATAGTAATTATCCCATTTTTTTATCTGCTGTGTTCTTTGTTCTCTGGCAGTGTACAGTTTCAGAAATGCGAGTCAGATAGCTTAACGTGTTCATGTTTAGTTCAATACCTAGTTTGAGGAACAGTTCTTGGTTGTTTGTCTTAACAGTTGTTTGTCAAAAACTTTTAAAGTTGGTGACTGAGGCAATCTCTTGTTGTGAGCATTGTTTTTATGAGAGAGAGCGAGCGATTTCCGCAAATCAGATGTGCCTCAGGTGATTGCTTTGACCTGTTCATGTATTTATCGACTAGTTCTGTTCTGCGTGAAATCAAACTTGTGTTTAGAAACTGGGCAACCTTGTTGAGATCTCTCTTTTTGTATGTACGTTAGATTTTCTGAAAGCCGCTGCGAGTACGACAATATAACTGATGTAAAAGGGTGTGATATAGGTTGGATTTTCATACATGTGTGGAACAGGATGATGGTTCAGGGGAAGATTACTACTCTGCACAGTGATCATTTGTACAGATATTCTAAGTCAGCATAAGGGCATGAGGGACCAGCATGAGCACAGAAATCTTCCAAGCTTGGAAGGTTCGAAATGGGAACATAGAACCAACTTATGTGTGCTCTTGTGATCGCAAGACCTACCCTACCTCTAGGGAATTTATCTGATACTTTCACAGGCTGCATACTCTCACATGTAATCAGATACAGGCAGGGATGTGGGCAAGGCTTGTGTTCATGTTTTGGTAGTCATTTAGAGAATAATTTAGCTTTTTTAATGCCTTTAAATCATTTGGTTGCCTTTGTATTCACCATTCCAGCTGCATTGACGCCTAAATCCAGCACATTTCAGTTATGGTTTCTGTATCACTGACATCATCTTCATAGCTGTTTTCATGTCATCCAGCTCTTAAATTTTGTGACATTAGGTGGTAGTTTTCAGATTCACAGAACTGTATGTGCCTAGTTTAGACCACCCGGGCATGCTCGTCTTATGTAGTTTGTAGACTTCGGGGTTACATTGAGCTAGATGTGTTAGATGCCAGATTTATATTGTAGCATTTTAAAAGTTTATTTCACAGTGGCAGTCTAGAAGTTGTTGCCAGTTGATATTATTGGCCACTAGTGTGTCAGAGTTTGATCAGAACTTTCTGCCCTGTTGCATAATTTCTCTTAATTAACAAGTTTTTAGCAGTTTTTCAAGACAATTAATTAATTGAATAATATGGTAATGAGATTTGCCAAATAATACGTTTTGTTCTTGTGAGAAGAATTTCATGGGTACAGTAGCATGTTACTATTTAAATTGTTTAAGAAAATAATTCTAGAATTGTATTTATGTACATATGTGACCATTCATATAAGTGTAGGCCTATTGCCTTTGAGTACGTGACAAAAGGCACATTGTAATATGTCATGTGAACTGTTTTTTAACCAAGTTCGTATTCTGCATTATTACTCAGTTTTTTCAAAGGTTTTAGAACAAAATATGGAAAGTTTATGAAGTTATTGCCATTTTAAAAGTAATTCTTATTCGGAATCTAAGCATTTCTTTCAGTGCTTTATTCACCATTTCTTTTCATAGTGAGCAAAGTTTTTTGTCTTGTTAACCCTTTAGTGACGAGCTGCATTGCTTTCCCATACATTTTAGTACACGCTCATTGTTAAAGGGTTAAATGAAAATTTACATAGTAACACAGGCAGAAATTTGGCAACATATTCGACACTCATGTGTCTCATACTGGTATGTCTTTTTACACAAGTATTAAATTTGCAGTCAAAGTCAGTGTTTGGGCATTAGAATAATTGGTTAACTTCTTTTGTAATGTTTAGGTAAACTGCATAAGTACTGCACATGTTCTGATAAATGATGTATTGTATGTAGCGATTTCAGCGTCTTCAACTTCATGTCACTGCTACTCACACATACTTCCAAGTTTGGCAGTCTTGGCGGCGTTCAGAATCAATCTGGCAGTGTAACAATCTGAAAAGATGCTGCTGTGCAAGGAGTTCAAGTTCCGAGTGAGAGGGTGTTTGTCGTTAGGTTTTTGCATGATCTCATGTTTCTTCACATAACACATGTCTTTTCTGTTGCTTGGTCACAGTTGCTTTTCCCATAGTTTAGTATTCCTTAAATATTTACAATGTAATTGCCAGTTTTTGGTTTAAAACACAAATCCTTACACTAAAATGGCAGTGTTGAGGTTTTTTTTATAGAAGCACACTTGCATTAAGCATTAGACTGCCAGGTGAGCTTGCATCTTTTTTTACATTTAAACACCCGTTGAAGTGTTTTGATGTGACTGCATTAGTGCTCATAGTTAGTTGCCTCTTTGTAGCTGCTGCTTCACTAAAACCAAAGATGACTGCCTGCTGCTAGGAGTGTTGTGTTCTGCATTTGCAGAGCAGATAATTGGAGTTGAATTTAGTTGTTATTTAATACCTGTGTTAGATAATTTGTGAATTTCTACAGTGCAATAATAATAGATTTCATCTGTAGTCTTGTTGAGTAATGATCGGCTTCAGCATTTGGCTGTTTCTAAATATGAATTTCTACTTGGAAACGGCAAGGCATATTTAACCATTCATAATAAAATTTTGCTGCTCCCCTCCCGAGCATGGCACAGTTTTCATTAGTCTTTGTGAGTGAGTAGCATAGCAGATGCCTAGAAGAGAAGAGGAAATATTCTCAACCTTGTGTGTCCCCAAGCAAAAGAAAGATTCTATATTATTGGACTCCTACTCTTGAGTGAAGCCAAGAATGCTGGGCACCTTCTAATGATAATTCTACAGATTGTTTTAGACACTCTCTTCACAAGCACTTTTGAGGAAGTAGAATTGTAGATAATTTTAACTGTAAAATTTGCAGCTTCGATAAAGCTGGTATCGAATGCTAAAGCATCAAATGACGGCAAACCAAGTCAAGCTGCAGCATGGTCAATACCCAGACTATCAGTCTGCTGAAAGACAAATAGATAAAGTGAATAAGTCAACTGAAAAAAGCAAGTCGTAAGTTGACACTGAAATGACACAACAGACCTAGCACAATCCAAACATCTGGTCCTGCAAGCAAATTCTAGATTTTGGCATCAGAAAAAAGTACATGTAAAGATAACCTGGTTGAATTATGATAGGTTTGAGAAATGGGAACGGATTTCAAGTATTGTGGTTGTCCAGTGTTTAAGGTTTATAAACGGTAAGCCCCAATTTCAAACAAGTCCTTAATTGAACAGGAAACCAATATAAAAATTTAAGTCGAGGGGTAATTAGGTCATAATTGAACACATCAATCAATGTCTGGCTCTAGCCAGAGTTCTGATGTCTATGGAGTTTCAGAATGTTTGACTTTCCAATACCAACAAAAAGTGAGTCACAAAAAGTAGGCGTTCAATGTGATTGTCATAGATTTCCTTTGAAGATTTTGAGACATAACAATTCTGTGTATGTTACATGTATGATGACTTACAAATACCATTTACATAATGAGTGAGAGCCTTTGAATCAAAAACGCCACCCAAGTTTATGCACAGTATGGCCAAACTCAACAAGAAACTAGGCAGTTCTAAAGGTTTAAGCCATTTCTTGAGCTGCTGTGGAGCACCCAGTAGTATTAATAATTCAGGTTACAATGGGTTAAGGAGGGAATTTAGCCGCTGTCCAAAGTGCATCTCTTCAAAGGACAACAATTACAGACAAGTGATAGGATATATTCTCAAATGAAATGCAACTTTAGTGAGTGATAAAGATGTTTTGGCAAATTTTATAGTTACGAGTTCAAATGTTAACTGGAAAGGCTGCTCTCATTAGAATATTTATGATTGATGACAAATTCTCCTATACAATTCTCCTCCAATGGATTCTACAAAGCAACAACAGTGATACTGCAATCATAGTTATGACAATAAAAATTCACATGATTCTTTGACAAGATAGCTGATGACACCGAAAGGGAATGAAACACAGAATGTCCATCAAAGTTCACCATTTACATTTGCATGAGGACAATCACTAAGATTGACGGTGGGCAGCACCTGTGCGATTTTATCCAGACTGTCTGGAAGATTCATGACTGGATTTCCACTGAGAAGAACTGTCTCAAGTCGAGGACATGACTGCAAAGCCAGCAAGGCTGCTACATCCTTTATATCTGCAAAATGAAAAGAAATTTGTTAGAAAAAGAGGTAGCAATCTATCTGTAACATTCACTTGCATCACGCATGCACAACACACGCACATATGAGATTTATTTACATTGAAAACATGAGATTTATTTGCATTGAAACCTATTCATTTTATATAATTTATGGTACTTATTTTTAAAGTAATACAGTGGAAATTGTTTAACATGAAATGCAAGGCACTAGTGTGAAAAAATTGTTAACCAAATTTCATTGTAACGGTTTTTGTTGACAATGACTTTCCCAACTAACCAAAAATTTATAAATATTAGCAGTTTGTCTCATGACTCCAACAATGAAAAGTGGCAACCAACCATTGTTGCGCAAGTCAAGCACTCGAACACATGAAAGATTGTTGATGCCATTACAGGTGGTCAGACAGTTGTCATTCAGCTTTAGCTCTTTTACACACTGTAGCAGATGACCATTTTTCAGCTGAGTCAAGCAGTTCTTGGACAGGTCAATGGAGGTCATGCGGACCAACTGTTCAAGGTGATAGACAGCCGTCAGTTGTTTGTCAATCAACGAAAAAGATCGTACGTTATAAGCACAAAGCTGCAAAGCATCCTCCAAGATGAATCTACTTCCTAGACATAAATAAACATGGCTCTTATTTATAAACAGAAAAATTAACATTTCATGAAAACGATTAACATTGACAAATAAACACACGAAGAAACATGGCATCATTCACAAGTTTATTCCTTCAGTCAGTTCATGTAGTGCCTCTCTGCAAGCTATCTACTCGGAGACTCTCCCAAACTGGGACAATCAGCTTGTGCTGGGTCATTGAATAAATGGATTTTTTACCATTGGTCCTCATCTTCGATGCATTATAGTCCATGGATTTGGAACATGGTGTTAGTGTCAGCTCTAGATGACAGCGACACCATGTTCATTGGTCTCCAGTCACCTTGATTATTGTAACTGATTTCTTACCTGTATCACAAAGTTAAGCATGCTAAAACTCCAGAGTTCAGAATTCTCTAAGGCCATAAACTGGTATATTCAACCTGAGCATATAATCTCTGCAGTTAATTTTTACAAGGTCTTCCTGTTCAGCATTAGTTAACACTGTGTGGCTTAGACACCAATGCAATAGAAGTTACTAATAAATAATTATTAGAACCACAGTTACATCGATGAATGAAGCAATAACTACTTACGCAGGTCTGAATAGTAGTTTCTCCTCATTGGGTCCAGAACCAGAAGTTTCTCTAGATAAAACATAGTCTCATCTTGAAATCGTTCGGGCTCCAGAGCTCTCATGAGCGACAAAAGCGTAAGTATCACCCCTAAACCAAACATTAAAACACTGATCTGTTTGATAGCTGTTTCATTGTCTTTGAAGAGTGCTTATAAATAGTCTGATACATTCATATCTGAAACCTTGCCTGCTGTGTACCTTGCATTGCAATGCAATATCCCAGGAAGTTTTGTTGAATAAACAAAAGCTGATGCACTTTGGCATCTACATATCATTTCAAATCTGTCCTCCAGTCTCATTATGGACCAATTTTCTTCAGTTGTTCGCTCTCGGCTTTGTTTTACAATGTCATCAACTGATATGAGAAATGGGGCATTAGCAACTTCCCGTCAGTTCAGTAGATAGAAGCACTCACAGTTTCTTTAATTAAGTGCTATATAAATGTGCAATTGTACTTCAGCTAATGAGACAGAAACCTAAAAACATTAAGTTCAAATTTATTAGCAAATGTTAACTGGGTCTAGATCAGTAATAGATTTACAAAGACTGAAATGGAAATTTGAATCAAATAACTGACATTTGTTGTCTGGTTCGAGGTCATGTAATTGCTTGCACAAGTCGATCTCTTGACCCAGAAAGAATGAAGTCGCAGAGCTGCAAAATATCAGAAACTTAACTGAACCAAACTGAATTTGTGGGACTTCTCACATTCAGCATGATTTTTCACTTCATTGTTATAACTATGGGTTTAGGGCAATGGTAACACTCTGACACGAACAATGACGGACTCGGGATCACTTTCTGCTACCATCCCAAAGGTCGACTCAGCCTTTCATTCGGCAGATGGCATTGGTAAAATGAGCAGTAGGACATGATGGGTGCCTTGCATGGCTGCCAATCAGTTAAATTCGACTCCTGTAATAACTTGTGATCATTCGTTCATACTATGAATTGTAATCATACTGTGTTGTGTCAGTCTGAAATTAAACGAAGATTGTTATTATTATTACAAGTCTGCCAATTAGCTGAACAGGTGTCATTAGATAATAATGTGGCAAAGATACCTGAATGTTTCTGGTGCCCACTTCTTGTAATAATCGCCATCTCCATTGCCAAGATAAATTTCTGCTTGTGATGTCTTTTCAGTCAGCCCACTTAGAGACAACTTGATTGAAAGCTCTTTTTTGTCTTGACTCATTGTCTCTTCATTCAATTGTGCAATCTGTTGTGCAGTTAAAGAATTGTCAGTGTCAAAGATTCCTGGTTCTGTATACTCAGCATTGTTTAATGCCATCCTTCTCGCATCTGAAAGCTCAGCAACAATGCGGCTTTAAAGCTATGCTGAGCCATGGGCAGTGTTTCCGTTAACGCCCAAATGGCCGCAGTAAACGCGTCCAAATTTTCGATGCGATAGTCGAAAGAGATGAGCTACGTCCAAAAATCCAGGTGAGGGCGTAAATACGTCTTCTTCTTGGACTCTAACGGAAACACTGGCCATGGGTATGAAGTGTTAGAGAATAGAGACTTCATTTTCTTAACCTTGGCATCTGAGGGCAGGTGGCCAGTCCTCTCCCTCACCGTCTCATTTCCCACCGACAGTGTACAGTCATTGTACTCGTTATAGCCGATTCGGCTGGGACAGGGATGGCCAACCCGCGGGCCAAATGTGGCCCGTGGGTTGGTGATTGGCGGCCCGCACGGCCCCTTTCTAAGTAATGTTTTATCTCATTTTGCACCTACTTACTTGTCTGATTAATGTAATACTGCATAATAATGATGTCTAAAACACTAAAAGATTTAGTGTTGTAAGTTCTAGTGACCTAATGTAGCCGTTTTTATACATCTTGTAAAATATGAAACAAACATTTGTATTTCTTTCGAGGCTGTGCGGACAAACATTTTGCGGCCCGCCGCGTGCTTACCAACAGTCATAGTGGCCCGTAGGCCAAAAAACGTTAGCCACCCCTGGGCTAGGATGTGCACATGGAGCAGAATTCAAAACAAATTTCTCCCTTAGTGAGGATTTTAACCCCGATGTCTCACTTGACACTCCAGCATGCGAACCACTAGGCTATCACGCAACTCTCCATTGATCTAAACCCAAAGGAAAATTTGACATTGATATTCTAAGCAACAAGTTGAAACAAAGGATATGGCAATCAAGCAACTGAAAGGATACCCATAGAATGCTGTACTTTCCACTCATAGACGACCACTTCACGTCCATTTTCTCGTCGTCAATAGTCAAAGAGAGAGCAAAGTCTTTACCATACTACAGTGAAAGAAACAGGAAACATCTGCATCACAATACTCATACAGTTTCAATTCTTTAATCATCTAATGTTTGCTGTAAGCATTCTGAAATAATAGGGATCTTAAAGGGAGCATGATTAAATCAGGTAATAAACCAATCAAGACTTCAGTAGCACAAAATAAAGCCTGCAATAACATACACTCTATGTCAGTGTTAAAGCCTTAAATAGGAAAATGTGATCTTCACCACTCACCTGGGCTGGTCTGGTTAAAGTCACAAATGTCTTGGACAGCTGTCGATCCACAAAGACACTCTGAATAGACAACTCTTTCTGCTCTAAACACAAATCATGCAGCGCATTATGAAACGTGACAAAGATACCATGCCATATTAGATATCTCACTAAACATTAAAAACGTCAAATTTCATAAGATTTATTAAAATGGTTTCCGTTAATAAACAGTAAGGAGTACCAGTAATAACGTGTCAGTAATTACGCTTGTTTAAATAGTACACCATCTACAGAATGACTATCTTTTTCAATAACCTTCGATAACAATGTAAGATTTGGGATGTTCCACATTTTGACGATGCAATCAATACCGGCTTCAAATGCAAAGGCGAAACAACGGCAGGATTATACTAGCTGGAATTTTGTGCTGTATATTTTTGCCAGAGAAGACAGATTAAGCAATTTCAACCATTCACCACTCAAATAGTTCTAACTGGTGTTGAGAAATAAATGGGTAGAGCTCATGGGTGAACCACTGGACCTCATGGGTGGAGCTCATGGGTGGACTTAATGGGTGAAGCTCATGGGTGGACCTAATGGGTGAAGCCACTGGTGGACCTAATGGATGGAGCTCGTGGGTGAAGCTCATGGGAGGACCTAATGAGTGGAGCTCATGGGTGGATGGGTGGAGTGAAGTCCTCCATGTCTTTGCAGGCATCAACGACTTTCATAAAATTGTCACATTTTTCTGCTGCCTGCACATTTTACATAGGATAGTCATTTTGGTCTGGACAATCCTGTTCGATTTGCCCTAAAAGAATAGTATCACTTGCCTCTCGCCGAATAGTATCACTTGCCTCTCGCTCAATTAAAGACAAACACTTTAATTCCATGTGTGAACTTGCTCCTACTATGAACGACTATTGTTACATTACAATCAAAGCAGCAATCACGAAATCTATTGTCTTGATCATGGTTGAAGTTCTGATTGACTGACCTTTGCCAAGCAGCCATTTATGGTAGAACCAAGCGCTCTGATCACTTGGATCAGTGAAAAATGCATTCTGGACAAGTTCGAACTCTGTAAAATGTCACAAAACAGAATAAAAAATTTGTGACAGAAACATATTCAACCTTTATTAAGCATCATTAACCTAAGGAATTAATAAAGCTTCTTCTTTGACACATGTCCAGATAAACAGTCTTCTTCCATGTTGCAATTTGGCAGCTACTCTCATACTCAAATCTAGCAACAATAATGGTACTATATTTAATGGCTGGAGAACTTCCTCTCATCGTCATCTGATAATTGCTGAAGAAATACTGAGGCAGTCACTCTGTTCAAGCAATTAAACAGCAGCAACACAAACAATTTAAGTCTATCATAAATTGACATAATTAAATTATGAACTATAAGCATGTAAATCAAGCAATTCACCTGTAACATGATCAGTGAGAAAGTGATAACCCTGAACCAAGCGGATCTAACGACCCTTCCGTTTTATCTTTGACACCTCAGCAGTAGTATATAAGTTTCATTTGCACAAATTCTAATGCCTGTAACCTCTGTCTGGGTGATTCAATAAATGGTTCAATCACTCAAACAAGCTGCTTTGAAGAGAAACAATTAGTTGGAAGAAAACAAAAACAGAGCCAGCTATGTTGTTGACTGACCTTGCTGCAAGATGTCGGTTTTTACTCCAGTAGGTTGTGAAGTATCGGGATGGACAATGGGCAATAGTTTACTCCGGTAATGCCAAGATGAGAAATTGGAAAAATTGCTGCTAATCTTAGTTGTCGTAAACTCCAGTTCAGTTTCAGCAGAAACACCAAAACGTTGCACAATGAATCGTCTATAGTCCCAGCAGTGAACTAGAATCAACAGCGATAACAGACTTTTAACACTAAATAACATGCGGTGGTGTAAGGGTATGTTCGGTGCCTTGCAGCCGGAGGGTTGTGGGTTCGAATCCACCTCAAGCCGCCGCATAGGGACCCTGGGCAAGTCCTTCACTCACAATTGCTCATGTGCTGGCGTGAAACTCCGATTCAGTGTCCGCGCTGTAGTCGGGAGCGCCTCTGAGTATAAATCTTGAAGGGGTGCTATAACAAGTGCTCATACATACATACATACAAAGAAACACATGACTACAGTAAGAAAATGATCAAATTTAATTTAAAGACTGAATATACAGATTTATTGAGTAGATTTTATGGTAAATGTTGGTCAAACAAAGTTAAATTAATTCTGTGACTCACAGTTCCTCTCATCCAACTCAAGAAACCGCGAACACAGCATAAGCTCTCGTTTCCAGTTTGGCTCCGGCATTCGGTTCAGAACCCAACATCGCTGGTGCCATGCTCCATAGGACTTAGGGTTTATGCTGAGGCACTGTTCAAGAAAGTAGAGCTCACTTGTGAAAGCCTTCTGAAGTTCCTCCGTAGTTCTATAAACATGTTACAGGTGTTAAATGTCCCATTTAATACAAAAATAAAATATCTGGGACCTTATGCTACTACAAAACAATTGCACAAGGTAAGTTTAGTTCACTCCACAATACAAGAAAAGTGTAAGTGACAGGGATCAGATTCATAGAATGAAATGGTTTCACATTAGCAGGCTTAAATGAACTATTTGGATGCAGCAAATTTTAGACATCATATCGTATCTGCAATCAAGCGTCTCTTTGTATTAATAGTGTTAAAAGTCAGATTTCTCATTTGGTTCTAGTTCACTGCTGGGACTAAAGATGATTTGTTGTGCATGTTTTGAATTGAATACAAAATTTTATCAAAAAACAATCTTAAGTAATTTCTTATACTGATAAAACAAAGAAAAGTTTCTCATCATACTCTTATACACATTATGATATAGAAAACGTTCTCAGTCAATTTAACTTGCACATGATTCTCTAACTGATGTTGACATACTTTTTGGTTAACTAGACTTCAAAGAGTTTGTGATATAGAAAAGGTTCTCAGTTAAATTAACTTTCACATGATTCTCTAACTAACGCTGACATACTTTGTAGTTAACCAGACTTCAAAGAGTTCTCGTCTGATATTCCAGAGTGTGGAGAAGTCTGGATTTGCTGACAGCAGTTCACCTGTGAGATTAAGCATCTCTTGGTCCAATTCATTCTTCTGCCTCTATAACAGAAACAACAGAAGGTAATTAACGACAAATTTAATATGAAACTGCAGAACAGTACAGAAAGACTGCCAGGTTACATGTAACAATTCAGGCTTCAAGCCAAGAGTTCTTGTCTGATATTCCGGAGTGTGGAGAAGTTTGCTCTAACTTTGAAATGCATGCATGTACCATATACATAAGAACACGTGACTTAGTAGTAATCTCAAGATTTCTTTAGCACCAACAAAAGCTACATCACGGGAACGAACTTATTCACAGGCACTTAGTCAGAACATAATTGATAAGCAGAAGAGTCAAAATCGGTTCCAAGTCAAGATCCAAAGGATCAGGCAGGCAGACAGCCAGATGGTTATGGAGCAAGGCGTTAGAATTGAAGTAGCGATAAAGGCAAGTGGAAGAGCAGGAATCAGGAAAAGATTTGTGAAAGAGTGCTCGGTGTTTTCAGTCTCGAGTGAAAGACCTGTGGAGAGATAGCAAGAGGCGAGGTTTTGTTGAGCTTGTAGGAAGGATGGATACAGCATCTGTTAAATACTTAGGAAGGGCACTGCACATATGATGAAAAAGACTAGTGAGGTGACTGATATTGATGGTGATCATGATCATGGATGATGACTAAACCTTGGAGAAGATTTTATCTGTAGCAGCTCTGTACAGAAGAAGTTTCTTTTCTCTTTCTTTCTTCTTTGCTTCCTGCTGTTCAGCAGTCGTCTTCACTTTCAGTCGTCCATGCTACAATTAAGGAATAGCAAAGTTCTACCTTACACATGAAATTGGCTAGACATTAGTCTTCGTACTGGCATAAAATACAAAAACACAGTAAAATCAACTTTTGTGGGCCAAATGAATTGTTACGGTATGCCTTCATTAAGCTAACTTCTTAGGCACCCCATATGAGGCCTATTTATGTAAGCTGGTTTGAAAGCTGCAACATTACGTATAGGAGTAACGGGTCTAAAAAGTAACCATCTAAAAGTCCCTTTTAATTTACTGAAATATACAAATAGGCAATGTAGCTAACTCCACTTTCCACAATGAATTTCAGTTGAACAACTAAGCGGTTTCACTGTAAGAGATTAGATCACTGGGCATTCTATTAGTTTCATGGACCGCAACTGTAGGAGACCACAACACGGAGATTCTCAACCATTCTTATACGGTATATTTTGGTATGTTTTGCGGAATGCACCATTTTTTCCATGCTTTCTAATGAGAACACTAACCCTGACCCTAACTGACCTTCACGACGCCTAACCAACTCTCATGAAGCCTGACCGGGATCGGACGACGTGCGGTCCATGAACCTCATAGAATGCCGATCACTGATTGAATCTTGGAGCATAAAAGATCGTGCAGAAATTACTAATGCGGCGGAAGCTTCCCCCATTTTAAGCATGTTTTGAACAAAGCGAATGCGGTTGTTTTGCGTCTGAGCGAAGATTTTCGCTGCGGAAATAAAAATTTTCCTTTATTTTCCTTTAGTGTGGTTGAATCTTCTGCCGGAGAAGATTTATGCGCAACCTTCGGCGCATGCACATTGTTCAAAATGCGTTACTTTCTATAAATTGGCGTCGTGAGGGTCGGTTAGCGCTGTGACGGTCAGTTAGGGTCAGGATTAGAGTCGTTTCTAGATCTATACATTCGTTTATTGACAAAAACAATCTGACAAAAACGCAGAAATGCTAACATGAGTGATAATGAATAATTAAAGTTCATTAGAAAGTTTTCGGATAAACTAGTAAATATTTTTATATAATGATCTGGGAATAAATTGAGAGTTGTCCTTGGGTGGGAGAGTATGGTTGTGTGCTCTAGGTTTTAATTGGTGAGAGGAGAGGGGGTCGGAGTGGAGGTAGGAGTTGGTGAAGTACATGCTTGATAAAATGTGAAAGAACTTTCCGCCGCAGAAGTAAGTTTACGCGAGTTGCGTGGCGGCATTTTCTGTCGCAGAAGCGTTTGCTATCGGTTGATGCCTTGTGCATTAGACACCGGCGCAATAGAAGTTGCTAATTACATTACCTCGCTATTCTTAACTACTCTAGGGAAATCGGGAGAAATAGAAGTAAACATTTTCGCATGACTGCTTTAATCTCCCAGACGAGGCCCTGTATATAAATTATCTGGTAGATTTCATGTAAGGATTCTTACCATGTTAGCACAACAAAACAATTATCCTCACAAAATTACAATTAAATAACTTGCGTTACTATTTTATTACTCAGTCACAATATTTTCAAAACAACAAGCATAGATGCAGAAGCTTAAACACCGCACCTGCCAAAGTTTTCATTGGCTGCTATAATTAGAAACACAGACACATGATTCACACCCATCATTAGACAGAATCATGGAAAAATTCAATAACGATTACGGTATCGGTAGATGGCGCTTGTAGCCTACTTAGGCCGCAGTGTCTGCAAAATTTATAAATAAAATTTTAAGATAACGTCGCAATAATAATCGTGTTTGGAATTGCTAGACCTGAGCAATTGCTGAGCGTTTGCTTACGTTTAATAAAGAACATTCTTACTTACTTACTTACTATAGGCTTATTGCAAATAAGTTCTTAAACTTAAAGTATTATTACTGCTCAGCTGCAAGTGCAAGTAGGCTACGTACGTAACGTTGAAGCATTAAGTTCAACCATCTCTTTTATCCGTGACTCCCTCCAATGGCCCCCCTTCCGCCAGCGCATCCAACTCAAGGTTTGCTCCCTCATGCGAAACTGTCTTGCTGGCTCTGCTCCTCGCTATCTTAGGGCACATTGTACCCCAGTATCTTCTCCGCCCCGTCGTTCCTCCCTTTGGTCCTTGGCCCGTGGTCACTTGTTTGTCCCGCGGGTACGTAGTTCTACAGTCTAGGAGTTTCGCTACTGTGGGTCCCACTAGCTGGAATGGTTGCCCCCAGGGCCGACCTTTTTCTAGTTCGTTTGACCAGTTCCTTCAGCGCCTGAAAACCTCTCTACCAGTGACGACACTCGCCCGGGTCGGAAACGCCTCTGATAATGAGTGGCCAATATAATAATAATATTCGTTTATTGACGAAACACTGGGTTGGCACCGTTATATATAAGAGGTCGTTGGTTGGCACACCGCAACCCATTACAGAGACAGTATTACCAGTTACAAATTAGCAAATTATTCAATTAAAATCACTGTTCAAGCACGGGGCAACATAGTCATCGGGGCAGCAATGTAATATCCAAGAAAACTGGCAAATACTCGACGTAAACAATCTTACGTGTGGCAGCCATCCAGCGGCGCCCATCCCCCCGTAATACTCGATTACGATGGCAAAATCATCGACGTATATTGGGTGGACACAGCAAAGCATAGCTAAAGTTGTAAAGAGAAGCTTCCGCCTATTGAACTTTCTGCCAATATACGTCGATGGGCAAAATTTATATTACAAACGTGTTTTCAGCGTAACTGACACACTTCATTCAAAATTCTAAACCTTTTGGAACAAATGAGTTTAAACCATATGCGTCGATGGTTTAAACAGTAGCCTAAATGTAACATATTCCCAGGCCTGCTTAGGAACTACCGAGGAGCAGTCCCACACAGTGGCGGCGCCAGAGGGGAATAGGGGGCTTAGCCCCCCTAACTGCGGCTCTGAAATCACTTAACTCACAGGGAGGAGGGGACAAAAGGGAAGGGCTTGGAGCTTTAGCCCCCAAACCTGAAATCCTGGCGCCTCCACTGGTCCCACAATGGATCATTCATCATTAATTTATCATTTAAGAAGACACATTTAAAATCCAAAAATCGCAATGGCAATCAATAATAAATCAACAGTACGAAAATGTTGAAAAATCACCAGGTGGTTTTACTTGCTATTCTCTGGTTGGTCACCATTCAAAATCTTAAAAAATTAAATCATGGCTTGCTAAGTTCCTTCAAAGCACCTGCAAGTGGTGTTGTATAGGCCTACATGCACAGTATCAAGCATGACCACCCAATGGATCATAATGAGTTCATTTACAGCTTAAAAGTTGCTTATGTCTGCTAAAGTAGAAGGGTGGTATCAAACTGAACTGGATTCCCTGAAACCAGAATGAATTTGTCACTAAATCTGACTTTCCATCCATCACCACTTTCCGCTCTCTCTCTCTCTCTCTCTCTCTCTCTCTCTCTCTCTCTCTCTATATATATATATATATATATATATATATATATATATATAATAATATATATATCTTTAACAGTGAACAATGACATTTTCTTACTTTAACACAAATTCAGGGCAATTTACTGCCGTCCCTGCCTTACAGAAACTGTTACTAGTGAACATGCTCTCTCCTATAGGTCATTTACTTGTCACATCCACAGGTACTGTTAATATAAAACCAACTGAAAATGATATGGGGAAGTTGGGGAGCAGATATGCAGCTTATTCACGTTGTGGGAAGTTTTCCTGAATGCTTATAATATCTAGTTAGTTCCGTGATGACCTAAATGTTAAACCCCATCACACAATACTAAACCTCTACAATCTACATTGGATTTGCAGACTGACTTTGGTGTATCACTAATTAATACTGTTAGGTACTATAAAAGTGTTACATAAATTAAGATTACTGGGTAGGTAGATTATATCACTAGGCCTGTTTCAGCAGGTTTGTTCTTGGTTAGCCATTCGTTTTCACCAACCATAAGAGTATTAGTTCATCTCCCTTCACACATGTACTACTCTTTGGTCAATAATGCTGCTCACACATTAACAGCATCATCATTCTCACATTTTTTGTTGCAATACTGAACTAAAAAAATTTGGCATTTAGAATTGGTGGTAATTAATAACATAATTAATTTTAAAAAGTGGAAGTATCTAGGTACATGTAGTGTACATTCCTATGAAAACAACAGCTTGAATAAATGTCCCTTTGAGAAATGTTTATTCAAGTCTCTTCTGCTTTGCACTGATGGCAGAATCCGACTTCACTTTTGTTGGATCATATGTATAAGTTTTTTTAATTGCTCCGAGACCAGCTTCTTTGAACCGAATCGCTTCCGCTCTTTGTCTTTCCTCGACGCTAACCATTGTCTTTGAGTTCTTCCAGTCTGAAACATAGAACATTTTGACTAACCTAACTGACAACATATCAAGCAATATAAAGTATCATTCATAATCATAGGCCTATTTTGCAATCCAACAAAAATTGTAAACATTTCTTTCTTGCATTGGATAGTTCTTGCATAATCATTTAATGATTATATACAAACTGTCCAGTGCAAGCAACAAGAAGTTAAATAAACAATGCAAATAAAGTTACAGGAAAGAGCTCTAAATCACATAGTGTCACCCATGTTACAATCCAGATTTGGTTCAAGCAGCAGCATATTGTGGCTCCAAATTTTTACTGAGTGTTAAATATTGTATTTGTTGACATCATTAAAATTTTGACCCTGTCCAATTAGAAGCATTTGGAATTGATTCTACGTATGGTATTATAGACAAATTTAAACAACAAAGAATCCGGAATTTTCATAATGCAGAAGACAAACTGCTGTGGCAGCAAGTGATTGGAAAACTGCTTCCAATTTTGAAACTGAAATAGCTAAATATGTCAAAAACTTAAAGACTGGCCATACTTTCTTTCATTCCTTTAAAGAATGGCTTCTTCTGTTGTTCGACAACTGAGGAGTCATGAATCACCATCTGTGGTATCTTGAACATATTTCTAACATAGTCAATCTTCAGAAAGAGAACTTGAGTCAGTGAGAACATATTGGACGTCAACCAGTAGCAAAGCATACCCTGAAATCATTTCATTACAAACACGAATCACATAATGGCAACACAAATTACCAGTACATGATAAACTGTTAACGATAAAGTACCGGTAATGTTAACAGCCTGCTAAATAATCATTGACTGGTCTGATATCCAACCGTTTCTTGTACCTTTGAAACATCTATAGCCAATTTTAAGTAAGTACATGTCATCTAGTACCTCATATTATTGAACAAGTGATAAGAATAGAGTAACTCACAAATCATCAGGAAAGATTATATTAAATTAATTGAGCTATTCCAATACACATTGGGCAAAGAATCTAGACTGCTAGTTTAGACGGAAGCAATACGAATACTTCAACAGCCAACCAAAACAGTTGCACGTACTGCTGGGAAGTTGATAATAAATGGCAGCATGATGAACGGCATTGCTCTCATGACGTAACGAAGAGTCTTTGTCATCGTAGCCGCACGAACACCATCGACACCCAGCTACAGCAGAACAGATGCAATTCAATCTTAACTGTTGCAAAACTTTCTCAATCAAATATGAAAATCCAAGTTTAACAGAAGCATCTCACATCCATCAGATGAATTATAGGCTCCATCATAACGTAACTTGGTCCAGAGACTCTGAACATCTATGCCATATGTCAACTGTCGATGGGAATCTGTTGGTTGGCTCTATGTGTATGTGTGGGCCTGCAATTGGTAACTCTTTTTTCTAGTTTACAGTACATTGTTTTGCTACTTAATGTAATAGTCTAGTTGCAATTCACATTTAACATCATATGGGCCAGCACAGAGAAAGAGCTTTTGTGAAATACTTTAACCCTTTAACGATAAGCTGCATTGGTTTCCCATACATTCTAGTACATGTCCGTTATTCAAGGGTTAAAATGCGCTATATTAAGTGTCCTGAATTCCTGATACAAACTTAATTTCTACACATAGCCAACTGCCCTCATTCTAATGGCTCAAGACAGTACTAAGGAAACGTTTGCTAGACTGTATCATCAAAATGTCCACGTTCTTAGGTTAGCTTATTGGTATTAAGTAAATATATAAGCTTATAGGCTTATATAAGTAACTCTAGACAAGTCTATCATTAGCTTTCCAGAGTAACGAACCTCAATTGTGATGAAGAACGTAGCCATCGTAATTAAGGGCAGAGCATAAAATGGATCAGGAATAGTGAGATCTGTAAACCAAGCAAGGCCACCATGAGTCATGCTCTGCACTGGGAGGTTAGCCATCTGACGAATACCAACGAAAACCGAAATAAAAACTGGAAGCTGTAAGCAAGAATAACAACATGTATCATTATTAACCTATTAAAATGAAGTTGTTATTTATTATGTCTTTTAATAATATTAATAACTTTTGGTAACCATTCAGTTGAAATGACTTGGCGGCCCAAATGATAATGCAATTAAAAGATTATTGGTTTTCAGCTGATGAGCAGAACCAATATACATAGGTTTGTCACTGTCAGCATTAGAACTCGGTACCGGAGTTGGATGGAAAGTAAGTGGCAAACTCCGGCGATGCAGTGGCTCCATCTCAGGAGTATAGTATTTGCCAACACTGAGCCTTCATGGAAACATTTATAAATGCATCACTAATTTCCCACCGTAAGAGTTACAAGATCATATTACTCTAACTTCTCACAGTAATAATTAACGTGACAAGCAGTGAAGTTCATGAACACAAATTGGCAAATATAAGGGCTAAACAAAATATAGAATGCAACTCCTACTTTCCACAATGAGTTTCTGAGCATTCACATTACATTATGTCACACAAATAAATCTGACATGACAAAACAAAGTGTTCACGATTACAATCTGCAAATGTAAATGCTATCCTTATCATCAAGCTATAAGGGAATTAAACACTGGGTGCAGTGAATAATCAGTGTGGTTGGCTGTTAAACTTCACCTGTATAAAAGGAACCAGCATGTTCTTGATTGGATTGACTCTGTGCTTTTTCATGTAGTCGACAACCTCTCCTCCAGCTCTAGCGGCTACAAACAACAGTCGTCCAATTAGTTGTTTAAAACACAACCCACCATGGTCCCCTAAAACTTTGGATGATGGGCAAAAATATGTCAAACATGGTGGCATTATGAATTTTTTAGTTAGTCATCTGGACATATAACATAGAAGAGCTGCCTACACTAGGTCACATGGGATAAAGTCCACACACAAAGCCAAACACTGGTTGTAAGCAATAAACTATAAATTATTTTTAAAATTAAAGTGGTAATTTCATCATATATGAACAATGACTTGAGCCTGGACAGATTAAAGCTTTACTGTGAAACGTGTAAGCTGCACAATATTCAACAAATGAGTGCCTTAATGTGTGAAAGTTCATCCACTGATTCCACATGGTGCAGAAATTTGGAACAGAATAGAGATTTTGGGGTAAATTTGGAGTGTTTTATAGCACCATTGGTTTTCTTTTGTAAAGTAATTCTTAATGCAGCTTCTAAAGCAGATGATGGCATTAGCTTATTTTACTGGACTCTTGACAAAATATGACTGGCTTTAAAACGATAAAGTTTGTCCTACTGAATGCCACTTCTAGGCATCTACAGCTACAAATATTTTAATAAGAAACAATTCTATCATGCTTTTCAACTCCATCTTGCCTATCAAATCCAAAAGAAGACAGTTAGGAAGAGTCTGATTCCTAGTTTCTTACTCCATGAATAATACACAAACTGTTGCCCTCCTCTGGTATACATGTGTATCGGAGTGACCAGATAACTGCCTAGCATTTTGTTGCCTTTTTCTGTACTATCTATCTACACTGGACTTAACACGAAATAGAAATCACAGCAGTGGTCCGTGGTTACCTTCCAACGCATTTCCTGACACACGTGCTTTTGTAAACTTGGCCTGGAGGTTCTGTATGATGGGCATATGGTTGTGCATGTTGGCTGCATTTCGCTGAGCAAGAATCACCAAAGGAAAGACGGCCAAACGCAGACACACCGTTCCTTAAGACACAAAAATTAAACAGTTATTCAAATATAATTATTCCTAACAAAAAAATTATTATTAAAAGAAATTTTAACAAACACAAGGTCACAGAATTGTGAATCAGAAGCACGGTTAGTCAGTCGCCAGGCAATGAGCTTTTAGATAACCAAATTCTTGAAAACCAATGAGAAATAGAGTTTTGAGTCGACTGAGATCAGTATTAAATTTTAAAGAAGTTTACCTTGAAAAATACGAAGTTATTGGTACAGTATTAATAATTGAATTACCAATTACGATAGCAGTCCACCACGGCACATCAAGGCCAACATGAATGGCTTCCAAGGCAGTCTGAACGAGTCCATTGGGCCACCATCCACCCAACCCAACGCTCTGCAGGGTTGGCTCTCCAAGAGCATTCACCTGCTGAAGTATCTCTGTACCAGTCTCTGTGAAACCAGAGGGTGGTGGGGGAAGAGGTGGTTCTGGGATATAGCCATCAGGAAGACTAGATATTGCCTGTAAAACATACCATTAACCAAATAAAGTTAATAGTGGGTGAAATTCAGATCAGCATCAAAGCAATCATTCATCATAAGTTGTATGCTTCAACTATGATAAATGGGAATGGATAAAATGCATGTGATGACAATGAAAGTCAGTGAAACTGAATAAACTATTTGCAGAAAGATACAGTCTTGCCAGATCTAAATACTGTTCAAAGTTATTGATGTTTCTGAACAAAGTAATCTTATTCTTTGCTGTTTAACATTTTGACTATGAAATTGTACTAAAAGCGACTGGGAAACCAGTGCAGTTCGTTGTTAAAGTGTAAAGGATTTCTATAGAACTGCAGCAAGATTAGTTCAAGCTGGTTTTCAGAAATAACGTTTCTACTCCTAAATGAAGATACACTCACTCTGTATACAATGATTAGAACAGAAAATCAGTTCCTTAAGCTAATTCGAGAGGAAGCCATGGGTATAAAGTGTCAGTGACTTGATTTTCTTAGCCTCAGGATATGAGGGTAGGTGGCCAGTCCTCTCCCTTGCTGTCTCACCTTCCCACTGACAGTATGCAGTCAGTGTACTCATTATAGTTGAGCTGACCACATGGCAGGTGAAGCAGAAATCTCACAAACTATTTCTGCCCTGGCAAGGATTTGAACCCCCGACCTCTCGGCTGACAGTAGAAGCCAAGTTCGGTAGAATATTGCATATACCTGATTAACAGGCCTACAACAGAACTTTTCTATTTTTAGGATTTAGGCACACTGTGGTTTTCATAGAACTAGTAACAACAAAAGCCCAAACTGATATTTAAATAGAGGATCCATAAGCAAAATTAATACCAAAGAGGTATACTAACACTATCACAAATAAATAAAAGGTACTAATGAGTACTCTATTGATACACCAGTCTGAGCTGATCTTATTCTAACTCTGTGGAAATTGTTTAGGGAGAACATAAGATTTCTCTTTATAAATGGAATACTGAACATACACTTCCATCCGTGACTGCAGTGCTTGGTTTCCCAGCATCTGAACTGCTCCATCTGACAGCTGCATGAGAACCAACAATGTTAAGTGATCGGATTTCTGACAGAAGCCTTTCGCGATGAAAAGAAACACCTCCTCTAGCAAAATGGAAACTTCGTTTCAGACACAATGATGCGGGGACACTTCTGACTGCCTGTGAAACTGCCAGATGATTTGACTGCAGTGTCAGCTGTGAAAACATAATACAGCTTTACAGAAAACTGATAAGCCCAATAAAATATGAATGTATTTTGACATTTATATAGCACCATTCTTTTAAGCACTGAAATAATGCAAGTGTCAACTCTCTGAGTAGAGGTTTCATCAGTCTGGTGGCCACCGATAGCCATAATAAACAATATGGCAGACAGACACAGATAGAACAAAGCGCTGCAACCTTCCACAGTCCACTACTTGCCCTAGTAAGTAGTGGACTGTGGACGTTAGTAAATAATGGCTCACAAACACAGTATTAAAAGGTGAAAAATGAACTTTTATTAGGTCAAATTAACAGAATATGTTATTTACTTCTATTCAATGTTTTATTGCCATACAGTGAAAGGTTTTTATGCCGCTAAACAGTGAACACCATTACATTGTTACTCATTAATCGCTTACTTGAGCAGAAGTAGTGGACTGTGGAAGGTTGCAGCACTCTATTTCTATCCGAAGCTGGGGTGGCCATATTGTTCATTATGGTTATCGGTCGCCACCAGACTGATGTTTAAGTCATCAGACATGTACCAAAATGCTTTATTTTATGACAATAGAATTTGATGGAAATAATGCGACGACACTTACAATGTAACAACATCCTCAGTAGTTCAATAACTACACAGATAAAGTCAGCGTAATTGAAAGCATCAAATGCATCGATGCAACTGCACGATTGACACGCTATAGTATAGGAGGACAGTATTATTGTACTGTGCATCTGGCTACACTAAGGCTACATTTTCATTGCGATTGATAACAGTTCTGCCTGTTAACTAAAATGAAAGTTCAGGTCATACAGCTTTAAGTCGTGGGCAAGGGTGCGGGCCGAATCCCCGAAAGGAATTTCGGCCGGATCCCCCAAATTGATTTTCTAAGTCCGACCCGAATGAACATCATTAACAAATACATATTTGAATAGGCAGTATATCGTATACACCAAAGCCACGCTAGGTCTTTGTCATGTTTACAATTTAACTTTGAATTGTTCGGCCGTTTTCTAGAAAACTGTTTTCGGGAAATCGGGCTTTTGTCTGTTTTCAGCGTTTTCGGGGATTCGGGTTTCGGGGATTCGGGCTGACCCCGTGGGCAAGGTTGCAATGACACCACGATCATACGCATGTATTATCGCTCAGTCCTATTTGCCATCCGATGCACCAATTCTGCTAAAATCTTGCGACGTTGGATACAGTGTATAGATTTATTATATGAACTTACTCTAAAAACTGGTCCTCTGCAGAAACTTTGCATGATTCCATTAACTAATTACAAAAATTAAATAATTCAAAATTATCACACCATTCAAATCTTGGTGCCTACTCTTGCCCGAGAATTGTAATAGCAACTAGCAAGTACCTACTCATATTACGTCATACAACTGATCAGTCGTCCACTTCAATGAAAATTTATCGTTAAACTTGTAGTTTTAATTTCTTAGCCCTTATAACATCTTTAAAATTATGAAATAATATACTAAGGGACCGTCCATAAATGACGTCACGCACCTAGGAAGAGAGGCTCGGAAATTTGTGACTATGTGTGACATGGGGTGGGTGGTCTGAGAAATGTGACGTCATATGAGGTCTGTGATTAAATTTAACAATTAACAACAATTTCATTTTAACAATAACAGCACTAATTTTGAGTATTAAATTTTCATTACGTTATAGATGAATAACTTGAATTTGAAAAAATGAAAACACTGCTTATCAGTGGGTCTTTTTTTATTATTTTAATGTATACGGGCACCATTATTAATAACTTTCTTACTATTTGAATATTTTGGTCACCGTCAGATTTTAAAATATTCATGCTCTCCATCACAATGTAAGAAATACAATTCTTACATCATGCTCTCCATATTTGTTCCATGAAGGAGCATTTTGCTTCGCGATGGGAGAATGGTGAAGCATAAATTCTGTAAATATTTGGATAATTGTTTATATTACACATTTTAAATTCTAATGATTCTACCAGAGCTTTTCATTCTTTGGAATGAATATGTTATTGTGGTAATTCTAGGCCTACTCTTTCCATTTTGCTTAATTGTTCTACTACAAAATATTCTGAACATCTATAGTAATTGGTTAAACGATGAACATTCAAGTTAATTTTATGCTAAACATCAGCTTTCCAACGACTCCTTTTTAATACCTGACTTCAGTGTTGTATCAATATTCAATTACATTCTAGATGTAATTCAATTATAATTGCAATTACATGCCTGTAAATGTAATTGAATTACAATTACAATTACTTGATTGTGAAAGTAATTGAATTACAATTACATTTTAATTGTAATTCAATTACCAATTACAATTTCAATTATTCCTTTGAAATTGGCAAATGATTTATAATTTTTTCGATAATTTGTAATTTACTCTATTTTTAAACTCAAACATACAATGGCCTGTAAATTGTAATAATATATACATTCAATTGTATTATAAGTTTGTCAGGTATCCGTGAAAAAATACGATTTGCAATTATGATCCATTAAAACAAGTTAGACTTTATTTGATTTTTGGTAGAAGTTTTTTCAAAATGATAGTCTGTTAGAGAACTAGTTGATTGTGCCTGGGTGAGTGAGTCAATTCGTCCAGCAGTGCTAAAGAGACGCTCAACTGGAACTGAAGATGGAAGCTCTGTTTTCTGTAGGCAGCCGCAGTAAGCTATACCTAAGATCTATTCGAATGAGTGCATGACTGCATGGATAATCTGAAAATGAAGGTCAGCCCTTGCCCTTGAGGTCTATCAAAGTGTGCTGCAAGACTGTAAGACGGGTGTAAGGAAAGAATAATGCTGACAATTATGTTGCCATGCAAACATAATGCAGATCGAGCAGTTTATTCAATTAAACGGGTGGCCCGGGTCAACCCGGCAGGCTGTCATCTTTGCTGACTTTATGAAAGTAATTTGTAATTTACACTTCATTCAATTACAAATTACATGCAATATTGTAATTGAAATACAATTACAATTACTGGACTTAAAATGTAATTCACTTACAATTACAATTACAATTACAGAACTTGCAACTCAATTACGTAATTCAATTACATGTAGGGCCTATTTCAATTACGGAACAACACTGGACAGTACAATTCCATAACAGGGAAGTAAATACACAGGTCTGCGATAAACAAAGAGGTAACGTTAGTGACACTTACCCTGATTCCGGCAACGGATTCGAGTCCGAGGATTCAGAAGCGAATCATGTGAGTCCGTGTGCTCCCGGGCACAGCCGTAACGCTCGCTATCTGATTCAGAGAGTTTGATTCAAGAGCTACCTGAGGCGGAGTAAGGGCCCACTCTGTTGGCAGGTCTCGGATCAGATTGATTCGGATAGCTTGAAAGAAAGTTGTGTAGACTTAAGCCGGGGAAGGGCATACTCGCGAGAAACAGCGAGTGAACGCCCTTGGTGAGGAGTACGAATACCAGAGGTGGGGAGATTAACGCAGACCAAGAGAGTTACCGACCGCATACAGCACCTCTTCATAGGCGACATCATACAGAGCCTCTCCATAGGCGACAACATCCAGAGCCTTTCCATAGGCGACAACATCCAGAGCCTTTCCATAGGCGACATCATCCAGAGCCTTTCCATAGGCGACATCATCCAGAGCCTTTCCATAGGCGATTTAATCCAGAGCCTCTCCATAGGCGACAGCAGACAGCGCCTCCCCATAGGCGACTTCATCCTGAGCCTTTCCATAGGCGACATCATTCAGAGCCTTTCCATAGGCAACTGCATGCAGCGCCTCTTCATAGGCGATAGCATACAGCGCCTCTCCATAGGCGACATCATCCAGAGCCTCTCCATAGGCGACATCATCCAGAGCCTTTCCATAGGCGACATCATCCAGAGCCTTTCCATAGGCGACTGCATGCAGCGCCTCTCCATAGGCGACATCATACAGCGCCTCTCCATAGGCGACAGCATACAGCGCCTCTCCATAGGCGACAGCATACAGCGCCTCTCCATAGGCGACATCATCCAGAGCCTTTCCATAGGCGACATCATCCAGAGCCTTTCCATAGGCGACATCATCCAGAGCCTTTCCATAGGCAACTGCATGCAGCGCCTCTCCATAGGCGACAGTATACAGCGCTCTCTCCATAGGCGACATCATCCAGAGCCTTTCCATAGGCGACATCATCCAGAGCCTTTCCATAGGCGACATCATCCAGAGCCTTTCCATAGGCGACATCATCCAGAGCCTTTCCATAGGCGACATCATGCAGCGCCTCTCCATAGGCGACATCATCCAGAGCCTTTCCATAGGCGACATCATCCAGAGCCTTTCCATAGGCGACATCATCCAGAGCCTCTCCATAGGCGACAACATCCAGAGCCTCTCCATAGGCGACATCATCCAGAGCCTCTCCATAGGCGACATCATCCAGAGCCTTTCCATAGGCGACATCATCCAGAGCCTCTCCATAGGCGACATCATCCATAGGCAGAGCCTTTCCATAGGCGACATCATCCAGAGCCTTTTCATAGGCGACATCATCCAGAGCCTCTCCATAGGCGACAACATCCAGAGCCTTTCCATAGGCGACATCATCCAGAGCCTTTCCATAGGCGACATCATCCAGAGCCTTTCCATAGGCGACATCATCCAGAGCCTTTCCATAGGCGACATCATCCAGAGCCTTTCCATAGGCGACATCATCCAGAGCCTTTCCATAGGCGACATCATCCAGAGCCTTTCCATAGGCGACATCATCCAGAGCCTTTCCATAGGCGACATCATCCAGAGCCTCTCCATAGGCGACATCATCCAGAGCCTTCCATAGGCGACATCATCCAGAGCCTCTCCATAGGCGACAACATCCAGAGCCTTTCCATAGGCGACATCATCCAGAGACTTTCCATAGGCGACATCATCCAGAGTTTTTCCATAGGCGACATCATCCAGAGCCTTTCCATAGGCGACTTCATCCAGAGCCTCTCCATAGGCGTCATCATCCAGAGCCTATCCATAGGCGATATCATCCAGAGCCTTTCCATAGGTGACTTAATCCAAAGCCTTTCCATAGGCGATTTGCATGCAGCGCCTCTCCATAGGCGAATTCATCCAGAGCCTCTCCATAGGCGACAGTATACAGCGCCTCTCCATAGGCGACATCATCCAGAGGCTCTCCATAGGCGACATCATCCAGAGCCTTTCCATAGGCGACTTCATCCAGAGCCTTTCCATAGGCGACAGCATGCAGCGCCTCTACATAGGCGACATAGGCATACAGCGCCTCTCCATAGGCGACAGCATGCAGCGCCTCTCCATAGGCGACATCATCCAGAGCCTTTCCATAGGCGACATCATCCAGAGCCTTTCCATAGGCGACATCATCCAGAGCCTTTCCATAGGCGACTTCATCCAGAGCCTTTCCATATAGGCGATATCATTGAGAGCCTTTCCATAGGCAACTGCATACAGCGCTCTCCATAGGCGACATCATCCAGAGCCTTTCCATAAGCAACTGCATGCAGCGCCTCTCCATAGGCGACAGTATACAGAGCCTCTCCATTGGCGACTTCATCCAGAGCCTTTCCCTAGGCGACAAACATCCAGAACCCTTTCCATAGGCGACTGCATACAGCGCCTCTTCATAGGCGACACCATCCAGAGCCTTTCCATAGGCGACATCATCGAGAGTCAGTCAGCCTGTAAGTGAGTCCTTCAGTCAGTCAGTCAGTCAGTCAGTCAGTCAGTCAGTCAGTCGGTATGTCAGTCATTCAGAATCAATGCAGTTTGGGCAATCCTGGAAACGGCGGTCCCAAATTATGAAATGAAAGAAATCAACAGAGGCCGCTTTCTTATAGTTTCGCTAAAACGTGCATATATATTCTCAGGAATCCAGCTTCTAATTACTCAAAACATTATTTTCATCCAGCTTCTATTGAATGGAAACTTAGTTTAATCCATGCAACCAGCTTGGTATCCAGCTTCTATATACGGGAAAAATTATTTCGATCAATCCAGCTTCTATTTCAACACAGGTATGTTTTCATCAATCCAGCTTCCATTTAGGGAAACAGTTTTTTCATCAATCCAGCTTCCATCTTAAAGTGACAATATCAAATAACTTTGTAGACTTTTTTCAGTTCTTAATTGGGACCGCCGTTTCCAGGATTACCGCAGTTTGTTCAAAAAACTAAGAGGCAAGATCTCAGCAGCGACAGGCGACCAGCGTGAGACCAGTCATCTACTACAACGTCTATCAGTCACCCTACAAACTGGAAACGCTCTATCTTGGCTACCTCGGACTTCAACAACAGTAGCCCAGGACTGAATGACGGCTTATAAAAATATTGAAACAGCAATTTTAAGTTTGTTGGCTTTATGAAGAAATAAATTTGTCTTATAATAATAATAGGCCTATTATTGTAATAATAATAATAATAATAATAATAATAATAATAATAATGATAATAATAATAATAATAATAATAATAATAATAATAATAATAATAATAATAATAATAATAATAATAATAATAATAATAAGGGGCATCGCTCAATGCACCGGGGACGAGATCCAGTAACTCCAGATTGATAGCACACCCTAGGATAGTTTCTAAGAGCCTGAGGGATTATTCCTACCTCGGGCAAAAAATAATAAAGTCTTCTCATCTTGGAAAGGTTGCTTCTGACCTTACAAGAATGTATAAATTCTATAAAACTGTTGTACAGTCTTCCGTATACCACGTTGCTGGCAAATCGTTTTCTCTCACGCATCAATTGGTCCGTACAACTACAGCCGTTTACCATTAAACTTACAAACTATTTCGTCCCACACAGCTGCAGAAACATTTTCAAGGTATCTTTAGATGCACCTTTCAGATCTGCTAGATTGTTAAGGGCTCTTGTGAGTTGTGGGGCCCTAAAAGCCGTCTCACGAATAGCCAATTAGCCATACATGTATACCAGGACTGGGCCGTATTCTGTCTCCCCTTTGCCACAAAATTTAATTGTTAGCCCAAAAGGGATTTTATCACCGAATATATCTTTCCCGTGCAATTTACTTCTAATCTAATCTATAGGCAAGTATTTAGTATCGTGGTGCGTGTATTTTCTCCCGTCGGTTAGGGTAAGATTAGGCGTCGAGGGTCGGTCAGGGTCAGGGTTAGGATTAGTGTCGTCATTATAAAACATCGTACCTTCCGCACAGCATGCCAAAATATACCGTCTGACGCCCGTAAACTTACGCACCCCGATACTAAATGCTTGCCCTGATCTAATCCGGAAACTTCTATGGCGCTGTTGGTAAACCCGTAGTTTAGGTTGGTAAATTATTTTATATCGTAAAATTAAAATAGAAGCTGGATTAAGGAAAAAAATTGTTTCACTAACTGGAAGTGGGATTGATGAAGCCATTTCTGTCTTTAAATAGAAGTTGGATTGATCGAAATAATTTTTCCCGTAAATAAAATCTGGATTGATGAAACTAAATTTTGATGCAATAGAATCTGGAATGATGAAAATAATTGTTTCCTTAAGTAGAAGCTGGACCCATGAGAATAGTTCTTTTCTTAAATAAAAGTTCCATTGATGAAAAATATTTTTTTGGTTAAATAGAAGTTGGATAATTTTTTTTTCACGAAATGGAAGCTGGATTGATTAAAAATATGTTTTCGATAAAATGAAAGCGGGATTGATGATAGTTATCATGGACATAGGTAGACTGCTTACTTACCAACGTCAAGTTCGGCATTGAAGACATTCAAATAATTTACCAACCTAAACTACGGGATAACCCATGGCCTTCTAGATGTTGTCAATATCCAGAGGGCCATGGATAACCCCGGAAACTTCTATGGCGCTGTTATCGTAACACATAAGACACTCTCATGGGAGGTTTGAACCCTGTCCGCTGTACAAGGCGGTCGAGCGCTCTAACTTAAATCGGCTAGGCCTACCGTGTCCTACATCTGGCTTTCGAATTATCGTAGCAATCTAATCTACACTATCGACTTCTATAGCGCCGTTATAATCGTAATGTCCAAAACATCAGTCGATGGTCGCTTCAAGTAAAATCGCAGTCACAACTCAGAATCCTTTGTAAAAGCCAGGTCGAAATTAGTAGTCGTATTAGGCACCCCTAAACTTTACGTTTGTTTCTTGCATTTAAGACATAATAGTATGTGTCAATATTAGTAATATTATAATAATTTCTAAAGTTTTATATTAATTATAAGATTAGTTAATGAAATAATTGAACTTACTGGTGTTGCAAGATGAATTCTTTGATGTTAAACGACGATAACGTCTCGGCGTTCTGTCTTAAGACGTTTCTATGGCAACTCGGGATGACGTAGGCCTACTTTTGTAACAAAACAACCGAATCGCATAATAATTTCATTAACTCATTCCGAGAATTTATATAGTGCCTCTTCAAGAGACCAACTCAGAGGCGCTTCCAGCCCAGCCACAGTTTAAAAAGGTGTGATAATGTGATTTGAGGGACTTGTAAAAAGCAGGCGAGTTTAACCGAGCATCAATCGCAAGTCTAGGCTAGTCGGAGGCCATTCCAGATGGATGGACCCACAGTCGAAAAGTCTCGACGCTGTCTAACAGAAGTGTGAGCTCGAGGAACCAAAAACTCCCCTTACTGAAGAACGAAGAGACAGGTCGACAAATATCAGACAAGTAGGATGGAGCGCTGCCAAGAAGGCACCGCCAGACAAGTGCAGCAACTCGGTAGGAGATGCGCTGAGAAACAGGGAACCAGTAAAGGACATCACGCATATATAGGCAGAGACAGATGCATATTTAGGAAGGCGACCAATGAGGCGAGCAGCTGAACGAAGAACTCAATGGGGGACTCTGTAAAAATGGCTGCTATAGGTGGCGCCAGGATGGGATGTCGTTTGGCTACTCTAGGTAACATTGTGTGTTCTGTTGTGCGGTAGGTTTATTTCATAGACATCTTACATTTAATATATGATGTCTAAACATTGTCTATGGTTTATTTACGCTAAAGTGACTTTACGGAAGTACTGCTTAGACCACATCGCATACTGGCGACGCCTATCGCCGCTTAAAGGAACTGCTCACAGAGTCCCCCATTAGTCCCACTGGCAGAGCTGTATACAAGTAGGTCTACCGAACTGCAGTGATCATTTCTACTAGACAGTGGCAAAGGTATGCACAAGAGTCACAATAGCATTATGAGAGATGGATCGTGACACAATGCTGCATGCCTTAGGGATGCGAATTGTCACCAGATTTGTTTAACCTGCTTCTGGAGGCCAAGATGAGCTGTGCAGTGACTTCTGTTAAAGCTGGAACCGAGTGACACTAAAATGGACAGATAGGCTACTTAACAATCTACGTTTTGCTGATCATATTGACTTAGTAGCAGCGGTTAAGGGTCTTTGAAATGACGTGCTTGCGAAGGATTGAAGGAGTGACGAGAAGAGACAGGATAAGAAACAGGGAGATACACAAACGATTAAGCATTCAGTATGACATAGTCAGCAGGATACAGAACAGACGGCTGCGATACTTTGGACACGTAACCAGAATGGAAAATGACAGATATCCGAAGATAGCTCTCAACGGATATGTGCATGGGAAGAGAAGAAGAGGAAGACAAAAGAAACGATGGATGGATATGATAAAGGAGGACTGTGGAGAAATGGGCTGGTCAGTAGGGTGGAGTGAGAAAAAAAATTCTTTCCTTTTTATAAGCTAGACTATTTAAAATGTGCCAAATGTCCATAGTAACAATCCTGCCAAATGATATTATTTTCTGACAACTGCTTGATCGCCCTTCGCCCAATTGAAATAATTGGCATTGTAACCATTTAAGTGGGCGTTTAAATGAACCATTTCGACGATGCCAAAGGTAGGTTTGATTTACATATGTGACACAGTTTAACAGAACCATCCAATAGCATAATTAATAGAAGTATTATTTAGAAAGTAAAATCCTAGCTAAGCCACTGAAGTACGTTATAAAGGCTATCCGACTATTTCAATTATTTAAGTAAAAACTTTTGTGGTCATAATTATTATACGTGTAGTTGAATAACTTGAAATTGGAAAACTGCTTATCAGTATTTTGAGATTCATTAGCAGTCAGCCTATAGAATTGATTGTTGATTTTCTGGCAAGCATAACATCTTTTAATGGATAAATTTATGAATTGAAATTTGAGTTATTATTTAAATAAATAATACTTTAACATACTGCTGGATGGAAGTCATCATAATAAATAATTGATGCCAAATTACCAATATTTGATATTATATTCCATTAAGTTGATGATGAATTAGAGGATAAATTAATTACCATCAGAAATCTGGAGCTCAATAAAGGAAAGAAAGATTAGTGAAAGTCAGGAATACAAATGAGAGGCAGGCGCTCCTTCAAAGTCTTGCATTTTTAATTTAATAAAAAGCGAATGATGCAGCAAATCAAGTTGACAATATCATTAGGCTACTAGTAGGCCTATGTAGTATAGAAGTGGAATTAATGATCATGGTAGGCTACAGAGCGAGTTGTTGATATAGTGATTATAGTCCATGTAGACAATGCAATGCAGCAACTCATTCTCTTGAAATTAGATATCATAATGCGATAACTGTCATTTAAAAATCATATATCACATTCACATAATCACATTTTCAAATTTCTGTAATTTCTTTATAATTAGAGTCAGAGATGGACCTTTTAAACAAGAAATTGATTTCTACATTTACTTTTATTATTATTATTATTATTTTCGCCAGAGGTAGAAAGAATCCCTCAGGCTCTAAGAAACTATGCATAATTACGGTTTAAGGGTTCTCGTCTCCATCGTGTTATTATCTTTATTATTACCATTATTATTATTATTATTATTATTATTATTATTATTATTATTATTATTATTTTTTTTTTTTTTAAAATGTTTTACGGGTTCTCGTCTCCATCGTGTTGCATAAAGGAGCCCCTAAAGGCCGCGGCGTTCAAGCGCTGCATGCAGACGGACAATCGCTGTAGAACAGGTATTATTATTATTATTATTATTATTATTATTATTATTATTATTATTATTATTATTATTATCATCATCATCATTATTATTATTATTATTATTATTATTATTTTTATTATTATTATCATTATTGTTATTATTATTATTGCACTTATTGTTATTCATTAAATGTTGTTTGATAGCCTTTTTATAGGCTTACATCAGACTTCTGCTTAATGATAAAATTGAATTGAAACAACGAGGGGCCCTTTTGGACCCTGAGAAGTGTCTGCCCCGGGCCCGCCTTGGCTCTCGACGCCCACGATCAAGGCATCTGATTGCATTAAGATGACTATTGACTAGTTGACTACCTTACCTAGACTGTGGACTGTGGACTCGGAGTGTGGACTCTAGTGTAGACTAGAGTGTAGACTGTAGTGTAGACTGTAGACTCTGTGTAGAGTGTAGACACTAATCTACCTATATCGTTCTGATGTCGCTTAGTATTGCAAAATAAAAAGTTGCGAAGGGCGATCAAAACATTAATCAAAAATCTTGTAATATTTACACAGTGTTCTATTGATCTATTGGCACCTTTTGACATATCTAGCTAATTGAAATTCAGGAAAAAATTTTTTTTTGCCATTTTCACTCCACCCTACTGGTCAGTACAGGAGGCTACGCACCGGGCATACAACAGAGAGGGATGGAGGTCTTCTATAAACGAGCGGCTTATGCGTGCGGGAGCATCGCCAAGGCCATAAGTCAGTAAGTCAGCAGAGTCGCCGCACTAATTGCAGGAACTGACAGACAGGTAGATGACAGTAGTAGGTAGGTTTGGACTCAGAATAAATGTGCAAAGAACCAAAACAATGTCCATCAGAAAACAGCATAAAGAGCTGAAAAGATTGGATGGAGAGGACCTGGAGCAAGTCACTTTTGTATGGCGCTGATCGAGCAATTTAGGACATTAATTATATTACGTATGTTACGTAGGCCTATGTTTTTCTGTTATAATACGCCTAGACGATACCAACAGTCAACAGTTCCGGCGAGTTCTTAGGCTGCCATTCATTAAGATTCAACCAGATTTATTCCCGTGAAAACTCAAATTCTTAAACACTGGTGATCAACGTGCGATTGGGTATTTCTGTTATACGCCTATAGACGATACCAATTACTGCAATAACACAATCAACCGAAAATTAGGACAATCCTGAATCAAGCGGATCTAACGACCCTTGCTTAGTCCTTTGACACCTCAACAGTGGCCCAGCAAATAGCCTCGACTGTACAAATTCCAATCTCTGCAGTAATCCTCTAGCTGTTTTTGATGATTCCATAAACGAGTCAGCCAGCCAGCCAGCCAACCACCCAATCTACCAACCAGTCAAACAACCAACCAACCATGCAGTCACCCAACCAACCAGCCTACGAACCAAGATTTATTCCAGTGAAAACTCATACTCATGCGCTTACTGTGCTTATCAAGCAAGATTGAACCAGGCTGACTTTCTACTTTAACACATGCACCAACAGAGTGCAGTGCCACATAAAATATTTATAGAATGACAATTATGTGATTTGAAACATGTTTTATTATCAAATGGAAATTTGGTTTGGGGGTCAGAGCTTTGTGACGTCATTTTTCAGAGGTGTGTTACTTTTTGTGACGAAGTGTGACGAGGGGAAGGAGGATTAAAAATCTGCCAAAATTGCGTGACGTCATTTATGGACGGCCTCTAATGTCCCTTCAGCTTCAATTGCAGTAAACGTTTATGAATACGCTGGAATGAAGATCACGGTTGGTTGTATATAGTGTAAGGAGTCTAAGGAGTCTAAGGAGTCAGGACGTAAGACGCTTAGAGTCCAGCTAGGTATAATCTCCCTCTCCCTCTACTTCTCACCTTCCTCTCCTCCACGTTTTATGTCGGTCAAATCTTAAGTTTAGGGCGCCTTTATAGAAATTCGATATGTTTACATTACGGTCTTTTCATGCGTGCGAAATTAAAACCGTGAGAGCAAATGTTTCGCACTATATATTGGCCTACAACTTGAATAGTGCGGAAGATTGAGACCGTCTGCCATGCTGCACCACAGGTCCACAGCAGTAATATGATGGTTGATTTTTTTGTTTCACATGTCTCCTTTCAACTATAATAGGCTATGTAGTCGAGAATACTTATTCTTCAAAACTTTACAAGAGGGTTCTGATTTCAGGGGACGCAATGACTCGAGGCCTAAGCACAGCCTACTCGTGAGGCTATCGTTGTTGTTAGCGCCAAGCTGCACTACCAAGGAATCCTGTGAAATTAGGCCTATCAAATATATAGCCTAGCCATTTGAAAACTTATATTTTTGCCCGGGCTGGAGTTGGGAGCGCTTCTGAGCAGTCACCTTGAAGGAGCGCTATATAAATTCTTGAATGAATGAATGAATGAATGAAATAGGTTAAGTTTAAACAAAAATTAAATAGGCTATGTTTGGACGAAAATTGACAACAGGCCTAGGAGGCTAGGCCTACCATATAAGAATTGGTGGCTTCAGGTATACAGATTATGTCCAAATTATGTAGGCTACGTCTTTGTTGCTGTGCTGTGTAGGCCTACAATTTGCAGCGGTGCACTGAGCAGTGTTGTGGTACTGTAACAATTGTTTTTTAAATATGGGTTACAAATTAAGCTTATATTTTATGTGTTCCGCTGTGGTGAACAGTCCTTAAAATGTATTGTACCCGACGCTAATCAGAAATGAAGCAGCGACACTCCAAAGGCTAGTTGTTCATCAAGTTCTGAATGGGTACTTCATCTCACGACAAAGTTTACACTAGAAACAGTAAGCTTAATTGTTGAACGTGTTGTGACCTGAACTGTACAGTGGGCGTATAATTGGAGTACTGTACATCAGCCCACGTTAGGAGAATACTGTTACTATCCACCAGGTCCATCTACATGTAGTTACAAACCTCCGGTCTCACAACACAATTTCTTTTTACGCCTCCTCACTTTTTATGTAGGCTACTAATAAAGCGGTCTTTGAATCGAAATAAATTTAGTTTTCTAAAGCAAAGAACAAAACCTACATCGAACAGATTTTCTTATAAAGCAAGCATCTAGATGATATGCAACTAAAATAGTATGCAAAGGATAATTGCATCAGTACGTTGCAGCAACTGTTTTTTCCTCTCGATTGGCCTGTGATAAGCAATATTTTTGAACGAAGAGATTCCTTTGGATGCTGTATTTGAGATTCGCATTCCATGATTCCACCTCTTTGTACCACTGACTTCGGATCAACCGTCTCTTCTCGACCATGCGATTAATTGCACCGATTGGAAGGATGGATGAATAGATGGGTGGATGGAGTAGACAACAGCGATCATTCTGTAAAATATTCACATACATTCTGATTAATATTACTGAATGGCCATAAAGACGTTGAGTCTTTTAACAATATGGTATTGTTCGTAATCGTAATCGTAATCTCCAAACTTCTAAAGCGCCACTCGAAAGCCAAGCGCAGGGCACCAGCTTATTCACGAGCGCTGTGCCTAGTCAGAAGGGTTGTCCGAGAGAGTAGTCCGAAGGAGATCCGAGTCAGGTTTCCAGAGGATCAGAGGGGTCAGTGGAACCGTTGCATCGTGGAACTTTATTTAGTGCATTGCTAATCACGAAGTTTTGTCGGTAATGATGTTTCTTGTTCTACGCGTGTCCTTTCAACAATGTAACTTTAAGAGGTCCTGATGATTTACAGAGAACACAAAAACCAATTTTCTACAGGGGCCTTGACGTTTATGTGAAGTTAGTTGTTCTTTGCTACAAACTGCACTACCGAGGCAGAGGCTAAAATCTATACATAACTTGGGGGCAGAGTACCTACAAGGGCCGGATTTTGAGGGGGGGACAGAAGGGCTTAAGTCAAAACTTTTGGGGGGACAGTCCCCCCCTCTGCCTCCCCATGATTTACGCCACTGTACCGAGGCATCTTGTAAAGTGGCATTACATGTAATTTCATCAGGATGCTGTATACTTTAACTGTGTTTATAAGATATCTGTAGGTACACCAAGGTGCGATTAGCCATTGTTTAATAAAGAATGTACGCACTTACTTACTTACTTAAATACATGTTTGTCCAATAATTAAATATGGCGTGTTTAGCCGAAAATGGACGATACCGTAAGAGAATTGGTGGCTTCAAGTATAACGGTTTATAGGCTCTAATTATGATAGATCGAGATCAGCTTCTCACCTCGCGTTCTGTTCATTTGTTCACGTATCGGGTATTCTTTCCTGACTAGCTTTTTAAGCCTCAACGCCGAGGCTGATGGTGAAGAAGATGTAGCAGGGACGGTCTGAAGGTCTGAAGCAACATCAGCTGAAGAAGGACTTGGAAAAGCAGCGTAGGAGGAGGAGGAGGAGGAGGAGGAGGAGAAGGGAGTTGGCGAGGAGGAGGAGGCTCGCATGATGATGAATACTGTGGCAGATAAGGCAGCCAAGAAGAAGAGAACTGATGATATGCCGATAAGTATGTCTGTGTGACCGCGGCTGCAGCGCCTCCTCTTCTCCTCTACCTCAGAACCGAACACATCGATTGCGACTGACTTCAACAATGCCCGTCGTTCATCGTCGTAGATACTACAACAGAATCATCCTTCAGTCAATTTAATAATAATCTTCGTTTTTATTATTTCAAACTGACACACCGCAGAATGATTTCAATTCATAGTATGAGCGGATGATCACACGTTATTACGTGAGTCGAATTTATCTGTTGGGGAGTTATTCAAAGCGGCCATCACGTCCTACTGCTCATTTTACCAACGCCATCTGGCGAATGAAAGGCTGAGTTGACCTTTGGAAGGGTAGCGAGAAGTGATCCCGCGTCCGTGCTGATCTTTTGAATTTCCTCAGATGGCATCTATATATACAACACACATTAGTTTACTCTGGCAGTGCCAGTCCCAAGCCTGGAGAAAGGAGGAAGGCGACGCTAATGATCTCTGTTATCACACAGTACCGTTAAACTGAAACTACTTGTGAAATAGACTAATCTACATTTTAACGACTGGGGTTTACCACCTCCTGATTGCCTTCGACTGGTCCTATGTCCTTATGAGGTGACACATTATTGTGTAGTAGCATGTGCTTCTTGATCATTTGTATGTCATAATACCCACAATGCACCGAGCGCTGGCATGAACTATGAGCGCTCTATATCGTGTGCTCTTGATGGCCATTGATAACAATTCATCTGCGACATAACATGCACCCAGTAACCTGCCTTATTACGTAGGTTACGTCTAATTATTATCCCCGCGTCAATTTCTGCGATATAAAAATTATAGTCCTATGGTAAGTCAGCTACATGTATAATGGGCTTCTAAAATATTATATACTTCAGAAAGTGTTCAGCTATTTTGACCTATAGTTATGACAGTAAACAAGTGTACGTGGGATTGGCCATTGAGCTCGTGTGTAATGGCACATGGGCCTCTCTGGTTTCAGCGCGCGTGACCCCTATAGAGCAGAGAGGAATTAATTATAGGGGCCTACGTCAATGTATATAATTTAATGAATGTGTTAGATGATAAACAAGGCCTAGGCTATTTTACATAGGCCTATAGGCCTATCTACGAAAGCTTCATAAGTTTATATCCGAGATAAGCATTAACTCAAGCTCTCTAAAGAACCGTGGTCGAGTTTCTTCTCTGCAACACCTGTCGCCATTGAATCGTAATCGTAATCTTACATTTTTTAAAGCGCGACTCTAAAGCCAAGCGCAGGGCACATGCTTATTCACGAGTGCTGCGTCCTGTCAGAGTGGTTGTCCAGAGATTTAGAGTGAAGATCCGAGTCCGGTTGCCAGAGATACCAGAAAAGCCAGAAATATCAGCTATTTTTAAGGTTTTACAGTAACAATTAAGCTCATTAGAATTGACTGGAGACTATAAATTTCAATTAATCAAAGTTTCATTCAAATTAAATTCTTAAGAATTTAAATTGGTTCATATTGTGTGAGTTTACTTACTTCGTTTTCATGGCTTGAGTTGGCGAACTGTAGCAGACAGACGATAGAATAATAGAATAATAATTTATCAGCTGCGAATGAGAACGATAGATAGTCTTCTTCTGTGAATTCAGACATGAACATTTCCAATTTTCCCTTTCGTTGATCTTATATAAGCCACCTAACTGGTTAGACACACTGTGCTGCGAGTGATGCCTCTCATTTGACACAGGTTGTGTGCAAACACGCGCAGCGCCTGCATAAGGGAAACGAAGATCCGCCGCACAGGGTGTCCAGCAACGAACGTGTCGTCGTTCTGTGGCTAGAGGGGAGCTGCATGGTGAGGTAATGAGCCCGTAGTCCGCTCAGGGTACAATTGAGTGCAGGTTTGTTTAAATTGGCAGTGACGTGAATGAGCCTCTTTGACGTTTCGCTGTCTGGGTCTTTGCCAAGCACCGAGCACCTGTCGGGCCTTGTATCCAACTTGACTGCACCACTTAGGCAAACACACGACCGACCTGAATTTACATACATGTACACGAGACAAAAATAGTTTATATAGATCATAACAAAGCATCGTTGTTAGGGTTTACTAATCGGAGGGGTTGAGTGGGTGGAGCGGGTAGGGATCACTTGCGATGACGTCATAATTTGAGTAAGGGAGGGCTGGCGTCTTTTGGTTTCGGTAAAGGTGCATAGGGTGACAGGTTTCTCAGGTGCTTATGTTTCCTTGCACACAGTGACTCACTGTGACTGCCACTCGCCGTAAAACAGACAGAGACGCAGAGGCAGAGGGACAAACACGCAAACATGAAATGTGTCGCACACAAAGACATTTTGAAACACAATGACAGTTTAATGACATCGAAACGATGCGATGTAAAATAGGCCTAGCAGTTAAACATAATACGATGTATTTTAATAGGCTACAACAATCGGAAAATTACAAACATTTACAGTTATGCAACCATAAGTAGGCCTAATATCAATACGAACTCTATTAGGCTTCTCGTGCATTGCACTTTGCTCCATTTAAGTTGGAGTAAACCTACTGTTCAACTGATTCATCCCAAGACACATCTCTTTCCTCTACGTCGCACTTACCTAAATCCTTTAAATAGCCACGTAATGTAATGTAATGTAATGTAATGTAATGTAATGTAATGTAATGTAATGTAATGTAATGTAATGTAATGTACTGTAATGTAATGTACTGTAATGTAATGTAATGTAATGTAATGTAGATCTTAAAGATCTCTCGGCGCCACGCAAAATCCGCGTCAGTGAGACCAGCTTATTTACCGGCGATATATCAAATCAAATCTACTATTGCATGGCGCAACACTTTGCAGATGTTGAAAAGGCGCTATTACAATGTTTTCACATCTGATTACATTACTTGTGTAGACTATTCAACCCCTTTTATATTCAATTATTCATATAATGACCAATTTGAATTGATGGGAGTGCTTAGATAGGAGATAACAATAGACTGAGACATAATAGATGTAAAACAAAACAATTCATCATAGACAATAATTATCCCACGTAGGCCTATTATCTTTAAATTCGGCGAACGGGCTAAAGCTCTGAAACATGAAGATCCATTCCTTAGTTTACTCGCCAGATGTCTCTACAGCCTTGTGGCACAGCTAGCCAACAGAAAATAAATATGATCTAACATTCGCTAGGTGTCACCTTTTGGTTAAATAACGCCAAGTCGGTCAACAGAGTTAGAATGTTAAAGCGGGAATTAAAGCTTTTGATTCGCTAGGCGTGATAGGGGTGACTCCAACTCCGCACTACGATAGGGGACACCCACATCACTGCCTCTTCTACTTTTGGCATGAAATGTCATAGAGTCGTTATCTCAAAGGAAGGTTCAGAAGTGGCCGCTTCCTTTAGGGCGGGCACATAGGCCTACTCTGTAATCTATGTCCCTGGGTCCGACTGAATCTGCCGTGCGGCGGGTGAGACACGTCCTGCAGAGGATGGCCTTTTCTCAGTAACAGAGTGCGTTCCTTTACTCACGGAAGGGTGTGGGAAAGAAATTGGAGTTGAGTATTCCATTGAATTAAAACAATAATTCGCTAAAATACAATGAATGAAATAATTATCTCAAAGTGAGCAGCTTAAATATGAATCATTTTTATAATTCTGGTAATAATTTTTACGGCGGACAGAAGGAAATGGAGAGGCTTGATCATGACGGTCGCTAAAGTTCAAAGAACTGACAGCACAAGGTAACAAGGTAACAAGGTAAATAATGTTTTCCCTTTTAGTCCTATAAATCTTGCATCAATAGTCTTGTGCATGGCAGGTTGATGTAAGATAGCGCCGTTAAAGATTATTTGTAAGATGGTCAAGTAACGATATCAAATGACATCATTGACATGAAAACCTTATCACGTGCCTTAAATGTAGTTCAAGATACAGTCTGATCTCTGAAGAAATGCAGAGTAGGCTATATCTCATGTGCCTCATCTGCAGAGTCAAATGGTGAGTCCGATTCGGACAAACAGTTTCACGTTCTACATATGATTGCATTTAGATATGAGATGCTATGGACCATGCTAAAGCATTTGACATAGTCACCTGAAGATAACTGCAACTCCAGATATGAGTTTGTTGGCTTAAGATCAACAGGAAATAGCTAATTAATGCAATCAACTAATCAAGCCTTTATCCGACTTCACCTAATGAAACTCCTCTGTTGAAAACAATTCTGGTGAATTGTAACTGTCTATGTACAATGTTCATCATGATCCTGCAGTATGGGAATTTAAACAAAATAACTGGGGAGGTTAGACGGTGATTTATGTGCACTTTGGGTGTGAAATGTAGACTTTACTATGGGATCCTAAGAAGAACTGGGGGGGTTGAATCCCCCAACCCCCGACAATTCTCACCCTGTGTTCATGTACAGTATAGCCATTGAAATCCCAAATATCAATGATGTTCGCTGTTTTTCGATGCTCCTAATGAATTATAAATCTGTGTACACTACTAATCTAGTTTAAAAATTAAATGTAAGAATTGTTTAAAAAAGTAAAAGAATCTGCTGCTTGATAATAATTACATGTATATCCTGTTCGTTCAGAATTTCAATCATACATTGCTATCAGTATTTTAATTAATGATTCATACACCTTTCTATATTCCAGCTGAGTGGGATTGCAGCTGAATGGGTCTCGTATACGCGATGCTTTTCTAAAGGATGCGTTGGCAGTTGAACGGAACACGTGACCCGAGACAAATGAAAGTCAGTGAACGGATATTTTATCAGAATCAGTTGTCAGATGTCATCCGGGTTTTCTAATCTACCGTCGTCGCCACCACCGACGTCCGTTTCAATCTTGGGTTCGGATGCGTTCGGGTCAGATCCAAATCAATTGCCATCGCTCACCTTATCTGCTGTCATCGGTCACCTGTCCCTGTCTTTGTCTCTGTGCCTCTCGTTCAATACACCTCGATCCTTCTCTTTCTATATTCGTCGTAAGTCATTAAGCGAACAGCCGCTAACAATTTCCGATATTTCACCGCCCGCGGCTAAACCCCCCGTGGACTACTGCAGGGACGGTAGCAGCTCCAACGCCCGATGCCTGGGGTGCCGTGGCGGGAAGGGACAGGTTGTAGCGCCATCAGTTTCAACTAATTAGCCATTGATATAAGTGGAGAAGGCTGAGGTGGAACGAGTTCCATATATCATCGTCCAGTAAACCTCGCGAAGGTATACAAGGCGTTAGGTGTCATCTGCCCCATCATTCCTATCTTCCGCACACACACATACGCACATACACACAAACAGAGAGAGAGAGAGAGAGAGAGAGAGAGAGAGAGAGACAGACAGACAGACAGACAGACAGACAGACAGACAGACAGACAGACAGACAGACAGACAGACAGACAGACAGACAGAGACAGAGAGACAGAGAGAGAGAGAAAGAGACAGAGACAGAGACAGACAGAGACAGAGACAGAGACAGAGACAGAGACAGAGACAGAGACAGAGACAGAGACAGAGACAGAGACAGAGACAGACAGAGACAGAGACAGAGACAGAGACAGAGACAGAGACAGAGACAGAGACAGAGACAGAGACAGAGACAGAGACAGAGACAGAGAGACAGAAACAGAGACAGATACACAGCGGACAGAAAGTACGAAGCCGACGACGAAGAAGAAGCTGAAGCTGAGCGCGTATGATGAGACCTCGAAGTAACAGCTCTATAGGACAGATGCAATTCATACGCTTAGTGAACTCTGTCCTATAGTTACGTCTTCCCTGCCTCCCTCATTTCCCATCTCCCTCCCTGCCTCCCTCCCTCGACCTCAAAGTCTGTCAGACGTTTATATACCCTCAGGCATCAATATGTCGATTTACAACTTCAGCAACCACCGCATCCTCTGTTAGCCCTTCCTTGCTGTCTTCCATCACCACATGCTCTGCTCTTCTCCCAGTTTTCCATTCTCATCCTCACTATAGTCTACTTCCCTCTTGTTTGTTTGCAAATCCAACTGCCATCCTTGAATAAATTTTTATGATTTCTGCCTCTTTGCTTTCTTCCTCTTCTTAGTCAGAGGATGCACAAACAGTTTACCTGTCTCTGTATTCAAAGGAAAGGTGTATACAGGCAGAGAGCACCATCGGTGACCTACCTGATAACTATTGCAATGTCCTATTGTTCGGGATACATTCCATTACTGCGTTTGAGTTGCAAGACGGCAAAAGAAGAATGCAAAGAAGAATAAAATGCGAAGAAGAATGCGAAGAAGTAGAATAATAACGCGAAAAGAATGTGAAGAAGAATTCGAAGAAGAGAAATGCGAAGCGGAAAAATAATGTGAAGAGGAAAAAGAATGCGAAGAAGAAGAAGAATGACGAGGAGGAGGAGGAGGAGGAGAACGAGGAGGAGAAGACGATGCATGTGATGATGATGTAATTGTGGCACTGATGAAGGCGAAAATGAGACAACGACAATGGTGATATGGTATGATGATGATTATGATAAAAGCAAGATCAACACATGTTGAGGTCAACAAAAAACGGAATTTCGGACTTCCTGAAGTCCTAAGGAATAGACTGATTGCGCAATTTTTCGATGCACAGGAAACGGACAAGCACACATACGGACCCACATATATACAGAAGCACAAACGAAAGATAAAACGGACGGACGAAGAGAGTTAGGCAGATATAGATAGACAGAGAGAAGAGGGGGCAATGGAAGGATGCCTATAGGGCGGCGGATAACCTTATACGTCTCAAATCAAGCGCCAGTCATGCATGGCAGCGTGCATTGTGGTCATAGCAGAAAGGACAGATTGAGGCAGGGTGGCAGAGACAGAGACAGAGACAGAGATAGAGGCATAGGGAGGCTGCAGGGAGGACCGTATGATTGTCCGCTGGGGTATAGACACCGACCTAACAGAAAGATTGAAGTATGGCCAAGGCATTCACCTCTGACCTCTTGACCAACTCCTCTATGGCATTTGGCTGACCAAATGGTCAAAAATTCTGTCATGTCGACAGCGCTCTAGGCTAACAATCTGGTCGGGTTACCCAAAAGACCTCACGAGGGGCAGTCTATACCCTTCCTTGCTCCCTCACTCTGTCCATCCGACTCGACTCGTGGTCTTTGTCCCCCCAGGGGCTGCGGTGAACCCTGCGTGGTCCCGCGTGCCCCTCGTTAGTGCAAACACTGCAGCACCGTTGGGGGTGGATATGGCCCAGGGCGATCACTTTACCTGACTCTGAGGCTTGGGTGAGTTGGGTCGAAGGGGCGTTGGGGCTTCGTATACGACGGCGTATACCCTACCGCATGCAAAACATTCGGAATCAGTCAGGTGCCCTGCTGAGCACCCCCGTCGGAGGGTATGGTTGAAGAAGAGGAGGGGAGGTACTCTATGAAAGAGAGAAAGATAGAAGGACAAGTGGAAGGAGGAACTGAAGTAGCGAGAAAGCACAAAGACAAGGAACGAGGAAGAGTATAATATTATATGAAGTAATATAGACGAACCATTGCGCTATATGAATTAGCAATTCAGCATTCTTCAGCAGATACGAAAAGGTGTCATTGTATGTATACAAAATTGGCAAAGTGCAGACGTATACCCACCGCCACATGCCATTCAATATAAACAGGAGAATTGACCATATAGGACACGCCCCAAGGCAATATTTTGAGAAGGGGATCCAGCCATTCAATGGACTTTAGCAAGGTTTTATCTCCAAATCTATAAAAGCGGCATATGTAGCATATAGTGATAAGATGCAAGTTTGCACACTAGCGCATCTGTACGATGGTAATTCGGCCATGCACAGCCTTAGGTTTTAAGTGAATGTATAGGCCCATGAATATATGACTTGAGAAATCCACCAATTCATCGAAGACTTTTTGAAAAAATTTGGCCCTTGATATCTAAAAATATGAGCTTCAGGGTCCCAGGCCCAATACAAAAGCTTTGCCTCTGGATTTCTGGCAACTATAGTATACGATGGGCTTCGCACTGGTGACTCTTCTATAGTTGCATGCATGACGAAATGATTCTTATGACGTAGACATACTATGACGTCATCATGCCAATTGCCTATAGGTTTCCGCATTGAACAATCGGAAGAGAAAAACGAGTTTTCTGCACGACCAGAATGTTATAAATTTGGAGCGCTTTGCCTGTATATATCCTGGGCGTAGACCTTGGTATAAGAGCTATTATACAATGTCCATGGCCTGGTCATAGTGTATGTGATCGCCCTAAAAATTCCTGGCAGAGGGCCTTAAAATACCTGCCAGGGACCCGATGCCTCGGGCTTCTTTATATCTCGATTCTCGAGGTATAACGAACTCCGATGGATCGGGGTATATTATACGGGTTGACCATCGTTGGTCAACTATATGAGCAATGCTTGCCATCTGACAAAATAATGCTCTGTTCAAAATGACCTTAGGGCAGAATCGGGGTATATTAGATATGGATTGACCACCGTTGGTCAACTATATGAGCAATGCTTGCCATCTGACAAAATAATGCTCTGTTCAAAATGACCTTAGGGCAGAATCGGGGTATATTAGATATGGATTGACCACCGTTGGTCAACTATATGAGCAATGCTTGCCATCTGACAAAATAATGCTCTGTTCAAAATGACCTTAGGGCAGAATCGGGGTATATTAGATATGGATTGACCACCGTTGGTCAACTATATGAGCAATGCTTGCCATCTGACAAAATAATGCTCTGTTCAAAATGACCTTAGGGCAGAATCGGGGTATATTAGATATGGTCCATATGGATTGACCATCGTTGGTCAACTATATAAGCAATGCTTGCCATCTGACAAAATAATGCTCTGTTCAAAATGACCTTAGGGCAGACATCCTTGTTTTTTTCCTTTTACAAAGTTGTGGTATGTTTCACGTAGTATGTAAACCAGAATGGGGTTAGCAACTGATGCAATAATATACTTACTTACTTACCTACTTACTTGCTTACTTACCCATACTGCCATACCCCATTATCTATAGTATATATACTCGAGTACCGGGTCACACATTTTTATATAAAAAGCATGACGACGGTTATTATTCAGTGTTCTATGATGTTTTTATTTTTGCTGTTAATTGAAGCAGCTATTTAAGTGCATGATGAGATCAGTGTACTATATGAATTCCTCGTCAGAATATCGTATAAGAATAAGAGCCGTCGCCGAATGCATTATCCTTGTCCCAGAGCAGCTGCAGCTGTGTGTGATGACGGCGACTATACCTGCAGGTGCCTGGCAAATAAAGCGCGAGTGGGCGTAAGTGTGTTTAGAGGCGGAGACACAGAATGGTCGAACGTGTTATTCTAACACTTTGCTTCGTTTCGTGAGGAGTCGTAATGAGACATTAGTAGCAGACGGTGACGAACGTGGCGTATCCTTGGCTTTGAAGAGTTCCCATTGTGGGTTGCAATTTTTTGGCCCCTAATTACTCAGCCGTGTAATTTACGAGAGATGAAAGTCGGACAGGGTGTAAATGGTTCTGAATCGAAAGGCCGCCGTGTTACTAAAGAGAAGGGAGGCGTATATCAGGCGAAAGAGGACGAACCTATTGTACATATATTGTGCCGAATTTCTATGGAAAATGCGGAGGGAAGGATTCGGTAAATAGCTATGGCGGGAGAGAAGGGATATAGGGTGCGGGTATACATGACAACGGATGAAGAATGTATACGTAAGTGAATGCTATTTAGAGATGGAGGCAGTCTCAGGCAGAGTAAACTCACTTATGGTAACATTCTGACACAACTTCATCTATGGGCCAGCCCTTGCTCTTCCTCTTCACCACAGACCACTTGTCTGCAGCGTGTCGGTATTGAGTGGACCACCCTGACCAGAGGACCGTGGATGGCGATGCTATTCCACTAATTCCAGGCGGCGATGAGCGACTCGATCAGCTCGCGTTTGGTGGTCGGATGTCTCTTGGGTATTTCCAAAGCTACTTTATGCCAGAGATTCTCAATGGGATTGAGATCCGGTGATTGAACGGGCCAGTCCAACGTCCGGGTGTTGTTCTGACGCATCCAGTTGGTGACCATTTTGGAGCAATGGCATAGATTCATCAGTTGCGCCTCTGAACGCTGAAAATAGAGGCATACACTGCAGCTAAGCTCGTCAGATAATGCTAGAGGCGTTTTTTTGTTCTTGTGGATCTAAACGTTAAAAGTTAAGCCTGTAACGAGTGTCGATGTGAGAGACATGATTTCACTCTGCGATGGTTACGGGACGGCATGGATGAAGCACAGACACACCTGTCTGAAATAATGAACGCTAATAATTGCCATTAACACTAAATGGAACAAGTCCAGAGGCTAGGCAACGCAGCGGGGGTTAATTTCTGTGGGAGGAGTCGTTCTCGCCACCACACCCTGTGTCACTTTGGTCCCCGCAACAGACGGCCAGACCGCTCCATGCCAGAGGCAAGTACAGCAGGGCAAAGGGGTGATAATCGTCCTCCTCCACCCACACACCAACCCACCCGTTTGCAAACCTATCCCACAAAACGCGGTTCTGCTGAGAACTGACTTTAGAAGACGACCTGTTGTGTCAACGCGATGTTGCTAATCACCCAGTCACCGACAGACGACCACTTTCACTGCCATTACACGTTGTTCAGTCGCTGTTAACGACACTGTGTCACAACAAAGATAATTAGCGTCGCCCTCCTTCTTTATCTATGCTTTGGACTGGTACTACCGGAGTACGAGCAGTGACGGAGTTTCGATTACACGTCCAAAGGGAGTCTCGCTAATATGTCGACAAAGGATCCGTTGGGTTGGCTCTGCGTGTGTGCGGGAGTCGACCGGTGTTGACTATTCCAGTTTTCTAAGAACTTTTTGGTTGTCTATGAACCGTTTGTTCTTACTGTTCTCTAATGTAATTTATTTAGTCAGCGCTTTTGTGAGATCCCTGAAAGACGTTGTATTAAATGCGTATAGCTAACCAGAAGATGAACCCAATTCTGTTCGAACTTCTGCACACACACACCTAGTACACACACACCTACACACACCTACACACACTATACACAAACACACACACACACACACACACACAATTACACACACACGCACGCACACGCACACCCACACGCACGCACACACACGCACACACACTGTCTCTCTCTCACACACACACATATTTCTCTCTCTGTTCACCCCGCACTCTGAATGTGCTCTCCTTATATTTCACACTCAATGAGTCACTTCCACTTCACACAGTATAGGCCTATATTCAATTCATCATTTCCATTTAATGTGATGGCAAGTATACTTTCTAGGTAAATATCGCTTTACCCAGCATTCGTGCAGAATGCAGATTCATTTGACCAAAATCATGTAAGTGAGCCGTTCTTTTAATTTCTTAAGCTAACTAAAGTCTAAAGGTTATTGGTTATTTGATCCTCTTCTTGGAATGGCAGCGTCATCCTGGAAATGATCCGCACAGGGAAACTTATCTCTGTTGCTCATCTGTTGTTATCCGCAGTTGTTGCGTGACCCTGAATTAGTCTCTTCCGGACTAATCGTTCTGCAAATAGCAGAGACAATGCCTCCCACTCTGCCACCATCGTTGTTCCCCTCTATCCATGAAACTTATCTCTCTGACTCTATTGTGTCTCTAAAAGTGATAGGCGTCACCCCTCGTGCTACGGTCTATGGACTGATCTAATCAGTCGCCTTGAGGGCAGTTGAGGCACGTGTTTCGTTTGTCCATTCGTGCTTCATTCGGTCTCTTCCTCGTCATCAGCCAAAAGTCTTCCATTAATAGGGTCTGGCTCTACTCTGTACTCTGTAGATCATATTCGTCGTAGAGAGTGTGTTCGTCGTCCCATTAGATCTCGCTGATGAAGCTGCTGAGGCTGCTTTAACTGTCTGTGATCTGTGCCACATTTGATGACGTGCGAACTGCGCATGAGCTAGTGCACATGGTATCTGCAACAAATACACGAAAGAGGCAGACAGACAGACAATTCAAACTGAGTGACTGATAGGGACAGAGACCAAGACAGACGAAGGAAGAGAGAAGGAGACTGAGAATGAGCATGAGAATGAGAATGAGAATGAGACAGACAGACTGACAAACAGAGACAGGCAGAGAGAGCAGCGAGAGGAAGAGAGACAGAGAGAAAGAGACAGAGACAGACAGAGACAGAGACAGATAGACAGATAGACTGTAGACAGACAGAGACAGAGACAGGGACAGGGACAGGGACACAGAGACACAGAGACATAGAGACAGAGAGACAGAGACGTCATGATGAGAGATCAAGTGTTGGTTTGTGGATGCGTTTATTTTGTTTCCGCGTGGTCGACCAGACGACCAATGGCAATTGGTTGCTGCATCGGTGCATGAAAACTAGCATCGAGTGAGTTGATTGCGGTGATTGGTGTCTTTCAATCAGTCACATGTCGTCTTCGTCGTCTTCGGCGTTGATTGAATCTCACAGATCAAAAGAAAACGAATCTCTGTTCCGACACTTCGGAGTCTTATCGACCGTATCTGAACAGCAACGATAGACCACTGTGTCTCTGTCTCTCTGTCTGTCTGTCTCTCTGTCTTTCTGTCTGTCTGTCTGTCTCTCTCTCTGTCTCTCTCTCTCTTTCTATCTTTATATCATTATCTCTCTCTTTCACTCTCTACATTCCACTCTCTGGCTCTATACGTTTTTTACTCCCGCACTTTATTTCTCATATTCTTCCGATTAAGTGACAACGCTTCAGTTGTCCCAGCTGCAGATGCAGTGCCACTGCGCTGCTAATGACCGTCTCGTCTTTGAAGTCTAATGCCATTGATGGGAATAATAATATTACTAATGATGATGATGATGACGTAGACGCCGTCGACGATGATGATGATAAAGATGACAATAGTGATATAGTCAGTCTAATGTCATCTTGCCCACGGTTTTTATTTAAAAGAATCAGTAAAGCGTCGCAGATTACTGAGATTCTCGTTATTGCTTCGATCTCCTTTGAATAGTTTATTCATTTCGTTTTATGACTAAGCATCAATCAGTGAGATTATTAGACACTTAAGAAAATGCGTTCTGAGGTTGATTAGAAGGAATTGACATAAAAAATATATTGGACTTTTAGTCTTTCATGTATCATGCTCGGCTCAAATAATATGACGTTCAAAACCGGCAAAACTAAACAGAAAATGTCGCAGAATTATGCACAATAAAAAGTAGTACAAGAGAAAATCGTGCGGTCAGGATTCAGGAGATCAAAGTAACACAAAACAACCGTACAAAAGGAAACAGGTGAGTGAGTAAAAGAGGGTCACAGACAGTTTTGAGATATTCAAAATTGTCAGTATTCTCGTAGCCGTTTTTGAGCTCCAAAAAGATAGTGGTGTGGGCAGCGATCAACTGGGCTGCACGAGCATGAAGCCAACTCAACGACAAGCCCCTCTAGAAAGTCAGATGAAGGTAAAGCAGGATTGCCCCTCCGACGGCATCGCCCTGTGTATAACTAAACTTGCCATAGCGTTATAAGTCAGAGATTCGTAAACTGTATGCATAGCGATTCGCCAGATGGCTCTAGTATGTAGGCTAGCGTTTCCTTATTAAACACACGTCTGCACAAGATACATGATTGTATACACATTACAAGTGACCTGGTTGTACCGCGGCAACCTCAGCATTCACAATATATAGAGCACATATCGCAGCTTCGCTGTTACCGGTCCATCTTTCTGGAATGGGTTGCCCAGCGACCTACAGCATTAGCACATTGGTCTTTCCCTGCCCCTTGGACGCCATTAAGTTCCATCGTGCACGGTACATTGGTCTGTCAGGGTCGTCTCCTCTGTGTTTCTTCTGATGAGGCGCTGAATAAATGTGCGCTTATTTTACAATAGCAGCAACGATATGCGTTGAAGCTAAGAAGCTGTTAGAAACCACTGTCAGATCAGTTCACTGCGCATTAATGTGCAGATTAACAATACAATATAAGTTACGGTTCTGATTTTATGAGTCTCTGACATTTCAAAAAATTTCTTAATGTCGACCTACATGTCCAATTTACTGATTTTCGCATTTAGCAAAATGGCTTAAAGCTTATTTTTGATGTAAGGCTGGTGCTTAGCAGAAGTGTAACGGCTGCTGGAGGCTGGAAGGTCTTCCGTAACCTTTGTATTTACATTGATGCACTGGCTTCCTATGCAGCAAAGAATCTCTTTGAAATTGGGGCTTATGGGTTCCAAAACTTTAAACTGTAGCCAACCACAGTGTTTAAAACCGGTAGCTGTTCCACAGTCTTATCACCTGATTGCTTTTCTCTGGTCGTTCTTAAAACTAAAACTATTCTTGACTTGGTGAACGGGATTTTCGGTTGGTGTACCTATATATTTTGAATAACTCTCTCTGATTCTGTTCGCTCTGCTCAGCCACCTGTGTTGTTTCGTTCGCAACTTAAGATATCTTTTTCAAATTGCTAAACAACTAATCGATCAGAATTAGAATTAGCTGTTTATCTATAACCAATTAGCTAAGCGATTAGAAAGTATTAATTACCTATGGAAACAGCAATGTTTAGTTGTTCTGCTAATTTAGCAGGGAAAACCATCTGGTTGATACTGCGTTACTCAGAGGGCCAACATGTTCACTTTCTGGTATACTTGCTAAAATCCAGGAGCTTGCTTGATGTGTATAGAAGTTCTTGTACAGTACAATCTTACATCGTGTGACATTTCCCAGATATACAGAATCCGACGGATTAATTACACCAATTACAAACACAAACTTTGTCCGTCAATGGCAAATCAGTCATTACCACCTCTCCACAGTCTGGCTATGAAGAGCACTTGGACGCGTGAAGAACGTTCGCAGACGACACTCTCCATGCATGCAGTCTCCCTCCCTCTCCCACTCTCAGTGAAAATGGCGGCAACTTAAAACAGACAACGACGATGATGAAGGTGATAAGGCGACAATGGTCTCGATTGATTCCAGTCGGCTGCTTATAAGAATGTCATTGACGATTTGCAGACGATCATTATCAGTCATCCAGAGGAACTCTCTTGGAAACCACGGAGCTACATGTATACTTCTCCCCATCTCTCTCTGCCTCTGTCTGTCTCTGTGTGTCTCTCTGTCTGTCTCTGTCTGTCTCTGTCTGTCTGTCTCTGTCTGTCTCTGTCTGTCTCTGTCTGTCTCTGTCTGTCTGTTTGTCTGTCTGTCTGTCTGTCTGTCTGTCTCTGTCTCTGTCTCTCTCTCTCTCTCTCTCTCTCTCTCTCTCTCTCTCTCTGTCTCTGTCTGTCAATCTATCTGTCTGTCTGTCTGTCTGTCTGTCTCTCTGTCTCTCTGTCTCTCTCCCTCTGGCGTCGGGGAAGAAATAAGCCCCGGGTGGCGGTGGTGGCGATGGTGGTGGTGGTGGAAGCTGGATCATTTCTGACTGCTTATTATTAGTAATAACAGAGTGGGACGATGGTGGAACGCAGCGATGCGAAGACATCAAAGGAAGATGAAGTTGTTGGCTGCTGAGGTTGGGTCACTTGACGCTGCAGGGGGTGGCCAATCGATGGACGGAATCGCCACAAGGGAGTGCCGATAATTAAATGAATCGCCCGACAAGAAGCAATTGTCGCCTAATTACGAAACTAAAATAGGAAATGCGCTACATATTGTTCTATATACACATCCGCATTTAGAATGAATATGCATATATGTACTGTGTCATATGTATCTATATATGTTTGTATTTACGCATGCAAGCAAGTATATATATAATATACTGTAAAAACACCTTTTAAGAACTTGTCCTTATAAGTTCTCATTGCAAGAGCAATTGAGATCATATATATTCTATGGGCGATAAAGTCATAAGAAGTTTCTATCTATGTCAGGAGATGGAAGATAATCTTTGAACTCCGTGTAACTGAGAGTCTGAGAATATATTATTATAGGCACAAGACGTTAACGCGGTTGGCAGTTATTTTGCTGTAAGTAACATTTCTAGTATACTATATAGATATATACGTGTTACTTGGTGGATCGGGAATGGTCAGAGCCGAAAAAAGACTTTCCTTTCTGGATCACTATCTTCATCTCTCTCTCTCTCTCTCTCTCTCTCTCTCTCTCTCTCTCTCTCTCTCTCTCTCTCTCTCTCTCTCTCTCTCTCTCTCTCTCTCTCTCTCTCTCTCTCTCTCTCTCTCTCTCTCTCTCTTCTTCTCTCTCTTCTTACCTTTCTTCTCTCATGGTTCTCGCACTGGGAGCGCTATAGTATACTGAATAGCCTCCGCTATGAGCGGCGCTATATAAATCGCTAATTACATTATAGTAGATTACATTACATACAAGTGGTAAATTTATATAGCGCCACTTAAGAGAGTCACTCATATAAACTACACGTATTGCTACCTTATAAAGCTATGCGTTTGTTGAAAGACATATATTTATTTGCTGGTATTGTATATCATTTTGCGCCTTTCTGAGTGGGTGGATATATATGGTTAGTCATTCCGTCGCCCGACGCTGGCACCTGTGTACACACACAGATGCAGCCACCGGTGGTTGAGGAGACAGGAATCGTCTGATCCCTAAACCCATAAACATCATCATATAAGCATCAGCAGCAGCAGCAGCAGCCAACAAGGACATCCGAGTTACTTTAAACATCTGTCGCCGTTAGCCATATTTCGTATAGGACGGGACACGGACCCCTAATTGACTGGCATATTTACTAATTGATCCACTGAGACAAGTTCACGCCGACGAAATACCCTCCGAACTCCCCTTCCCCCAGACGAGTATGCTCCTCACCCCGCTCTCTGCTTCCCTCTACCGCTGCATGCAGCTACAGATCAGGTTTCTTGTACATCCGTATACACTTCTCTGTCTGCAGGGCGAATTTGGGCATGTATGTATGCATGCCACGTCGGAGTGGCCTCCGTCAAAACCCTGCAAGGAGGCTAAGAGGTTCTGTGCTCGCAGAGCTGAACGTGGAACTCGTATAGGCCTACGGCAAAGGTTAAGCCTTCTTCACTGGATAATTTGAATTCAATTAGTTGTACCTTTTGCAGTAGCTTCTCAAATTAGACTTAGGGCCTACAGTTCGACTTACTTTACCACAGTACCACTTTATTTTAGCTCAGGCACTTTGACATAATTAGTTTTTCAGGCATAATAATGTGACACATTGGCATAATTGTGTTTTTAATGATCCCCGCAGGTTTTCTCCCCATCACGACGTTATCACATTGCAAAAAACCAATTAAAATTTAAAAAGACATATGTTATTCTATTTGTAAGTCTGTTATTACTTATCGACAGTTTGCATTAACCAAGTCTTCATTTCTGACTAGAAGGCTTCAGGAAATAAGAAAATCTCCTTATCAGTTCTCAAGTTCTTAACACACCCGGGTGCTCTCCCCATTATATTAACACGGTAACCGCAATTGTTGTCCCCATTACCGCGGTATTACCGAATTGTTGTCCCCATTACCGCGAGATTTACCGCGGTTTTTAAATTCAGACTAATGCTCAACAGGTGCGTGCTCGTTTAAATTCAGACTGGGGAATGCTGAATTGAATATGAAGTGTGTACACAAAATATATGTACTATATAGAATAGCTGTTATAGTATTGCGCTTAAAAGCCATATACTTTTGAGCTTGATGACCACACAGTGATATCCCACTTGTCGGAAGCTTATTGAACAAGTTACAGCGATGAATCGTAGAAGTTATGCACTAAATATAGCTGCCATGGTCAAAGTAAGTACGCTGTTGAAGGACTTTAGTGCATTTGTTGCCTTCCGGTTCGCATGCATGAATGAACAAATGGACACAAGCACTTTGCCCTCCAGTTATAACGGCATCTGCTGTATACCCCTCATGCACTCCATCGATCCCTTTCCAGATTTGTCGCTCCTTCCTTCCTCCACGTGTCTGTTCGTCTGTCACTCCCTTCCTCCTTCCTATATCTGCTTCCATTCTGCATCCCTTTCTCCGTCTCTCTATCCGTTTCTTACTCTAGCGCTGGAATGCATACATCCAACCTTCAGGATCATTTCTTTGCCGAAGTCTCTGACTCTGCAGTCTCTCTGTCGCAGACGAGAAGAGACGCAGACCATCACCAATCTCAGACACGGACCAACTCATCCGACCAAAGTTCAAGCATATATCCTATGTATTACATATGTATACAAAATGGTAGACGACAGTGCTGAGCCTGCGGACAAAACAGGAGCAGCCGCAGCAGCAGGTCTGTCTTCTAGAGACGAGAAACAGTAAACGAATTATGACACCTAAAGCATCGCGCAGCGCAAAAGTCACCCTCCTCCCGTACGTTATGTGTGTGTATATGTGTGTGTGTATGTGTGTGTCTGTGTGTGTATGTGTCTGTGTCTGTGTGTGTCTGTGCGTGTATGTGTGTTTGTGTGTGTTAGTGTGCGTGCGTGTGTGTTAGTGTGACATGTGTGTGCGTGTGTATTAGTGTGTTAGTCGTGTCTCTGTGTGTATGTGTTTGTGTGTTTGTGCGTGTGTGTGTGTGCGTGTGTGTGTGTGCCAGGGAAAGTGCCCTGTGGTCATGTATCTGGTCGTCGTCTCTTTTGGATTTCGCTTCAGTTATTCACAGAAATTACGCCATTAATAATTGTCGCACAAATTGTCATTGATGACATTGTCAATGAAATTTGCGCACCTTATTTTCCCAGACAGACAGACAGGCATGCAGGCAGACAGACAGACAGGCAGGCAGGCAGACAGACACAACAGATTCCGCTGGTGATAAATTTATCTGCGGTTAATCGTGAGGCGTCTATCGCTCGAACGAGTAAAAAGATGACGCTTTGACCATTTTACAATCGCTTTTACTACTTTTAGGTAGAATTTGTGAATGCTTTGCATTAGATTGAATATCGAACTACATTCTCATTGCACCGCATTGCCTCACGCTACAGTCTACAGTTCGTGTTGCATTGTGCAATAAGTTAGGTGACTCTGCTAATGTACATGAAGTGCAAAATGGCAGAAACTCGCCGATAAAATCAGAGTGGAGAGCATCTTGCATCGGCATATACATGGGGTGGGGGAGAAGGCTGAATGGTAACACGCTGGCACGAAGATCAGAAGGACGCGGGTTCGATACTTGATCTGGACCCTTTTAAGATTGACTCAGTATTCAACTACCTAGAGGGCGACTTAAAATGAGCAGTAGGATAGATGGGCGCCTTGAAGGCTGCCATACAGTTAAATTTGACTTCCGTTAAACTTGTTATCTTCTGTTAGTATTCTTTATCATTTAATCTTACTACGTACTTGTCAGATTATTATTAAATATTATTATTATTATTATTATTGTCAGTTATTATTATTATTATTATTATTATTATTATTATTATTATTATTATTATTATTATTATTATTATTATTATTATTATTATTACCCGAGGTATCAAGGATCCCTCATCATTATTATCATTATTATTATTATTATTATTATTATTATTATTATTATTATTATTATCATTGTTGTTATTATTATTATTATTATTATTATTATTATTATTATTATTATTATTATTATTATTATTATTATTATTATTATTATTATTATTATTATTATTATTTTCCTTCTGTCATCTTCCTATAGTATACATGCATATTCTCAGTTACACCGAGTTCAAAGATCATGTTCCATCTCACATGTATAATTGGCCAAACGCCGCGCATCTCTTCTCTTTTCATTCGCTCGCATCACTTAACGTGGAAACATGAAGTCATCTCAATAAAGGAAACGGCTGCAACAGTTCACGTGTATGCTTGCTTGCTCTTTCTCGGTGTCTTATGCTGCTTCAGGGCAGAACCCTTCTCGATCCTGCAGCCCTCTCGTCCTTCACATCCTAATCGATTTGTATATATGCTGTTGGCAATCGTCTTCAATTTCAGTTTCATGCAGGGTGTCAAAGTTGACATTATAAGCTGTCTTAATTCCGTCTATACAAACTTTGACACGAACGATCTGTCGGCTCTGGACCAATGTGTGTGAGTGTGTGTGTGTGTGTGTGTGTGTGTGTGTGTGTGTGTGTGTGTGTGTGTGTGTGTGTGTGTGTGTGTATGAATGGTGATTGGTGATTGGTGAGTGGGTCCTTTGTAGTCGATGTTTTGACTTGGTAGTGACCGGTACATTGCCGATAACCTCGACATTTACACTTCCGGAGGCACTATACAGTCTGTCGGTAACTTCATCATCGCTTGGGTAGTAATTATCTTCCCCCGTACGTCTCTCCCCCTCTCCACTATCTTCCCCTTCCTCTTCCTGTCGCATCGTCCCCTTCAAAGCGGCCATCTTTGTTATAAGAGTTGCCGCTGTCGCCAACTGCCATCGAAATTACTCCAGGTGAAATGGAAAATAGGCGGACACGGGGCATCAACCCCCGAATTTTACTCCAGGCGCCATGACGAATACATGCCTTTCACGCCTGCAGCTGCTTCAATTGGAAGAATATTAAATGTATGCTCAGACGCTCATTATTTATGATATATATGCATATATAAGTACATTGTATTGTATTTGAGCATTTCTAAAGCGCCTCTATAGTATACGAGTGAACCACTCAGAAGCGCTCCCAGTGCTCAAGGCCTCGCGAAAAGAAGCAGACTTTGAGAAAAGAGAAGGAAGAAGAGAGACTGCTATAGATAGATAGAATTGTAGAGCGAACAGAATTAAGAGAAAGTACATTCCAAAGAGAGGACCAATTGAAGCAAAGGATATAGGCAACATGCTTGACTATATTTTCATTATTTTGATATTATAAACCTTTAACCTACATTATGACATTATTGACACAACTATTATAGTATATTGGCCGGCTGTTTGAGAAGCATTCGCATTGACATTTGACACATGTGCCGTAACTCTATACGTATTTGTTAATAAAAAGTTCAAACTGATTGTTTCATATTATCGGAATATCCAATTCTGAGCATATAATTATTGTGATAGTTGTTCCTTTAGAAATGCATTGGTCTGAGGACACTCTGGAGCTTATAATTTTCCTCTTCAGCAAAGTATCTGATAGATGACGGGGAAGCTACATAATATGGCGCTACATAACCTAAAATCTGAATGGGAAAAGGCCGCCTCCTTATAATGTTGAGAAGCCGCTATAGAGGGAGATCCATGGGGCAGAGGAGAGGCGGCGTGTGCCCCTCGGCTACAGGACAGCCCCCAACAGAGTCGGTCTTTGTGTCGGCGTGTCTAAAAGCGTCGCTAATTAACGAAAAGCCAGAAGCTGTCGTCGTCCATGCACCTATATACATAAGCCAAAGGACAGAGTATAGAGTATACATCTGCAGCACTGGCGTCCTCTACCGGCCGCAGCCGTCTCTCCCTCCGACCGATCGCAGACAAAAGTTTAAAATTCGTTCCTCCCTCTCCGCCTTTTCCTCCTCCTCCTCTTCATCATCCTCATCCGTTTCTTCCCCTCTTTCTTTGTTTTGTCTCTTCGCCTGTGTCTCTTTTTTGTTTCATCTAACGGTTCCTGAACGCATACAAAACTCGACGGCAGGCCTATATTACAGACTTGGGCGTCGAGGCGTGACCTATCCATTCTACGCCGGGGTTCCTTCGTCCGACCACCGGTCAAAGGAAGCCGCGTCAAAGGCACCAAAACGCCGCCGAAGGTACACGTCCAAAGGAGACGCACCCACGGACGGGCGGACAAGGAATCTTTCACGGCGGCGGCAACGCTCCGAGAACCCACGGCGTCACTGCTGAATGCAGCAGGGTTCCATTCTGCGGCAGTAAAGGTAGAAGTCGAGATAATAAGAAGCCATGGATGGCCACCACTGAGGACGATTTTCAGCTCGAAAGGATCCAAAGAATTCAGGCAACGAACGTCATCTGTTGGGAAGAGCGGGCTTGGGTCGGACGACCGAAGTTTTCGAATTAATTGGGCAAATTATGAGCGACTTCTATAGAGGCGCCGACTGACTGCAACCAACGAAGTTTCCTATATGTATGCATGCATGTGTGTATACGTGCATGACTCTTTATATCAGATGCGCACGCAGCCATAAGAGTACAGACGGCCAAGATTATAGTCAACAGATCCGATCATTGATGAACCCCATGTCAAATTGTTCGTTAGGTATTGCTATATTTATTGATTGTGTTTCAGGAATTTATTTCATCAAAGGAGGAGGAGGAGGAGGAGGAGGAGGAGGAGGAGGAGGAGGAGGAGAAGGAGGAGAAGAGGAGGAAGAAGAAGAAGAAGAGGAGAAGAAGAAGAAGAAGAAGAAGAAGAAGAAGAAGAAGAAGAAGAAGAAGAACAACAACAACAACAACAACAACAACAACAACAACAACAACAACAACAACAACAACGACGACGACGACGACGACGACGGCAATAATAACAATATATACCAAAAGGAAACAGATTGGTTTTCTATTATAAGTTAGTTAGGTTGACTGACGTGTATATGCATATTAAACTGATTGTATATAATTTTTGAATAACACGTATACAGATATTATTGTGCAATGTTTACATTTGAACAGCAATGTTTACATTTGAGCGATCTATAATGTGCTGTTGCATGCATGGTCCGATATATGTTATATTGAGCGCCTCTGAGTATTAGATAGCTTGAAGGGGCGCTATATCAAGTTTCTTTGATTGATTGATTGATTTTGATTGATTGATTTCACCCTATCGATTCATTGAAACACGTGCAGGGTCGAGGCCATATATGGTGGATATATATATATATATATATATATATATATATATATATATATATAACACGTGCACATGTATAGGGCCTGCATTCACATATAACTGCATGGAATCTGTTGTATATCGTACTACAGAAAAGAAGCGAACCATCTCCTCTAATTCTCTAATTAGGAAATGCACGAGAAGAAAAGAAAGGGAGTTAATCATCTTAACGTCTTATAAAGAGTCGCATCTATAATCCCTCATTGCAGCCACATGTAGCATCAAGCGCACATGCGCACCTCCACCAACAGTAACAGCGACACCAATGTGTTTGCCAATAAGTTGCTCTTTAATTACATCATCATCACAATTGTATAACCTATAGATGTATATATTAACAGGATGAGGTTATAAGAGCTAAATACATAAAATAGGAAACCGGAAATTCTAGACAATGAGCGCTGTATAGAGGCGTCGGAGGTATACGGAGGAAGATAAATGGGAAAGGTGCAAATGGATGCAGACCTTAATTCCTTTAATCAGCGTAATGCATGCATTCGTGGCCAATGTAAGAAGTCGATCTCATTTGACTCTTCTTGACGTCAGCTTCAGTCCAAGATTCAGAAAAGAAAAGCCAGCTTCTTCAACTGACAGCGAAGAGGCGCTACAAAAATGTCCAGAAACGTCCATACAATTCATGCTATGTATACATAATAATAGTGTGTGTATGTGTGTGTGCGCGCGCGCGCGCGTGTGGGTATGTGTGTTTACGTGTGTTTGGTGTGTATGCACGTGTTTACGTGTGTTGGGTGTGTGTGTGTTGGGTGTGTGTGTGTGTGTGTGTGTGTGTGTGTGTGCATGCATGTGACGGATGTAATATATGCATGGGCTTACACAAGCAATTCGACCATTGGTTCATTTCCTCTTAATAGACCCTGTATATAGTATACAATTATACATCTTTCTTATAAGCGTTCTGATTCAGTGTCTCTTTTTCTGTCGCCTATATAATATTAGTAAAGAGGTTACGTATAGGTTGCGTGACTTGCGTCTCATGCGCCTCTGTGTTAGAGAGCGTGTGGATCGCCGATTGCTTCCCGATGCTGGCTTATTTCAGAGATTTAAAATCGGGGTGTATACCACGGTCCGCACACGGTGCACGACCTTAAATGGCGTGATGCCCAGTGTTATTTCAGTTATGGTTTTTCAGTTACAGTTACAGTTATAGTTATCTAATTTATGATTTTTCAGTTAAAGTTATAGTTAAAGTTAACTGAAATCAGATTTTTCAGTTTCAGTTATTTTTTTTGGTTTTTCAGTTACAGTTTAAGTTATTTCTCTTTATTTTTCAGTTATAGCATCAGTTATTTTTTTCACAAGTCATAACTAATGACACACTGACCACAAGTATTCTGAACAGTTACCAGAAATATTTACGCAGCAAATCAATGCAATTTAACGTATTTTCGGTTTACTTTAAGGAAAACACGACGTTCCAGATTAACACTTGCTCTGTTCCGCTTTCGTGCACATAAATCCCCACAAAGTGGCACAAACTGAGAAAACACGCTTAACATAATCATGCTTTTTACTTTTCGACCACTATTTGGCTTAAACATTATTCTCGTATTTGTGGATTGTTTTACGAATTTACGGTTTAGCGCCAACGACAACACAATGAAAGGAAAAGGAACATAAAAACTGGTTAAACGAACATAGAAAACTGAAAGGAACCAGAAGTGAAACTAGCATAGAAAACTGAAAAGAAACCAGAAGTGAAACTAGCATAGAAAACTGAAAAGAAACCAGAAGTGAAATGAGTATAGAAAACTGACCGTATAGACTAGAGTAGGATTACTAATCAAAAGTAAGTAAGAAAAACACTCATGTTTTATTTTTCAGTTAACTTTTGTTATTTTTCAGTTATACAGTTTTCGTTTTTCAGTTACTATTACAGTTTCAGTTATTCAGTATTTTTCAGTTTCAGTTACAGTTACAGTTAACTGCAAGACATTTTTCAGTTATTTTGCTATTTCAGTTACAGTTACAGTTAAAAGAAATAACACTGGTGATGCCCATTCAAACGAGCAGCGGTGGTGAAGGATTTCGCCCGATCAATTCGTTGAAAATTGAACAGGGTTGACGTCATATACAGTCGCTATATAAATTGTGTACATTTACATTTACATTATACAGTGGCGTTCAAAGAGAAAGATATATAGCAGCTGAGCAGTGCCCAAAAGTATCTTTCTGACTATAATTATGCGAAAGCCGTTATCTGCGACCTCATCTCGTTCCTTGCGCTCTGCTGATTGGCTTGATCTTTTTGTTAATAGGACTATATATATAGGACTGCCTTGGCTCAACGCCGGGCATTTGCTGTGTTTGGTCCCTCTACTTGGAATGACCTTCCCCCTCACTAAGGGCTAAACTATAATGACTGGATTTTTCTTTTTGGTATCTCGTTCCTTAAAGACGTTTTTTATTTCATAGTTTAACGTCATCATATGACATCAAAGGCCGTTGACGACAATTCAAAATTATGTACAATACAGTTGAAACATTCTTTTCCCCGGGGTTTTCGTGCTGAGAGCGCCTCTGAATAGTTATTCTGAGAGAGGCGCTATATAAATCTTTAGATACGATACGATACGATAACTAATTGTCCCATGCAGAGATAGGAAGTCTATCGTGGATTAAGCTTATAATAGTCGATTTGCCCAGTTGCAGGTATCGTCATCAAGGTGACGTTTTGTATGACGTCACAAAACTCTGCAAATAATAATATATCGTAATCAACTTGAAGAATCGAATGACGTCACAACGACTTATCTTCCGTAAGGTCGAAATCAACGATCTCTTATATATAACGGTCGAAATAAATGATGAAATATGATCTTTTAAGGGCATTTTTATAGCGCATTAAATTTGTGAATTTGTTAAATGACCTGCGATGTTTAAAAACTTTTGCAAAACCGACTTTAGGCCGTCAAAGAGAATAGGTGTGATATAATTATAAACCCATAATATGACTAGGAATGTAGCGAAACGCGCTCTCGTGCAAGACCTGTCTTGTTAAAGCGCGCTATAAATTTTCATTTGTATCGTATTGTTTTGTGTTGTAGGGCCTATAGTAAGTTTTATGTCTAAAGATTTTGTTGATAATGGCTGGGGGTCCACAACAGTATGGTTGCGCACTGCAAAAGCCATGCAAAACTAGCTTTAAAATTAAATTTAAAAATGTCATATATGCAGTGCGTTTGCAGACGGTTCACTGAAGCACGCACTTACTTACTTACTTACTTATATTTAAAGATAATAGACATTACAGCGTATATTAAATATGATGTTTAAGTTTAACTCTACATAATTACGTAATTATTTATTGCTTAAAAACTAGTTATTCGTCGATTTCCTTCCTATAGAAACCGCAGTGCATTTTGGTATCTGTAAAAACGACGTTTTACACAATTGCCGCTTGGAGCGCCAGACTCAATGGCGTCCAACGACTTTACACAGGGACTATCCAGTCCTGTGTATTCGAGGTCCTTGCCAAAAAAGTTTGTCATAAACTCGCAAATGTAACGCTTATTAATTGGGAAAAATTCAAACGTATACTATGTAAGGTTCGGTCTTTGGCTGCCTTAAGATGTCTCTAAAACTAAACGCAATTTTGCTGTCGTAAACCTCCTTTTATATGCTGTCGATCGACGTTATATAATCCTAAGCATGCAGTACGACTAAACTTACTTGCGGGATCTCTGGCGTTTGGTAAAACAACGTAAATCCCCTTATATATGTACTTTATGTGCATATATATTGACGTGCAAGATGGGCTCTGGCGTGGATTTTAATATCCCGTAACCCAAGAGATCTTTAAATAACAATAATAAAACGCTTGGTAGGCCTATAGCGCCGTACTCAGTCGAGGCCGAAGGATAGGGCGCTGTAGGCCTACATGAGTTCAATAAATCAATGACAGTCACATGATTGTTTAAAAGTCTTGAGCTGTCATTCAAATGTCTCCAGAGAGGGGGCATTCTTTACATGGTCTGAAAGACTGCTCCACGCAGTGGATCCTGCGACAGAGAAGGACCAGTCGTCAAACCTCGTAGAAGACCGAATGTTATTCACTGCTTTGAGAGTTATCAAGCGCAGTTTGTAAGTGATCCGCTGAGAAACACGCAGCCATGCAGTGTATAGGTTATCGCGCAGCAGATCAGTGAGGTGATCGAATTGTGTCTGGCCGTATACATGACACGTGCAGCAGTTGAGTTGAGTTTGTCGTTGCCCTAGAATGAGCCGAGGGACAAGAAGAAAAACTTTAAAAACTACAGAATATATGCCCTTATACAATCAGAAGCACTAAGATTGGCTTGTGGGGCAGCTAAGGGTATGCGGCCTGTCTATTCTATTTCAGCGCCTGAAAACCTCTCTTTACCAGTGAAGACACTGGCCCGGGTCGGGAGCGCCTCTGCTTTTGAGTGGCGCTATATAAATGCTCGATTACGATTACGATTCGTTCATCCCTTCCTTTCCTTTCGTCTCTTCCTGCATGCATGCCTGCCTGTTCGTTCCTCTCTGTGAAGACACTGGCCCGGGTCGGGAGCGCCTCTGTTTTGAGGTGCGCCATATTTAAATGATCGATTACGATTACGATTACGATTCGTTCATCCCTGCCTTTCCTGTCATTTCGTTCCTCGTTGCCTCCGTCTGCATGTTTGTTCCTGTCCTGCTATTTTCTCCAATTGTGTCCGTTGACTGAGTGTTTGATTTATGGCGAATGGAGGACAACTGTCGTCCATTGACCGGTTCGTACATCAGTCACCAGCTGCTGGTGATCCAACCGACCAACCACATTGCATCCAAGACATTTCCAACAACAAACGGATATCGCTGAGAACAACAACGCTTTCCTTATAATGACCGTATATGCCTATATTGTATCGACTTGACCTGAAATTCTTTGATGATTGAGTGTAAATTTTGGATTTGACAAAATTTAGAGATCCGCCACCTCTATATATATATGCGCAATTTAACCACTGCCTATATTATAACAGGTGAGCTATGAGCCTAAATTTTTATGTCTAATGCAAAACGTCTTTTGCAAGTAATAACTTAGGCGTAAAGCAGTGTATTATTTGAGCCACTTAAATATTTTTATCAGCTGAGTCAATTGGCACGTGAGTATACCTCGCACTTAAGTAAGGATTCCTCATCCAAGCGATATCACTGTTTACCTCTGTAGATGAGATGAGATGAAAGGAAAGTTGTTAGTCTATTGCAATTGCATTAATAATTGTCTTGGTATTCGTAGATCTATATAACATATAATTATAATGTCCAAATGTGCACGGTTTATGTTGATGAGACTTGATATCGAACAGAAGAAATCAGCAGGGACTCAGTTCCATCGCTCAACGTATCGATCAACTGATTCAGGCACCAATTCCTTCATCGATCCACTGTCTATATGGGTTATACTCATCATCGACTTGACAAACAGATCGATAAAGCAGCCGACTTGTTGAGCGCTTGGCTTGTAAGAAGGAATGCTTGTGCAGGTTCAAACCTTCCATAAGATGGTTATGGTGCAGAGAAAGCAAGTCCCTCAGGCACAGTTACTTAGCAACATCGACTGAAGCTTGCTTTTAAATAGCCTATACACAAGTGTGACCCCCCTCCCTCAATATAGAAAACAGCCTCCTTTCTTTCACTATTCTTCGTTCTTTAAACGTATTCGATTAGCACTTTCCACTGATCAACAATGTTTTCCTATGGAATAGCCAATTGATCTTTGCTCTTTACCTCCATGTAAATGTGGGCTATATTTGGGTTCATTAGTTTATTTCAGTTTGATTAAGACATCTTCCGAGTCTCCGCCATCGTACGAGTAAAAAACCGATTGCGATTATCCGGCAGAATGTCCGGAGGGTTTTTTGTCTCTTAACAGCCAAGGTCCGTCTGCCAGTCTGCCTACAATCAGTTTGCCAATGAAGTGGGCATAATATATCTCAGTTGCTGGCGGTGGTGGTGGTGGGGTATAGTTGCTGCCACTGCTACTGCTGGTGGCGAAGTTTGTTGAGCGCGGCGGCGGCGTCGGCGCCTCCCCATCGGGCATGAGGCGACGTTGATGGGCACAGCATCTGCGTTTGCAGCCTCCGTTGCCGCCAGCACCCTCTAGTGTTGCTCGAAGCCTATTGGCCGGCGCGGCGCAGTCGTTCCTGTCCCGCAGCGAAGCCCATCAGGCATTGCGCCAATGACATCATGGCCAATTAGCTGTGACAGACAAACAGCCGCAGCTGACTATCGTCGTCTCTCAACCTATAATAGTCAGATCGCCGCGCGGCAACTTGTTTGCCTCCGAGACAATACGAAGGCAGCGGTTCCTCTCTGCGAAGTCTGCGGGCGACGACTCCTCCTTTGTTGCCTTTTATGATCGAAATTATAACTCCAGGCGAGCGAGCGAACGAGCGAACGAGCGAACGAGCGAACATCCCGCCAGCGACTCATACACCATCTCTGGCTCCTGGCACCTGGAATTAGGAGAAGAGCGACACCTATTCTCCTCAAGGCAAAGCTGCTGAGAGAGGATCGGAGACTTCCGCTTGCATCACCTGAAGCGTGACTGAAACTATCGATACTTTGATTAACTTAGGCTCGAGAAGCCCTGAAGCTGAACGGCTTATGAACTCATCATATACAGGCGTCGAAGTGGAACAGCTGATTGGTGTTTACGGCTGACAAGATTCTGACCGTTTCAGCCGCAGCTGTAAGACTCCTAGCATCAAAGAAGATTTAAAGTCCCATCAGGATGTCTTTTCTAACGCTGGATACGAATGCATGGCAGGTAAGCCAGAGGCATTCTCTGTGTGAACACTATAGATCTATACGGTTAGATCCCATGGATACATCCCACCCATCCACACATTGACACACAAACACCTATGCATATACATGTATACAAGCCCAAGACCAGCTGCATGAGCACAGTGCTGCAGTTTTATTATATAGAGCAGCTGTAGGCCTATATATGTCTGCTGTGCATTGATATTACGTAACTATTCTGATAGCAGAGGAGACTGGTTGCCTGTTTCTATCTTTGAAGATCCTGCAGCCTTATTGAATAGAGTTTTGGCTGATGACGACCAGGACTTCAGTCATGTTCAAGCGTTTCAGTTTAAGCATTGTTGGTTAGATAGAGGTTTATGAGAACGAGAAATTGCACTGAACTTTATGTAGCGCCTTTACACAGATTAAGATCTCGCATCAGCAAACTTCTGCTGCAGATGCGGATCTTCGTTATCAATCAATCAATCATAAGATTTATATAGCGCCTCTTCAAGGGTTGACACACAATCTCTTATGCAGAGATGGATTAGCTGTTTACGACGTATAGATATATAGAGAATAATTTGCAAAAGTCAGTTCATCAAGTTTTGAGGTTTATGCCATTCTAAATATACGCAAAGGATAGGCCTATTGTATTGTATTTAAACATTTGTAAAGCGCCTCTAGTATACGGTGAACCGTTCAGAAACGCTCCCATGCAGTGTGCAAGACCCCGCGAAAAGAAGCAGGTTTCAAGAAAAGCGAAGGAAGAAGAGAGACTGCTAGACAGAATTATATATAGCGAACAGAGGGAAAAAGCGCATTCCACCGAGAGGGACCAATTGAAGGCCTATACATGTGAGCCTATTTTATTGAGATATAACAGACCTGTCCAAAAAATCTTCTCTCAAACTTCAAACTTCAATCGCGTATAGTTCTTATCCCTGCATGCATGCCAGGGCCTGCAGGAAGAGCTTAGGTTTCTAAATTTCTGTCTCACTTGCACCGCCTTGTGAAGTCAGTTATAAAATGAGTATACACTACATATCAACGCACTGTCGGCATAAAGTGGTTAAGTGGAGACGGCGAAGGATAGCAATAGCAAACTATAGTATACATCATATATACGTCGAAGTTACGAAACTATATCGGTGCTATAGTAAAAGTGATGTTCTTGTTCTTCTTCTTATTTGTTGTATATAGGCCTACCTGTATATATATACAATGTTGTGTAATGTTGGTAACATGAGATTCCGATGAATGTATCAAGAGTCACATATTGTGCACGAACTTAATAACATGGAGCACTGCTTGGGAGATTCTATGTCTTGCTCTCTATATATAGACGGAGTTATAACGTCCTTCTATATATGCATACTGGCATACTGCACCTGTATGTTATAGGATTATGTATACAACGACGTCCGCTTTCCTTTAATGCATGCTTAGACTAATAAGTGACGTTATCATATAATATTATGCATCCACCCATCATGGAAAGTATTATTATTACACGGTATAAACCTATAATTTCCCAGGATCATATCTTCACTTATGAATGCTGGTTATTGCAATCTCATATAGGTCACATATAGACATAATGCTTACTGAATTACCATCATCTTCTGTGTTTTCTCGAGCAGATGTCGAATTTCATAAACGCATACACGAATGAGCGAGACAACACGTCTACATTAATCTCATGACTTCTAAAGCGCAAATCTGATAATGAACCGTGTATCGGATTTCACATCCGCACCATGCATGCAATCGCATAGCTATAGTATAGCAACAGTTGAATGCATGACCGGCGCCTGTCCCATCAAGGGCCACCACTGCAGAGCAATCGATCTTCTCCTTTGTCACGTAATTATAGGCGTTGCATTGTCTGCGAATTTCAAGAGCTATATATTCGGTCGTTCCCCATATTGACTGTTTCGTACAGATTTCAGAGTCAGTCTAATTGGAGGTATCATGTGTCCAAGAACGGAAGAGATCTCTCGAACATCAGCAGTCGAATGATTCAGCTTTTGGGCCTGCAGTGCATGTGTATACTGGTATTTAAGTTATAATACTGCAAGCCCGGAGGATCAGATATATAGTGCATGGGTGGTATAGTCTTCGTATAGGCCTGTACCATGATGCAAACGTCAAATTGTTCATTGTGTCTTTGGGCATTGAGAGGCAGTGCAACAATATGTGTGACAGCTTACGTCAGACTTGTATACGTTGAAGTCGATCAAAACATCTCTTATCAACTGTACTCGTTGATTTTCTATACAGACTCTGAAATACTGTTCCACTAACTTTTGACAGCATATATATATACAGTACAACAAAACCGAAAACAATATGTGTGACAGCTTACGTCAGACTTGTATACGTTGAAGTCGATCAAAACATCTCTTATCAACTGTACTCGTTGATTTTCTATACAGACTCTGAAATACTGTTCCACTAACTTTTGACAGCATATATATATACAGTACAACAAAACCGAAAAACCAGGATTAAAAGTCACCATATATGTATTTATATATATATATATATGTAAGCTTATATATGTATATATACACACATCGCGCCGTGTGGATGGCAATTTGCAAGGCGTGTGATTTCATAATGATGACATCAATGTAGACTAATATATGGCGCGAAATGTCATCGGTCAATCTCTCTTATTCTCTTGGCACATCCAGTCCTTTCATTTCTTCTCTTCTTATCATCTTGTCGCGTGGATTCTCTGTACGTTTGTCTATATGTGTGTTTGCGTATAGGCCTACGTCTCTTTCTATCACTCTATGTATCCTTCTGCTTGACTCTTATATATATATATATATATATATATATATATATATATATATATATATATATATATATATATATATATATATATATATATATATGTCTCTCGTTTCGTAGATTGCGTCTTCTTCGATTCGTCGTCTAAATTTGTTCCTTTATATCAGCATGGCCTTGTGTATACATGCATGAAGTGTCGCCTGTTCCATGTATTCGAGGAAGATTTTGTTCTCGTTCTTTACATGCATGTGTCGAAACACACAGATCTTTCTTTTTTCTTTTTCTTTCTCTCTCTGTCTCTCCCTGTCTCTGTCTGTCTATCTGTCTCTCTCTGTGTGCCTGTCTGTCTGTCTCTTTTCTGTCTGTCTGTCCGTCTCTCTCTCTATCTGTCTGTCTCTGTCTCTGTCTGTCTCTGTCTCTGTCTCTGTTTCTGTCTCTGTCTGTCTCTCTGTGTCTCTGTCTCTGTCTCTCTGTCTCTCTGTCTCTGTCTCTGTCTCTGTCTCTGTCTCTGTCTCTGTCTTTCTCTCTCTGTCCCTCTCTGTCCCTCTCTGTCCCTCTCTGTCTCTGTCTCTGTCTCTCTGTCTCTGTCTCTGTCTCTGTCTCTGTCTCTGTCTCTGTCTCTGTCTCTGTCTGTCTCTGTCTCTGTCTCTGTCTCTGTCTCTGTCTCTGTCTCTCTGTCTCTGTCTCTGTCTGTCTGTCTGTCTGTCTGTCTGTCTCTCTGTCTGTCTGTCTGTCTCTCTCTCTCTCTCTCTCTCTTCTCTGATAATTCTAAGCACCATCCATCCGTGCACCATAGCTGTCTGCTTGTCTAAATCTGACTGACTCTTGACTCTTAACTCTTGACCTGAAACTGAACCTGACCCTGCATGCCTATCGATTTTTTACTGAGTGCCTAAAAATAAGCTGGCTCCATGCGAAACAAGGCAAGTGCGTACAGATATACCGAAATATGTAACAAAGATGCATGGCATAAATTCAAATTGAAATTCCCAATAATTGCATATATAGGTCTCATTGACCCCAATATCGAAGTGAAAACTGAAACGAATAATTACCTATTTGTATTTTCGTCCCTTGACTATGTATACTTGGCCTATGTAGCCTATACTTGGCGCCACTCATTCGGACAAGCCCAGTATATATAGATAGGCTATAATATGGACCTCAACACGAATTTAACAGCGTTCCAGCAGACAGACAACCATCTACTTCTTCTGTAAGTATATTAGAGGCCTAAATGCCTGCATGATAGAGCCTGAAAATGCCTATAAATAATGAAACAAGCATGTACATATTATACTACATAGGACGAAACAAAGAATGACCGAAATGACGTATATATGAGCATATATTATATATGATTGAGAGTCCTATCCTCGGGCTATTCTATTCTTTATGCATACAATGCACGCATTATGCCATTATGCCTCACACAAACTAGATATGCTATACAGACCCAGATTGAGCCTATCCGTCCGCCCGACTGTACGTCTATTCGTCCGTCCCCATAGACTCTTTGTCTATAGTATTTTGCCTGTTCTGTATGCTTAGACTTGCACTGCACCAAACTTCCAGATATTAATACATCATGCTCTATATGCATGCTACACATCGATACGGGCACGAGACAGGTAGACTTGTTACTGGCGAAACCTGTTAAGGTATGCATTCCGAGCCATGCATGCATGGTACAAGGTAAATGCATTTGGCGAAGAGGTCTAGGCGAGTATTAACGACTGTAGTCTCTTGATGAAGCCCTCCAGCGTCCAACCGTCTCTTCCTTCCTTCCTGCAGCACGCCTCCTCTTCCTGCATGTAGAATCGCTTCGTCCCTCTTCCTTCGTCTCGCAAAACACTGCAGGCTTCAGTTCTTACGGCGGAGTCCGTGCGTTGATCGAGGTTTTCTGTCATCATCCATCTATAGCTTTGGTCGAACTGCAATTTTTCTTCGTGGTCATATATACGTATATATAATACGTCTTAGTTGAGTTGTAATTATTGTAATTGAACATTTATATAGCGCCACGTTGAGATTCAGAGGCGCTCCCGACCCAAGTTCAGGTATCTAAGGCTTCTATACTTGTGTATACCTATAGCCACCCATGCATGCAGTGTTACGGGGTAAGTGGTAACGTAATAACGGCCTACCAAAGAGGGGATAGCAAAGGGGCGTATGCACGTGGTCATTGTCTTAGTGTTCAGCAATGGACATTTTTATTAAGAGATCTAAACGCCAACTTCGTGCGTGGGAGTCCGTGCATTATTGAATCAGAGAATGGTCCAATCTAAGCCTAAAACTTTTATAGCGCCGTATTAGTAATGCATATAATATTATAGTATATACGGCACCAGTCGATGGTCTGTTTTAAGCAAAATCACATTCCCAAATTGGGGAAGGTTAGGAATACCTTATAAACAGGTAAGACATTAGAAGAGGCAAGACATTACAAACAGGTAAGATAAAACATACTAAACGGGTAAGACATTATAAACAGGTAAGACTAAGATAATGAACGGGTAATATAATAGTTGAATAGTTGGAGCAGATAAGGTCGCATAGGCTGCAGATGAGAATTAATGATTTGCGATCAAATGACGTGCGTCAGTATATGAACAGCGCGTGCCATGATGCCCCAAATGACTCTTTCAATAGGGGTTCGGTGTCGCCCATTTGGCCTCACCCCCTATTGATTAAGATGTCGCCAACGAATTCTGTTTACCGAAGGAAGTGAGCCTATATATGTGGGTGGTACAAGGCATACATGTCATTCACAATAAGGTCGCCTTCCTCTTCTCCTCCTCCTCCTCTTCTTCCTCCTTCTCCTCCTCCTCTTCCTTCTTCTCTTATTTCTGCTCTGTTGGTAAACTGGAAGTGTCTGTCTACCCGTCAATTAAATATCCACTTCCGTTTGTCTGGCCGTCAGAAGCCTACAATTTTATCTTGAAACTGTATAATTACACATGGAGTGTATCCTCCCTGTCCATTTACACAACGTACCGGTACAATAGAGCTACATAATGTATAAGTAAGTATGTAAATAGACATCGAACTCTTTAGAAGACCATGGTCAGTTATGCGCATCATCCAAATCATCGATTCACTGCATGTTAAAACCCCCCAAAGTTTTGACTTAAGCCCTGCTGTCCCCCAAAATCCGGCCCTCGTAGGTACTCTGTCCCCCAAAGTTATGTATAGATTTTCGCCTCTGCGCATCATCTAAATTGTCAATTCACTGCATGCTAAAACGTAGGCTATATATTTTTAAAGAAATGAAACGATTGTCGCTATTATCACTTTTACTATATATATAGTATACGGTCTCTGTCTGCATAATATTCCAATGAGTAGAGTTGGTGTCATTTTAACCAATGGCATGCAGTTAACCTAAGTCCGTGATTCTGGTTATGAAGTCATAAACTGTAGTCTCGGAATGCAAAGCAGATAGTGGCGCCGTCAAACGAATGCCAGGCAAATAAACACGAAGATGTTCGGCGATACTGTCGTGTCTCGCGCAGATGAACAGGTTGACTGTATCGTTCGAAAGAGGTCGCGACCTGGTTACGTTTTCGAACTTATTTTTATCCCTCCATCCGTGTGATTGGGCGCCATTTTGCCATGCATGGTCAACTTAATGGCGACTGATCATATATTGAGTGCCTGAATATTTAACTTTAATGTTTCGTGTTGATTTCATTTCGTTCAGTCGATGTTTAACATCTGTTAGAATCTTACTAACCACACTTAGGTCCTCACTAATATCAAAACACGTACGTCGTATAGGTAGGCCTATATGGGAATGTAAAAGCCATGAGAACAAGGCTTGTAAGTGCTACCATTTCTTCTTACTGTAAGGGTCATCATTACTTCGGCTGTGTGAACCATTCTAATGAATAAAGGCAGACAAACAGAAACACAAACGGAAACAAAGACATTAACATAGACATATCCAAACACAGTCAAAAAGAAACAATACGACTTATATTTGTAAATATAGCGTGTATACTATATATCTATTTAAGTTACATTGAGCCACTGTCTAATGACGATAACGCTTAGCAACGGAAGGATGAAGTATACATGTCACATGCACATTAGTGGACACTCTAAAGGTACAAAAGGTGCATGAGAGTCGCTCCCTGCATTACAAAACGGTCGCTCACTATAGCTCATGACAATTTGCCACAAGCGTCGCATGAGACAGCGTGCCATCTATCGAACTGTTCGGCGACATATAGACCCATTATATCTTGTCCCTTTTTACACAATGCGAAGTTGAGCGGCCTGATACCTGACCATTGCCTGTCTGCGGTTATTTCCTCGTTTGCATTAATTCCTTACATCTGTGGCTTATCCATCCATTTGTTTGGAGATTTGCCTGCGCTCAACGGGTCCGCATTGACGGACACGTTAAACGTATATAAAAGAGCGGCAAAAATTTAAAATAAAAATTTAAAATAAAAAAGTAGAAAGTAAAACTTGAGCATTACATGTAATTCAAAACTGCGAGACGACAAAAAGTATATATATAATTATAATGTTACCTAAGTAGTTAAAGTTAAAATTGGAACATAGATATTATATAGGGGCAGCAAAAGACCCTTGGCAAGTTGGCCTGTGGCGGATTGATTGTAAAGTCCGCCTCTGAATATCTGCTCAATACCAAAACTTTCCTCTTCCAAGACTTTGCCTATTGGGTTAAGCGCTCGCCTTGCAAGCAACGCGGACCATGCGGGTTCGATCTTTCTCTGTAGCATGCATATAAATGTAGACCTTGAACAAATCCTTTCATGCACTGTTCAGAGCCATCGATCAGTGTTTTGTCGGGTTCGATCTTTCTCTGTAGCATGCATATAAATGTAGACCTTGAACAAATCCTTTCATGCACTGTTCAGAGCCATCGATCAGTGTTTTGTCGGGTTCGATCTTTCTCTGTAGCATGCATATAAATGTAGACCTTGAACAAATCCTTTCATGCACTGTTCAGAGCCATCGATCAGTGTTTTGTCGGGTTCGATCTTTCTCTGTAGCATGCGTATAAATGTAGACCTTGAACAAATCCTTTCATGCACTGTTCAGAGCCATCGATCAGTGTTTTGTCGGGTTCGATCTTTCTCTGTAGCATGCATATAAATGTAGACCTTGAACAAATCCTTTCATGCACTGTTCAGAGCCATCGATCAGTGTTTTGTCGGGTTCGATCTTTCTCTGTAGCATGCATATAAATGTAGACCTTGAACAAATCCTTTCATGCACTGTTCAGAGCCATCGATCAGTGTTTTGTCGGGTTCGATCTTTCTCTGTAGCATGCGTATAAATGTAGACCTTGAACAAATCCTTTCATGCACTGTTCAGAGCCATCGATCAGTGTTTTGTCGGGTTCGATCTTTCTCTGTAGCATGCATATAAATGTAGACCTTGAACAAATCCTTTCATGCACTGTTCAGAGCCATCGATCAGTGTTTTGTCGGGTTCGATCTTTCTCTGTAGCATGCATATAAATGTAGACCTTGAACAAATCCTTTCATGCACTGTTCAGAGCCATCGATCAGTGTTTTGTCGGGTTCGATCTTTCTCTGTAGCATGCGTATAAATGTAGACCTTGAACAAATCCTTTCATGCACTGTTCAGAGCCATCGATCAGTGTTTTGTCGGGTTCGATCTTTCTCTGTAGCATGCATATAAATGTAGACCTTGAACAAATCCTTTCATGCACTGTTCAGCAAGGCCGTAGCCAGGATTTTGTTTCGGGGGGTGTTTACTCGTTCTTGAACAATCGCTTAGCGCTCTGACAAGCAACCAAGTCAACCGACTAAAGGGTTTTGGAGGAGCGTTGTGAGCTCTCTAAGCACTGTTACAGTAGTGCTGCATCTTCTAAGTTCACATGAATGCTCTTAGTTCTTACACCGTTTATGTTAGTAAATTCAATATTTATAATTATTATACATTATTTAATTTCGGGGGTGTTTAAACACCCAAAACACCCCCCTAAATACGGCCTTGCTGTTCAGAGCCATCGATCAGTGTTTTGTCGGGTTCGATCTTTCTCTGTAGCATGCGTATAAATGTAGACCTTGAAAAAATCCTTTCATGGACTGTTCAGACTCTTCAGAGCCATCGATCAGTCCTTTGTCGTTAGATAGTGGCGCTTAATAAACACAGAAATAAAATAACAATAAGAAGGGTAGTTGATATATCGTGCTCGGCTGTCAATCTAAACTCTAAAGGTCAGAAGTTGAAGTCCCCGATATGTATATGGCAGATATAGTTGTATCGAGATTTCTTCTTCACCTGAAGCGCCTCTTGCGAGCACAGTGAAAACAGCCAGTACACTGTCCGTACTAGGGGTCTGCGGGTATACCCGTGTATACCCGCGGGTTTACCAGTACCCGACCTGTACCAGCGGGTCGGGTACGGGTCGGGTACGCGTTTCATGGGTCGGGTCGGGTACGGGAAGGGTCTTCACGGGTACGGGTATACCCGGTTCTACTCGTACCGACGTGAAGCTTTAGTGTTACAATGTCACCGTTACATATAACAGAGAATGTAGGCGCACAATGGACCTGACCGGGTCTGCACAGTTTCTGTGTGTTATGTGTGTTTCTGTGTGTTATGTGTGTTTCTGTTTGTTATGTGTGTTTCTGTGTGTTATGTGTGTTTCTGTGTGTTATCTATGTTTCTGTGTGTTATGTGTGTTTCTGTTTGTTATGTGTGTTTCTGTGTGTTATGTGTGTTTCTGTGTGTTATGTGTGTTTCTGTGTGTGTTATGTGTGTTTCTGTGTGTTATGTGTGTTTCTGTGTGTTATGTGTGTTTCTGTTTGCTATGTGTGTTTCTGTGTGTTATGTGTATTTCTGTGTGTTATGTATGTTTCTGTGTGTTATGTGTGTTTCTGTGTTATGTGTGTTTCTGTGTGCTATGTATGTTTTTGTGTGCTATGTGTGTCGTTTGTTTGGCCTTCACGCAGAAGCCTAACATTTTATTTTGAAACTATATAATTACACAAGGACTGCATCCTCCCTTTCCATTTACACAACGTACCAACACAACAGAGCTATAATGTATAAGTAAGTATGTAAATAGACATCGAACTCTTTAGAAGACCATTGGTCAGTTATGCGCATCATCCAAATTGTCGATTCACTGCATGTTAAAACGTAGGCTATAGTTTCTGTATTCTAGGCCTTTATTGCAGAAATAAAACAATAGCTGTCATTTGTTAGTAGGCCTATATTGACACTTCTATATATTCCGATCTCTGTCTGTCAACTGAATAGAGTTGGTGTCATTGCCAGCGGTCGTTAATAAGTTGGTGCCCTGCGCTCGGCTTTCGTGTGGCGCTTTAGAAGTCTGAGTTTACCATTATAAAGATTACGATTTTAACTAATGACAGTTAACCGAAGTCCGTGATTCTGGTTACGAAATCATAAACTGTAGTCTCGGAATGCAAAGCAGATAGTGGCGCCGTCAAACGAATGAGAGGCAAATAAACACGAAGATGTTCGGCGACACTTTCGTTTCTCTGGCAGACGAACAGGTTGACTGTATCGTTCGAAAGAGGTCGCGACGTGGTTACGTTTTCGAACTTATCCTTATCCCTCCATCCGTGTGATTGGGCGCCATTTTGCCATGCATGGTCAACTTAATGGCGACTGATCATACAATGAGTGCCTGAATATTTAACTTGAATGTTTCGTGTTGATTTCAGTTCGTTGAGTCGATGTTTAACATCTGTTATAATCAGTGTTTCCGTTAACGCCCAAATGGCCGTTTTTACGTCCTTAAAAAATGTCCAAAACGTCCAAATTCTTCGGGCAAGGCGTAAGGAAAATTCCAGTGGTGAGTCGAATACGTCCAGATGTCTATCGTCGGACGTATACACACCAAGCACTAAGGCTAATTAGATATTAGTTCGTCATTATGTGGACTGGTCTGCAGGTTGAAGCTGGGTGCCTCTGTTTACAACATACGATGGCCTATTTTGATAGCTAACGGGATACGATTGCACGGCGCCGGGCGCCCTCCGACCGGTCAGCGATGGTCAACGCGATTATGTTCTCACTGACACTGATCTTATCCTCAAGTTAGTGGAGTAATCTTGGTAGTGTACTAGTCCAAGATCTTTCCACCTACTCTGTATTACATCGCCCTGGCCCTGGCCGTGTCAGCTTTCATGCCTGTCAGCCGCTGGACCGCAGCACCAAACTAATTTCACTGACTCGACCGTTTCTTCTCACTAGTTCATTTTCTAGAGAGCGGCTGACGCAACAATAGGAAGAATGTGGAAGTTCGTCGTGCGTTCAGGCGCAACACGTGGAAGTAATACCACCGAGGAGCGACATAGGCTATAAACGTTAAGAAAGATATTGTTGCGCCAATTAGGCTATAAACGATTTGCTATGTAACGTCGTAAAAGCAAATACGGCCACTAAAGTACCATCGACAAAGATCGTGCTGAAATACAACAGCAACTGGGATAAGACGTACGTAGGCCTATAATTCTTGGGTCAAGCATAAAGATGGGCGGATGTTTTGCAAAGTCTGCTCTGCGGCCAATAAAGGCAACAGCTTCGCTAAGGAGGGTGCAGGTAACTACTGCATTGTACTTTTCTTTGTGGATTATGAAGTTTGAACCGATTGCTTTGGGCCTTTAGCGGTTTTGGACGTGCCTACAGCATACCTGTATTATGCCGTTATTGTATTGCATTGTATTGCATTTGGTCATTTATAAAGCGCTTCTATCAGCAAGAGCCTTTCAGAAGCGCTCCCAGTGCGAGCAACCCCGACAGAAAAGACAGGATTTTAGTTTTTTTAAAGATGAGGAGCGACTACCAGAGAGGATGGCAGAGCAGACCGGTTGGGAAGTGTTTTATTGTAAAACAGTCATTACAATTTTCATAACTATTTCGTATAACTTTACAATCCACTATATATTTACAGTATTCTTTCACAGCCTCATATAAATTATGCAAAAGCCCTAGCCATTACAGGCAAATTGATGATGATGATGATGATGATGATGATGATGATGATGACGACGATGATGATGATGATGAATACGGCAATTTCTACAGCACCGTAACACGGCCCATGCCGTTACAAGGGTGCTTTAGTCAGGATACGCTAACTTAAAATAATGTGTCTTGAATCTAGACTTAAATGACTCCAAGGATGTTGCTGAACATATTATAATTTATTTTGTAGGCCTATACATATAGGTAACTTGCAATCAAGTGCCTTATCCAAGCTATAAAAATCGCTATAATTGATTCGCTAATAGATGTTGTATGACGTCTAGCAATATAATAATATTAAGCTTACGTAATACGCCAATGGAATCATTATTAGTGCGCCAGCCTATGCATGGGTTGTCGTGTGGTACAGTACGAGTTATCTCGTATATATATACTTGGCGCCGTAGGTCACAAAAATATATACGAGTTATCTCGCACCGGGCGGTCCTTCAATTGACTCATTCGATTTTATGACTGCTGTTCGACATTGGAGATCGGAAAAGAAATGGAGACTGAGTGCATTGTATCGGCCAAAAGTCCCAGAGTTACAGTGATTTAATGTCTGTTTATTGCTGACAGTGTTACATTTTCTGCTTGTTTATGCATTAGTTTTACTGTTTTTTGTCGTAGAGAAACTGTCGTTGGAAGTTCAAAATATTGTCCTAAATATTGATAATAAAGTTTGTGATTGTATATTCTTTCTGTTATATCATATACGCCCGGCGTGATCGCCGCTAGAAATTAGCTACGTCCAAAATTCCAGGTCGGGACGTACGTACGTCCTCTTTTTTGACTCTAACGGAAACAAATAATCTTAAAAAAACAAGATACTATATAACAACTTCATAGACTTCAGACAAGCTTTTGACAGCGTCTGGCAGGAGGGGCTATGGCAGGTGTTGAGGCACTTTGGAGTGCCTGAGAAACTGGTGAGATTATTGGAGGACCTGTATAGCAAATCGATCAGCGCAGTGAGAGTGGACGGAGAGCTAACAGAATGGTTTAGAACGGCTGTGGGGGTAAGACAGGGATGCGGATTGTCACCAGATCTCTTCAATCTGATACTGGAAGCAGTAATGAATTTGGCGTTGAATAATGCTGAAGAAGGAATACTTATAGGAGGCAGAAGACTCAATAATCTTAGATTCGCGGATGATATAGACCTTGTGGCGGAGAGCAAAGTACAGCTACAGGAGCTGACCAACAAAGTGGACTCCAGTAGCAAAAGACTAGGGCTCAGGATCAACGCCCAAAAGACTAAAACAATGACAGTGGGGAAAGGACAGCTATAGATCTATAGCTAGGAGGCACTGGACATCAGATTGGGAGGAGAGGAGCTGGAGCAAGTAACCGAGTTTGCATATCTAGGAGGGCTTATTACAGAAGATGCCAGATGCACAAAAGACATCAAACGGAGAAGTACTCTAGCGTGTGCAATGTTCGGTAAACTAAATAAGATCTGGAAAGATAAAAGCATATCAACGAGAACCAAGATGAAGTTATACGAAACCTTTGTCATACCGGTACTACTATATGGCTCGGAATGCTGGTGCCTGAGGAGGGAGGATGAGAGGAGACTCTTGACGACCGAAATGAGCTGGCTGAGAAGAATAAAGGGCAGGAGCAAAAGAGATAGGATTAGAAATGAGGTGACTAGAAGAGAGCTGGGACAGACGGATACAATTGTCGTGATAGAATAAGGAAGAAAAGGCTAAAGTGGCTGGGACATGTGATGAGAATGGGCAATGACAGATTACCATCGATGGCTTTACACGGATATGTGGAGGGAACTAGGAGTAGAGGAAGACAACAAAAGACATGGATGGATAATATACGAGAGGATCTGGAGAGAATGAAGATGAACATTGCAGAAGCAAAGGAACAAATCAAGGATAGAGAATTCTGGAGACGACAAGTTGAGGACTCATCGTTGGCCTTGGCCTGACGGAGGAGAAACAAAGAAGAAGATAATCTTACTAACCACACTCAGGTCCTCACTAATATCACAACTCGTGCGTCGTATACGTATATGGGGAATGTTAAAGCCACGAGCACAAGGCTTGTCCGTGCTACCATTTCTTCTTACTAGGCCTATATACATGTGAGGGTCATCATTACTTCGGATATATGTGAACCATTCTAGTGAATAAAGGCAGACAAGCAGAAACACAAACAGAAACAAAGACATTAACACAGACATATCCAAACACAGTCAAAAAGAAACAATACGACTTATATTTGTAAATATAGTGTGTATACTATAGCTATCTATTTAAGTTACATTGAGCCACTGTCTAATGACGATAACGCTTAGCAACAGAAGGATGAAGTACATGTCACATGTACATTAGTGGACACTCTAAAGGTACAAAAGGTGCATGAGAGTCGCTCCCTGCATTACAAAACAGTCGCTCACTATAGCTGATGACAATTTTCCACAAGCGTCGCATGAGACAACGTGCCATCTATCGAACTGTTCGGCGCTATTATAGTCCTATTATATCTTGTCCCTTTTTACATAATGCGAAGTTGCTAGGCCTGATACCTGACCATTGCCTGTCTGCGGTTATTTCCTCGTTTGCATTAATTCCTTACATCTGTGGCTTATCCACCCATTTGTTTGGAGATGTGCCTGCGCTCATCGGGTCCGCATTGACGGACACGCTAAACGTAAAAGAGCGGCAAAAATTTAAAATAAAAAAAGTAGAAAGTAAAACTTGAGCATTACATGTAATTCAAAACTGCGAGACGACAAAAAGTATATATATATAATTATAATGTTACGTAAGTAGTTAAAGTTAAAATTGGAACATAGATATTATATAGGGGCAGCAAAAGACCCTTGGCAAGTTGGCCTGTGGCTGATTGATTGTAAAGCCCGCCTCTGAATATCTGCTCAATACCAAAACTTTCCTCTTCCAAGACTTAGCCTATTGGTTTAAGCGCTCGCCTTGCAAGCAACGCGGACCATGCGGGTTCGATCTTTCTCTGTTGCATGCATATAAATGTAGACCTTGAACAAATCCTTTCATGGACTGTTCAGACTCTTCAGGGCCATCGATAAGTGCTTTGTCGTCAGATAGTGGCGCTTAATAAACACAATAATATAATAAAAATAAGAATTGTAGTTTATATCGTGCAGCGTGCTCGACTGTCAATCTAAAGGTCAGAAGTTGAAATCCCCGATATGTATACGGCAGATATAGTTGTATCTAGATTTCTTCTTCATCTGCGCCCCCTTTGCGAGCGTAGTGAACCTTTCTAGTACGGACAGTATACTACTGTCCGTACTAGGGTGTGCGGGCATACCTAAGAAGGGTAGTTACCCGCGGGTTTACCCGTACCCGACCTGTACCCGCGGGTCGGGTACGGGTCGGGTACGCGTTTCATGGGTCGGGTCGGGTACGGGAAGGGTCTTCACGGGTACGGGTATACCCGGTTCAACTCGTACCGACGTGAAGTTTTAGGGTTACAATGTCACCGTTACATATAACAGAGAATGTAGGCGCACAATGGACCTGAACGGGTCTGCAACGTTTCTGTGTGTTAGGTGTGTTTCTGTGTGTTATGTGTGTTTCTGTGTGTTATGTAGGTTTCTGTGTGTGTATGTGTGTTCATGGGCGTCGAGAGCCAAATCGGGCCCCTGGGCAGACACCCATCAGGGCCCTCGTTTTTATTATTAAGCCCAAGTCTGGTGTAGCCTAAGCCTGAAAAACGCTATCAAACTACATTTAATGAATAATAATAATAAGGGTAATAATAATATAATAACAGGGCTTTTTTAGTGTGCAGTTCTACACAGAAAGGGCAGTTCTAAATGAATTTGTGCAGCTGTAGAAGCATTTTTGTGCAGTTAAGACTAGTTTTAAAATGTTCATTATCATCCGATTTGGAATAATTCACTATGGCTTTTAAGGGTTCGTGCAGTTCCAAAAATTCTTTTAAGAAGCCCTGAATAATAATAGTAAGAGTATTTGTGAAAATCAATTTCTATTTTAAAAGGTCCATCTATAACTCTAGCCTAATTACAAAGAAATTTACAGAAATTTAATATGAAAATGTGATTATGTGAATGTAATAAATAATTTTTTAAATGACATTTATCGCATTATGATACCCACTTTCAAGAGGTGAGGATACGTCAATTGCTGTGTTGCATTGTCTACATGGACTACGTCAACAACTCGCTCTGTAGCCTACCATGCATGATCACCTCCATGTATACATCTAGCCTACTATCATACTAGCAACGATATTATCAGCTAGATTTGCTGCATCATTCGCATAATTGAAATTGAAAATGCAAGGCTTTGAAGGATTGTTTGTCTCTCGTTTGCATTCCTAGATCCTGACTTTTGCCAATCTATCTTTCCTTTATTGAGCTCCAGATTTCTTATGGTAGGCCTAATTCATCTTCTAATTCGTTATCAACTTAATGGAATTAGGCCTATAATTATAATATCAAATATTGGTAATTTGATATCAATTATTTATTGTGATAAATTACATCCATCTGTAAGTTAAAGTAGGCTATTATTTATTTTGACAATAACTCAAATTTCAATTCAGAAATTTACATCCATTTTATGCCTCCCAGAAAACGAATAATCAATTCTAGGCCGACTGCTGATAAATCTCAAAATAGGCCTACAGTAACTGATAAGCAGTGTTTTTCAAATTCAAGTTAATTTTCAACTATAACGTGGCCTAGAACTTTGCATTACGCACCCCATAATGCAAAGTTCTTGGCCACGAATACGATTCTGGTGGAGTATAGAATTCAGTCAGAAATCTAAATTTGTTTGCATCAGTTAACTTTGCATCAGCAGATAGTCCAAAACCATTCTGATGAGTGATGACCAACTTCAGTTACTGTGCTCACTCCGAAATCTTCTGACTGAGCAACTGAGACTGTGTTAAGTTTCACAGTTATTAAATCGTTTTCGTTAACAACAATATGCTAACCTTTTCAGTCCCATTTCCACCGTCACATTCGTTATTGGCTTACATTTTGGTAAAGAAATTCAATAGATCTATTCAATAGATCTAGTACCTCATTTACTTCATTACCTAGCTATTACATTGAAGCAATTAGACTGCATTAGGCCAAAACCCACAGGTTTCGTCAGTTTAAAAAAACTTTTAGACATTTACGGGCCCCTGCCAGGGGCCCCTGTCATAGAACCGGGCCCCGGGGCAGCAACCCCACCTGACCCCCTCCTCATCGGCCCTGTGTGTGTTTCTGTGTGCTATGTATGTTTATGTGTGTGTTATGTGTGTTTGTGTGTGTTATGTGTGTTTGTGTGTGTTATGTATGTTTGTGTGTGTTATGTATGTTTCTGTGTGTTATGTATGTTTCTGTGTGTTATGTATGTTTCTGTGTGTTATGTGTGTTTCTGTGTGTTATGTGTGTGTTTCTGTGTTTGTATGTTTCTGTGTGTTATGTTTGTTTCTGTGTGTTATGTGTGTTTGTGTGTTGTTATGTATGTTTGTGTGTGTTATGTATGTTTCTGTGTGTTATGTGTGTTTCTGTGTGTTATGTATGTTTCTGTGTGTTATGTTTGTTTCTGTGTGTTATGTATGTTTGTGTGTGTTATGTATGTTTCTGTGTGTTATGTATGTTTCTGTGTGTTATGTATGTGTTTCTTGTGTGTTATGTATGTTTGTGTGTGTTATGTATGTTTCTGTGTGTTATGTGTGTTTCTGTGTGTTATGTATGTTTCTGTGTGTTATGTGTGTTTCTGTGTGTTATGTGTGTTTCTGTGTGTTATGTGTGTTTCTGTGTGTTATGTATGTTTCTGTGTGTTATGTGTGTTTCTGTGTGTTATGTATGTTTCTGTGTGTTATGTATGTTTTCTGTGTGTTATGTATGTTTCTGTGTGTTATGTGTGTTTCTGTGTGTTATGTGTGTTTCTGTGTGTTATGTGTGTTTCTGTGTGTTATGTATGTTTGTGTGTGTTATGTGTGTTTCTGTGTGTTATGTATGTTTCTGTGTGTTATGTGTGTTTCTGTGTGTTATGTGTGTTTCTGTGTGTTATGTGTGTTTCTGTGTGTTATGTATGTTTCTGTGTGTTATGTTTGTTTCTGTGTGTTATGTATGTTTGTGTGTGTTATGTGTGTTTCTGTGTGTTATGTATGTTTCTGTGTGTTATGTATGTTTCTGTGTGTTATGTGTGTTTCTGTGTGTTATGTGTGTTTCTGTGTGTTATGTATGTTTCTGTGTGTTATGTGTGTTTCTGTGTGTTATGTATGTTTCTGTGTGTTATGTGTGTTTCTGTGTGTTATGTGTGTTTCTGTGTGTTATGTGTGTTTCTGTGTGTTATGTGTGTTTCTGTGTGTTATGTGTGTTTCTGTGTGTTATGTATGTTTCTGTGTGTTATGTATGTTTCTGTGTGTTATGTGTGTTTCTGTGTGTTATGTGTGTTTCTGTGTTATGTGTGTTTCTGTGTGTTATGTGTGTTTCTGTGTGTTATGTATGTTTCTGTGTGTTATGTGTGTTTCTGTGTGTTATGTGTGTTTCTGTGTGTTATGTGTGTTTCTGTGTGTTATGTGTGTTTCTGTGTGTTATGTGTGTTTCTGTGTGTTATGTGTGTTTCTGTGTGTTATGTGTGTTTCTGTGTGTTATGTGTGTTTCTGTGTGTTATGTGTGTTTCTGTGTGTTATGTGTGTTTCTGTGTGTTATGTATGTTTCTGTGTGTTATGTGTGTTTCTGTGTGTTATGTATGTTTCTGTGTGTTATGTGTGTTTCTGTGTGTTATGTGTGTTTCTGTGTGTTATGTGTGTTTCTGTGTGTTATGTGTGTTTCTGTGTGTTATGTATGTTTCTGTGTGTTATGTATGTTTCTGTGTGTTATGTATGTTTCTGTGTGTTATGTGTGTTTCTGTGTGTTATGTATGTTTCTGTGTGTTATGTATGTTTCTGTGTGTTATGTGTGTTTCTGTGTGTTATGTATGTTCTGTGTGTTATGTATGTTTGTGTGTTATGTATGTTTCTGTGTGCTATGTGTGTTTCTGTGCGTTATGTGCATGTTTCTGTGTGTTATGTATGTTTCTGTGTGTTATGTGTGTTTCTGTGCTTTATGTATGTTTGTTTGTGTTATGTATGTTTCTGTGTGTTATGTATGTTTCTGTGTGTTATGTGTGTTTCTGTGTGTTATGTATGTTTCTGTGTGTTATGTGTGTTTCTGTGTGTTATGTGTGTTTCTGTGTGTTATGTATGTTTCTGTGCATTATGTATGTTTCTGTGTGTTATGTGTGTTTCTGTGTGTTATGTATGTTTCTGTGTGTTATGTATGTTTCTGTGTGTTATGTGTGTTTCTGTGTGTTATGTGTGTTTCTGTGTGTTATGTATGTTTCTGTGTGTTATGTATGTTTCTGTGTGTTATGTATGTTTCTGTGTGTTATGTATGTTTGTGTGTGTTATGTGTGTTTCTGTGTGTTATGTGTGTTTCTGTGTTATGTATGTTTGTGTGTGTTATGTATGTTTGTGTGTGTTATGTATGTTTCTGTGTGTTATGTGTGTTTCTGTGTGTTATGCATGTTTGTGTGTGTTATGTGTGTTTCTGTGTGTTATGTATGTTTATGTGTGTTATGTGTGTTTCTGTGTGTTATGTATGTTTGTGTGTGTTATGTGTGTTTCTGTGTGTTATGCATGTTTGTGTGTGTTATTTGTGTTTGTGTGTGTTATGTGTGTTTCTGTGTGTTATGTGTGTTTCTGTGTGTTATGTGTGTTTCTGTGTGTTTTCTTATCAACGCATGTGTATCATGTATGCCTGTGTATCTGGAGTCCTGGACTCGGTATACGATTATCTGCAGGAGGAAGAGTATCAATGGTAGAGAAGTCAGATCATTCACCTTCACTTGACGAGATAAAGCCAGTGATATCACTGGCAGTTCAGACCCATGAAAGGCTATTGCCTTTCGTGGGCCTTAGTTCAAGGTATTGCAACAAATGGTGCATCGAGTAAAAAATGACTTCTAGGATCAGTGCTCTCACAAACTCAAACCTGCGACTCCGTATACGCTAGAGATCTACTCTGCAGTTGAACTGTATAGTTGACCTTTTGGAAACTAGAGAAATATGAAGGATGGGCACACACTTCTAAGGTCGTAAACAAAACAAAACTCGACATTGTATACTATAGGTATAGGATATACATCATATAGCTGCATGATAGCTACCATTTCCAAAGCCATGAGTAATTAATTAATTTGAATAATTTTTAATTTAACGTTTGTTATATGGGAGAAGGATAAACGGAAATAGCCCGGCCTCAAATTCGATATGGGGCGTCTGATGTATGTCTGAAAATTTTTAGGTGTATTAAATGTCAATATATAGGCTATTCGTTCATTCGCTAAATTTATTAGGCCTACTCCCAACAAAGCATCATAAAACGCAATATATAAAAACAACGTATGTCACGCAGAATAAAATATTTTAAACAAAATAAAAAACTTAAATAGCAAATGGGACGATTAGAGTTTGTCACGCTCATATATTTAAAAAACAAGTGTCAATATTGTAGGCCTGGTATATATGAATATTGTCATGAGGTAAATGATCCCAGACAAGATTCAACATTTGACTGAAAACAGTGTACACAGCATTCGTTCCGGTAAAACTGTTATAGTTACAGCCTGCAGTGCTATAATTATGTGTGTGATGCTAATAGTTGCTCAAACTGTAATTTACGAAATTGAGGAATAATTAGCAAATACATGTATTTTAGAATTCTTGATTACAATATTGCCAGTGTTAATAGCCTGAAATCGGGAAGCACTATATATATATATCTTCAAGAGCGATTCTGTATTTGATGTAATATTATAGACAAGTTTGCTAACACACAGATTCAAATGACACATTATAGCTATTCCGTTTATACAAAACTCTCAACAGAATACAAACAACCTCTATCTCTGTTTGTGCCTGTGACTGCGTCTGTCTCAGTCTCTACATCACTCTCGTATATCAATAGACAAAGTAATATATATATATATATATATATATATTATATATAGGGACTACACATGTAGAATATATCATCCCGTGATGTTAAGAATGATGACCTATTGAGTGATTGTTATCAAGTCAGCTCAAGAGCAGGGAAAAAGAGATATATACCAGCTGCGAAGAAACGGAAAAGAAGCAGGAGGAGGAGAAGAAGAAGAGAGGAGGAGGAGAAGGAGGAGGAGGAGGAGGAGGGAAGGAGGAGGGGCTGAAGGAGTGACAACTTGTCGTTTAATTTCTCGGGCGGTGACCGGTCAGGCAGAATGATAACTTGTGAAAACACGGGAGTCCATTTAAATGCAATGGTCGGGACTCTTATCTCCCCTTGGTTGGTCAGTTGCAAAATGTGCTCCAGGGTATACGGCGGATGGTGTGGGGAATGTGTATAGGGGCGGGAGACAGAGCGGGAATGGAGGTTACTAAGAGGGAGGACGAGGAGGAGGAGGACGAGGACGAGGACGAGGCGGAGGAAGAGGAGGAGGAGAATAGCGTGACATGTTGTGCGGACAAGAGAGAATTTATATGGATTAACGTATTTAATTATAAATGCCCATTAGCAATGTAAACAGTTGGCATACTATCTGACACAAGTATAGAAAGAGATATATGCAGATATATAGAGACAGAGATCGAGGTATAGGTGTAGTTACTAGTCAGACAGAATGACGTATAGGCCTATACACAGACTTCAGAGACTGAGATATAACGACACGGAAGACGAAACAGGGATATATGGACAAACACAAACACAGACTATATATATATAAAGAGCGATGATAAGCCTATAAAACTGTCATTTAGTGTCATTCTCGAAAACGCTTGATATGCATGATATATGTTCGACAATCTTGAGAAAGTTGTTCCTTAATTATTGGCTGTCGTATGTTTTAATCAGAAGGCCGTACTTCTCAGCGTCGTAATCTTCATCACCACTGTTTCGATTTTGCCTGATGGACCTATAGGAATGTCGAAGCCGCATCGCAGAAGTGAAAAACGACGCTTTATATCCGCTGGGCCATCATGCCACCTCCTTCCATTATAGATGCATTTCCACGACCGCTATATATATATATGCATGTATATGCTGCCTCTTAGTATAACCTCCATTCCCGCTCTGTCTCCCATGCACTTAGAGACACACAGACATCCTGATGACGCAGAAGGCATAGTTAAGGAAAGAGCAACTGATGAGAAGGAGTCACCACTCACTTCCTTCGCAACCCCTCATAAAGTAGGCAACAGATCCAACCCTGTATACTTCTGCAGACGAATTTCCTTCAAAGGACTTCACAACACGTTGCTCATCATTGCACAGCGGAAGAGACAGCAACTGAGGCGAAGATAACATCTCAAGAGGAAGCGCCCTGAGACATTCAGCTGCATGCACATCCCATCGACCCTTTCATTCTCCGCAATTGATGCTCTATCGTCAGTCATGCGTCTCGAGCAAACCACATACACATACACAGACAGACTGATATACAGACAAACAGTTAGGCAGACAGGCACACAGTGGAATAAGACATCCGAGAGCAGCAGATTCACATATTTGGCTGCCTCGCATAATTCGCAATCAATTGTACGGAATAATTTATCTGATGCAGCAATAGTGCATATATGTATGTTTACATCTATGATATATATATACATACATATTCATTTAGAAGCCGCACAATTTAAAACTCGATATATATATATATATATATATATATATATATATATATTATGAGTATATCGTCATTAATCTTGCCCTCGGGTTCAAGTTCGTCCACAACACTGACCGCAATCATCGCTTGCATTCATGGCGCTGAATATTGGCGACCACTTATCCACACACGCACATATACACCCACACATACTCTGTCCATACAGGCGTATTATTACGCGTATACTTAAAAGTTCGTGTTATTCGCATCGACGACTAGAAAGGGTTAATTCGCACCGTTGACTGCAGCGCATGCATAAATGAGTGAATATGAAGTATTAACAGTTTCATGCGAATGTATACGCGCTGGGTCAAACGTAGGTGAACTTTGACATCTGCGGTTCCTTGGATGCGTAGAAGGTGACTGTCTCCGAAGCTATCAGAGGGAATAATTGGACCCAGTTATGTCTTAATAGCGTTATCGTCTATAGTAGTTAGCGTACAGGACAGTCAACCGATAGGTCGGGGGTTCAGATCTCCCGCCGGAGCAGATATTTCTATCGAAATTTTGAGTCCACCAAACAGAGTCGGGCTCGAGTTATCTCTTGGTGAGATCATTAACTTAGAAGGTATACCAAGCATGGAGGCAGTCGAACACATAGACAATACATTTCGCGCATTCTAATTAAGGTGGTCTCGTTCATTGTCTGCAGCTATAGATGTATACAATAGGGCTATTATATTCTGTTCCTCTACAAACACCAAAGTAAAGCAGTCTATATATAGTTGTATAGAGTCTTTAATAAGCAACGGATCTCTGTCTTCCTCGTCTTCCCCTTTCCGTTTAAACTGAGCAGTTGTATATATATGATGAACTTGTATCCATTGTTTTTCGCCCCTTTGTATACGTAATAAGTCGAACTTTTGAAGGTCCAATCTGTCTTTGTAGTTGGATAATTTGGATCGTCACTCATATGAAGTGCAACACCATATATCCATGTGCACCATGGATGTCTTCGAAATAGGCAGATGCTTATCGATAATCGCTCATTTGTATGCAACACACACATATTATTATATCCTATATATACATGTATGTTACTGCCGTTGTGTATAATCCGCCTTATACAGTTGCACAACCACAAAAATAAGCATTAGATGCATGGTCAGTGTCAGTATATACTCTGTAACTCCGTTGGGATATTTTGCAACTATACACTAAGTCAGTTTTCCTCTTCGTTTTTCTTCTGCCTTCAGGCTACGTCGTCCTCGCTTTGTGTAGGCTACCTCTTCCTCGCTCCTCTAGTTTTCGTCTTCCTCGTCTCCTCCTCTTCCAATGTCTCTTCTATTTCTCTACGTCTTTCTCTTCTGTGTCTTATTGTATCTGTATACTTTTTCATTAATTATTCGTCGTCATCATCATCATCATCATCATCATCATCATCACCATCATCATCATCATCATCACCATCATCCTCCTCATCATCATCATCATCATCATCATCATCATCATCATCATCATCATCATCATCATCATCATCATCATCATCATCATCATCATCATCATCATCATCATCATCATCATCATCATCATCATCATCATCATCATCATCATCATCATCATCATCATCATCATCATCATCATCATCATCATCATCATCATCATCATCATCATCATCATCATCATCATCATCATTAGCAGCAGCATCATCATTAGCAGCATCATCATCATCATCATCATCATCATCATCATCATCATCATCATCATCATCATCATCGCATTATTTTTCTTTCTTCTGCTCCAATCCTCTATATTTATTTATTCTTCTATGTCACTGCCTCATCCTCTATTTCCTTTTCTGCATCTTTCTCCAACTTTTTCCTCATCTTCTTTTTTCTGTTCTTGTTCTTGTTGTTCCTCCTCCTTTTCCTCCTCCTTCTCCTCCTCCTCCTCCTCGTCTTCCTCCTCCTCCACCTCAATCTCTTCTTCTTCTGTTCCTTTTCTTCGTTCTCGATACAATCTGCTGCAGCTTGAGTAGAGCAGGCGGCAGTGGTGGTGATGATGATGATGACGACGCTCGAAGCGTTGGTCTCTTCCGTCTCGAGCACCTGCGCAGCGCTCAACGAGGCACAGCATTGGTTGCCTCGAGCCGCCACTCATCTCAGCCCTCTCTTCAGACGCACCTGACGGGGCTTGCCGCCGCCGCCGGCGCACTGCCTCGCAGCAGGCCGCGGGTCGATCTTCGCCCGCGGGCAGGCGGGTCGACGGCGCCCGTCTGGAGGCGGCCAGTGGCTGGAAGGCGCGTGGCCCACGGCCATTGGCACCGCCCAGCGACCGTTGACTCGAGGGCACGCCTGCCTTCGAGCAACGACCGACCGACCGACTGACTGACTGGGAGACGGCGTTTAGCTCGCAGGCAGGAAGGCAGACGGACCCGCGAATGTGTCGCATCTAACACTTCAGGTGAAGAAGAACTGGAAGAGAAAATAAATTTGAGAAAAGGGATTTTGCGGAGTTTAACTTCTACTATCCTTCTTCTCGGATTGTTGACTATTCTTCGACACAACCTAAGTAGTCTGATATTCACGTGCTAGGTGTAGGCCTATACCTGTTCATTCGCCCTCTCAATCAAGCGACATATTTGGGCCGAACTTTGCAACCTATTTGGACAGCGACTGAGCTACTGAGCAAAGGACGGCACAGATCTGCTTCCTTTCTCCTTGCAAAAAGCTTCAGCGCTCGTTTAAGTTGATTCGTCTAAACCTCGTCAAGAGTCGTATTGTAAAGGAATCGTGTAAACATCGAATGATGATCTCGCTTCAGGTAGTATACTGATTTATTATCGTACAAGATTTATTACATTTTAACTGTAGGCTATGTTATTCATATGGTAGGCCCTATTGATAATTATTCTATTCATAAAGTAATGGCATAATAAATATTCGTATGGTAGACCCTGTTGATAATTATTCTATTCATAAAGTATTATAACGGCATAATAAATATTCGTATAGCAGACCTAATGCTATATTATTATTCACGTGGTAATGGTTGACTTCTGATGTGATAAATCATGGCCTCATGCATATCGTGCATAACGCTGGTCACTTTAACTAAAGACGCCGGTGCTTTACTCGGCAGCATCTTGAAGTCAGTACTGATGTAGTTCTGCGTCTGCGTCCAAGTGCTTGTACGTGGCACTGTGGTTATTATTCTCTGATGCATGGCGTTGTGGTTGATGCGGCTGACGTGGTGACAGTCGCATCACTCAGCCAACGACGATGCAACAGTAATCGGTGCAACATCCATACATGCATATACAGTGGAAGCATTGATGTCCACGCGGGGTTTAGTGCTACTGATGGAACAGTCATCGATGGTGTACGATGCTGATGCCGCCGTTCGCTGGCGCACCTACTGTCCGGCAACTTTCGACCGATTGAATATATAGCATATTATTTGTATAGCCTATATACTCAAGATCTCAGATGGAAAATTTACGATTACCTTAAGGAAAAAAGTTTAAGACAGGCTCCGATCGAATACTGACTTCTACAGGATAAATGTAAGTATACACACAAAATGTAGAGAAGAGACAGAGACAGAGACAAAGACAGACAGAGACAGAAACGGAAACAGATAGAGAGAGAAGAGAGAGTGGAGAGAGAGGAGAGAGACAGACAGGCAGACAGAGACAGACAGACAGACCAAGAGAGACAGAGACGGAGACAGAGACAGACAGACAGACAGAGACAGACAGACAGACAGAGACAAGTAAAGAGAAAGAGATAAGAAAAAGAAAGAGAGCAGCAGAGATGAAAAAATCTCTGTCTTAATTTGTTCAAGTTTTTCCTGATGTGCCGGTTAACTTGATATATAGGCCTACTTGCTGCCTGCCTGCAGTATGCATTTGATATGTATGTATGTATGTATGTATGTATGTATATGTATGTATGCAAGTATGCATGCATGATCATGTATACGCATGCATGTGTACGTGGTTGCCTATGTATATGCAACTGAACATTTCAATATAATTATATCGTCTTCTATATATATATGACACCAGCCGTTTGGACGGTTTTCCTCGTCATAACAAAATAACTTTAAATGTTAGATTTCATACTATTATAAGGGAAACAATAAGTTTATCTGTATAGAGATTATAGAGAAATAACGCTGAGTCAAAACAGGAAGATAAGTCACCACTGGCGGGGGATCTTAACGCAAGTGTATACGGCCATCTTCTATATATACTATTATAAGCCTCCTGGTGCTTCTGATGGTCAAATTAGTATTACGGATTCGAACTCACCTTTCACGCGTCTGCTGGTTCTTTTCTTTACCCGTCTCAGTGTTTGCGTAAGAGCCACCTGCGAACTGCCGCCTCAAATGTTCGGCTGCTTTTGGGCTTTTATTGGGCTACTGTTACTCCATTGTCGGGCTATTAGCTTGTATACATGAGCGCCTGCTTTTCAGCGTCGTCCTGTTTGTAAAGGCTGTCTCATTTAACGTCGTTTCAAATAGAAGGCAACGTCAAACGGATCACCTTTCGTATACGCTCGTAAATAAAAACTCTTGCGGGTATACATATTGGACGGCCGTATAGTCAGGGCCGTAAATCACGGGGAGGGAAGGGAGGGAATTCCATCCCCACTTTTAAGCCTGGGGAGGGAACGTGAAGTAATTCCCTCCCCACAAATTTTTCTAAGCCGTGTCATTTTTATATGGTGTATCATAAAATAAGGAGCCAACCCCAATCTCCGCAAACTCTTCCTTGGGAGACTATTGAAATTTGCATTCTTTGTCTACGTAGATGCCATTAGTTCTAAAGTTATATATATATATATATTCTGCTTTTGCGAAACCACGACGGCGGAGGACCTCCTTCCTTACCACATCTGAGCGGAGTGGTATCACTTTTCGCCGTTCCCACAACCCGGCGACCTCCCGGTATACCCCCAAGCCGCCGCCATAGCCGCCGAGCCGCCGAATTTTTGTCCAAGCCGATTAGCCGCCGGAAATTTTACGGCTTAGCCGAAAAACCGCCGAGAATGTTTTTACGGTTAGCCGCCGGAAACATATTCAGCTAATTCAGCTAGAACACGCACAAAGTTGTGATTGTAAAGTTTTCCCGCTGGTTTCAAAGAGTTGTGACTTTGTAGATTATCATACAAGTTCGGACTTATTCAAACTGTACTGTTTCGAATGACTTTTTGTGTGCCACTATTAATTGTTCATTTTTGTGGCATTGTAGCAGATGTCCTAATGTATAATTAATGCCAATTTTTAGAACTCTTTAGTCGACACACATTTTGAATGAACTATGTTTCAAGCCGTATTTTTTACGGCTAGCCGAAAAAGGTAGTTTACGTCATTTTACGGCTAGCCGAAAAGCCGCCGTAAATTTTCTCAAGCCAGCCGTTAGCCCAAAAAATTGCGGCTTGGGGGTATGCCTCCCGGGTCAATAAGGTCGCACGTACAGGACCAGGACAAGATGAGCGGGTGGACTGCAAGAGTCGGGGAGTTGAAAATTGACAGTGCAGAACGGTGGGCAGTAGAGGAGAAGATTGAGCTTTTGAGGGGACTGGAGGGTAAATGCTTTGCTCGGGACTGGAAAATGACCGGGACATGGAGTTAGTCCAACTCGTCACCGGTCGGAATATCATACGACAAAGGATCAGTTCCCGAGGAATCGGGAAGCGACTACAAGTCGGACTCATTAAGACCGTTAGACTAGAAAGGATCACAAACAAATGCTTGAATTTGTTCCGAGGTTACCCAGAGCAGCGTTACCGACTTCTGCGCTTCTAACGTTCTTGCTTATTGGCTAGTCAATAAGGAATCTCTTAGGCCTACCTATAGAATGCCATGTGTGCCCACCTTAAGCGAGAGGTCAGCAAGGCGACTGAGAACAGTGTAACAGATGTAAATTTGGGTGTTGAAATAATTATAGGTTTTCTTCATTAATCCAAAGTGGAAAGATGATTTGACGTGACAGCTGCTATATTTCATTCTTAGAAAGGGTGATTACAGAATGGAAAGACATTGGCCAGTTTTTGATAGAAGAGAAGGCTATTCGAACTGAGCACAGATATATATAGGCCTACAGTAACATAAGTCATGGGCTCCAATATTATTTATAGGGAATTAGGGAGGAAGGGAGGGAGGGAGGGAGGGAGGGACAGAGAAACAGAGGGTCAGTTCACAGAGTTGAAACTTGATCGATAGGTTTGTAAATTGTGCACAGTGAGACTGAAGTTTATCATTGGCCCAATCTTTGGTTCTTTTGATAATGGTAATTGTAATTGCAAATTTCTATAGCGCCGCCGTATGACAGACTCACCAGAGGCGCTCCCGACCTAACACAATGAAACCACAAAATGGTCTTCAAGCATTTGCGGACATAGGCGCTGTCTTATCTTGCATGATTACCATTTAAACATTAAAATGTAGGGTGAAGATGATTTATAAATGTCTTTAAAATTTAGGGTTCAAATGATATAAATGTTCCAAATAACTTTAATTTTTTTAACCTAGCATGTAACTGAACTCAGTAGTGGGCTTCTTAATGGAACTAAACACACTTCCGAAGAATCAATTTTCCCTCCCCACATCTTGAAACAGATTTACGGCCCTGCGTATAGTAGTAGTTTCAGTTTAACGACACTGTGCATGTGATTACAAAGATCATTAGTGTCGCCCTCCTCCTTTATCCAGGCTTGGGACTGGCACTGACAGAGTGCAATCAGTGGCCGAGTTAGGACGGTCGTGTCTTCACGAACATTACACTTAAGACGCTATAAGACAATATAATATGTAATTGTGTATGCATGCATGCGTGGACAAAGAAATGGGTCCTGCAGTGGTATAACTCCTTTTCTTTTTAAACAGGAAATTGAAATAATAGAGAGAAGTAAAAGTTTATCACCATCATTGTGATCATCATCATTAGGCCTACTAACATTATCGTCATCCTCCCCTCCTCCTTTCCCTCACTGTCGTCGTCGTCATCGCCGTCGTCTTCATCGTCGTCGTCATTATAATCGTCATCATCATAATTGTAGTCGTCATAATAATCATCATCATGATCGTCGTTGTCATCCTCATCCATTCATCATGATTATCCTCCTCATCATTGTCATAGTCATTATCATCATTAGCAACAACAGCATCGTCATCATCTTTATCATTAGTTCCTGACGCCATTCATTATCTTACAATTTAAATGCTTCTTTGAAGTTTCAATCGTTATCGTGCTGGCAAATAGCGGTTCTTCAACTATATATATATGTATACCTCTGAGCATGCTCGCGAAGGAGGATTGGAAAACAAATGAGGAGGAATTGGAGGAGGAGGAGGGAGGAGGGAGGAGGAGGAGGAGAGGAGGAGGAGCAAGAAGAAGAAGATGAAAAGAAGATGAGGAGGTGGAGGAGGAGCAGGAGGAGGAGCAAGAGGAAGAGGAGGAGTAGGAGGAGGAGGACATGGTAGTTACTGCATGCACCAGACATCTATATATAGTCATTAATTTATCATATTTATTTTATTGTTGTTTCCCAAGCCTTCTCATATGAGCCGCGGGGATATCTGGCGTGTGGCTGAACTTGATATCTATATTTTCAAATGACGAATCGATCTTTTGCATGTACAGACCTATATATAAGGTAGAGAATGCTGAAGAGCATAAACTTATGTGAGCACGAGTGTCTGCAGTGAATGCCTGAACTTAGATTTAAATGTCTGACATTAGTTAAGTTCGATCGAAGAACTTTGAAGTATAGGTCTATTATAATGTTTCAATTGTTCTGCTACGTCGAAGACGGTAAGAATGAAAGCAATTAAATCCCGATCTCCTATCGAACTGCATGAATAGAGAAAGACGAGTTAGCCCTGGGGCAATCATCCATGGGTATGAAGCGTTAGCATTGCAACTTCATTTTCTGAGCCTCGGCATATGAGGGTGGGTGGCTATAGTCCTCTCCCTCTCCGCCTCATCTTCCCACCGACAGTGTACGGTCAGTGTACTCATTATAGCTGAGTTGGCTAAGGGCGCATGCAGATGGAGCAGAAATCTCAAATGAAATGTCTACCCTTGCGGGATTTGAACCTCGACCTCTTGATTGGCAACCCAGCGCGGTAACCACTGAGAAGAAAAAAATTGACTGCAGACTTAATGCAGAGAAACAGAGACAAACGAATAGTCGAAGGGAAGACAGACAGACAGACGGACAGACAAGCAGACAGACGGACAGACAAGCAGACAGACGGGTCAGTGACGGGCAGAGGACAGACGAGGAGAGAATATTCTGAACAGGCAGATGCAAAACAACGTGGGAGACAATGTATACGGGAGAGTTGCGCATTCTTTCACACCAGACGATGGGGCATGGTGTATAAGATGAACCGATTGTAGTCTGGCTATTGCCTTTCGTGGGCCTTAGTTCAAGGTATTGCAACAAATGGTGCATCGAGTAAAAAATGACTTCTAGGATCAGTGCTCTCACAAACTCAAACCTGCGACTCCGTATACGCTAGAGATCTACTCTGCAGTTGAACTGTATAGTTGACCTTTTGGAAACTAGAGAAATATGAAGGATGGGCACACACTTCTAAGGTCGTAAACAAAACAAAACTCGACATTGTATACTATAGGTATAGGATATACATCATATAGCTGCATGATAGCTACCATTTCCAAAGCCATGAGTAATTAATTAATTTGAATAATTTTTAATTTAACGTTTGTTATATGGGAGAAGGATAAACGGAAATAGCCCGGCCTCAAATTCGATATGGGGCGTCTGATGTATGTCTGAAAATTTTTAGGTGTATTAAATGTCAATATATAGGCTATTCGTTCATTCGCTAAATTTATTAGGCCTACTCCCAACAAAGCATCATAAAACGCAATATATAAAAACAACGTATGTCACGCAGAATAAAATATTTTAAACAAAATAAAAAACTTAAATAGCAAATGGGACGATTAGAGTTTGTCACGCTCATATATTTAAAAAACAAGTGTCAATATTGTAGGCCTGGTATATATGAATATTGTCATGAGGTAAATGATCCCAGACAAGATTCAACATTTGACTGAAAACAGTGTACACAGCATTCGTTCCGGTAAAACTGTTATAGTTACAGCCTGCAGTGCTATAATTATGTGTGTGATGCTAATAGTTGCTCAAACTGTAATTTACGAAATTGAGGAATAATTAGCAAATACATGTATTTTAGAATTCTTGATTACAATATTGCCAGTGTTAATAGCCTGAAATCGGGAAGCACTATATATATATATCTTCAAGAGCGATTCTGTATTTGATGTAATATTATAGACAAGTTTGCTAACACACAGATTCAAATGACACATTATAGCTATTCCGTTTATACAAAACTCTCAACAGAATACAAACAACCTCTATCTCTGTTTGTGCCTGTGACTGCGTCTGTCTCTGTCTCTACATCACTCTCTTATATCAATAGACAAAGTACCTATATATATAAATATATATATATATATATACATATATATTATATATAGGGACCACAGTAGAATATATCATCCCGTGATGTTAAGAATGATGACCTATTGAGTGATTGTTATCAAGTCAGCTCAAGAGCAGGGAAAGAGGAGCTATATATACCAGCTGCGAAGAAACGGAAAAGGAGGAGGAGGAGGGAGGAAGAAAGAAGAAGGAGGAGGAGGAGGAGGGAGGGAGGAAGGAGGGCTGAAGGAGTGACAACTTGTCGTTTAATTTCTCGGGCGGTATGTTTTAATCAGAAGGCCGTACTTCTCAGCGTCGTAATCTTCATCACCACTGTTTCGATTTTGCCTGATGGACCTAGGAATGTCGAAGCCGCATCGCAGAAGTGAAAAACGACGCTTTATATCCGCTGGGCCATCATGCCACCTCCTTCCATTATAGATGCATTTCCACGACCGCTATATATATATATGCATGTATATGCTGCCTCTTAGTATAACCTCCATTCCCGCTCTGTCTCCCATGCACTTAGAGACACACAGACATCCTGATGACGCAGAAGGCATAGTTAAGGAAAGAGCAACTGATGAGAAGGAGTCACCACTCACCCCCTTCGCAACCCCTCATAAAGTAGGCAACAGATCCAACCCTGTATACTTCTGCAGACGAATTTCCTTCAAAGGACTTCACAACACGTTGCTCATCATTGCACAGCGGAAGAGACAGCAACTGAGGCGAAGATAACATCTCATGAGGAAGCGCCCTGAGACATTCAGCTGCATGCACATCCCATCGACCCTTTCATTCTCCGCAATTGATGCTATATCGTCAGTCATGCGTCTCGAGCAAACCACATACACATACACAGACAGACTAATATATATACAGACAAACAGACAGACAGGCACACAGTGGAATAAGACATCCGAGAGCAGCAGATTCACATATTTGGTTGCCTCGCATGCATAATTCGCAATCAATTGTATGGAATAATTTATCTGATGCAGCAATAGTCCACATACGTATGTTTAAATCTTTGCATCCATATATACATACATATTCATTGAGAAGTCGCACAATTGTGTGACGTGATATATATATATATATATATATATATATATATATATATATTGAATACCGCCATTAATCTTGCCCCTGGGTTCAAGTTCGTCCACAACACTGACCGCAATCATCGCTTGCATTCATAGCGCTGAATATTGGCGACCACTTATCCACACACGCATGCACATATACACCCACACATACTCTGTCCATACAGGCGTATTATTACGCGTATACTTAAAAGTTCGTGTTATTCGCATCGACGACTAGAAAGGGTTCGCACCGTTGACTGCAGCGCATAAATGAGTGAATATGAAGTATTAACAGTTTCATGCGAATGTATGCGATAGTCGATAGGTCAAACGTAGGTGAACTTTGACATCTGCTGTTCCTTGGATGCGTAGAAGGTGACTGTCTCCGAAGCTATCAGAGGGAATAATTGGACCCAGTTATGTCTTAATAGCGTTATAGTCTATAGTAGTTAGCGTACAGGACAGTCAACCGAGAGGTCTGGGGGGGGGGTTCAGATCTCCCGCCAGAGCAGATATTTCTATCGAGATTTTGAGTCCATCTGCCCCCCCTCCCATGTATAGTCGGGCTCGAGTTATCTCTTGGTGAGATCATTAACTTACTATATATATATAGAAGCTATACCATGGATGGAGCTTGATGCATGGAGGCTGCAGTCGAACACATAGACAATACATTTCGCGCATTATAAGGTGGTCTCGTTAATTCACTGTCTTCAGCTATAGATGTATAGGCCTATATATATATATATATATATATATATATATATATATATATATCCATGTAGACTTTAAATTAAAGCAGTCTATAGAGTCTTTAACAAGCACGGATCTCTGTCTCCCTCGTCTTCCTTTCCGTTTAAACAGAGCAGATGAATCTATCTGTATATAGGCTATATCTATTGTTGTTTGCCAGTTTGTATAGAATTTGTCAAACTTCTGCAGGTTAATCTGTCTTTAAAGCTGGACTGTCACTCTTATGCAGCTAGTGCAACACCTATCCATGTGCTCCGTGGATGTCTTTGAAATGGACAGATGCTTGTCGATAATCGCTCATTTGTAGACAATACATATATATAATTACATCCATGCATGTATACATGACTGTTATAACTGCCGTTGTGTATAGATCTAATCCGCCTTATATATTTGCACAACCACAGAAATAAGCAATAGATGGTCAGTGTCAGTATCTACTCCGTTGGGATATTTTGCAACTATACTAAGTTTTCTTCTGCCTTCAGGCTATAGTATACGTCATCCTCGCTTTGTGTAGGGTAGACCTCTTCCTCGTCGTCGTTATCTTCCTCGTCTTCTCCTCTTCCAATGGCTCTTCTATTTCTCTACTACTTTCTCCTGTATATGTTTTATTGTATCTATACTTTTTCATTAATTATTCGTCATCCTCAAGCATCATCCTCATCCTCATCCTCATCCTCATCCTCATCCTCATCCTCATCCTCATCCTCATCCTCATCCTCATCCTCATCCTCATCCTCATCCTCATCCTCATCATCATCATCATCATCATCATCATCATCATCATCATCATCATCATCATCATCATCATCCTCTTCCTCATCATCCTCATCCTCATCCTCATCCTCATCCTCATCCTCATCCTCATCATCATCATCATCATCATCATCATCATCATCATCATCATCATCATCATCATCATCAACAACAACAACAACAACAACAACAACAACAACAACAACAAACAACGTCATCGCATTATTCTTCTTTCTTCTGCTCCAATCCTCTATATTTATTTATTCTTCTATGTCACTGCCTCATCCTCTATTTCCTTTTTTGGCATCTTTCTCCACCTTTTCCCCGCTTCTTTTTCTTGTTCTTGTTGTTCCTCCTCGTCTTCCTCCTCCTCCACCTCAATCTCTTCTTCTTCTGCTCCTTTTCTTCGTTCTCGATACAATCTGCTGCAGCTTGAGTAGAGCAGGCGGCAGTGGTGGTGATGATGATGATGACGACGCTCGAAGCGTTGGTCTCTTCCGTCTCGAGCACCTGCGCAGCGCTCAACGAGGCACAGCATTGGTTGCCTCGAGCCGCCACTCATCTCAGCCCTCTCTTCAGACGCACCTGACGGGGCTTGCCGCCGCCGCCGGCGCACTGCCTCGCAGCAGGCCGCGGGTCGATCTTCGCCCGCGGGCAGGCGGGTCGACGGCGCCCGTCTGGAGGCGGCCAGTGGCTGGAAGGCGCGTGGCCCACGGCCATTGGCACCGCCCAGCGACCGTTGACTCGAGGGCACGCCTGCCTTCGAGCAACGACCGACCGACTGACTGACTGGGAGACGGCGTTTAGCTCGCAGGCAGGAAGGCAGACGGACCCGCGGATGTGTCGCATCTAACACTTCAGGTGAAGACGAACTGGAAGAGAAAATAAATTTAGGAAAAGGGATTTTATAGAGTTTAACTTCTACCATCCTTCTTCTCGGATTGTTGACTGTTCTCCGACACAACCTAAGTTACTAAGTAGTCTGATGTTCACGTGCTAGGTGTAGGCCTATACCTGCTCATTCGCCGACTCAATAAAGCGATATATTTGGGCCGAACTTTGCAACCTGTTTGGACAGCGACTGATCTACAGAGCAAAGGACAGAAAAGATCTGCTTCCTTTCTCCTTGCAAAAGGCTTCAGCGCTATTTCGGTTGCTTCGTCTAAACTCCGTCGAAAGTCGTATTGTAAAGGAATCGTCCAAACATCGAATGATGATCTCGCTTCAGGTAGTATATACTGATTTATTATCGTACAAGATTTATTACATTTTAACTGTAGGCTATGTTATTCATATGGTAGGCCCTATTGATAATTATTCTATTCATAAGTAATGGCATAATAAATATTCGTATGGCAGACCTAATACTATATATTATTCATGTGGTATACGATGGCTGATATATCATAGCCTGTATATATATAGTATTCATATGGTAAGCCCTATTGATAAATTATTCATTCCGTATAATAGTGCTAATGCTATATTATTATTCATGTGGTAATGGTTGACTTCTGAAGTAATAAATCATAGCCTAATGCATCTTGTGCATAACGCTGGTCACTTTCGCTAAAGACACCGGTGCTTTTATTCGGCAGCATCAGTCAGTGCTGGTGTAGTTCTGCGTCTGCGTCCAAGTGCTTGTACATGGCACTGTGGTTATTATTCTCTGATGCATGGCGTTGTGGTTGATGCGGCTGACGTGGTGACAGTCGCATCACTCAGCCAACGAGGATGCAATAGTAATCGGTACAACATCCATACATATATACAGTAGAAGCATTGATGTCCATGCGCGGTTTACTGCTGCTGATGAAACAGACATCGATGGTATATACGACTCTGATGCTGATGCTGTTCGCTGGCGCACCTGCAGTTCTGCTACTTTCAATCGATTGCATAGCATATTATTTTGTATGCTCAAGATCTTGGATGGAAAATTTACGATTAGCTTAAAGTTTAAGTTAGGCTGCGATCGAATAGACTTCTACAGGATAAATGTAAGTATGCACACAAAATGCAGAGAAGAGACAGAGAGGAGACAGAGACAGAGACAAAGACAGACAGAGACAGAGTGAGACAGAGTGAGAGAGAGAAAGAGATAGAGATAGAAGAGAGACAGACAGACAGACAGACAGACAGACAGAGAAAGACAGAGACAGAGACAGAGAGACAGATATACAGGGAGAGAGAGACAGAGAGAAAGAAACAGAGACAGAGACAGAGAGACTGAGAGAGCGAGTGAGAGAGACAGAGAGAAAGAAAGAAAGAGATAAGTAAAAAGGAAGAGATAAGAAAAAGAAAGAGAGCAGCGCCTTGTACTATATACTACACGTTAACGGATGACATATAATCTCCGTTCAAGTTTATCCTGATGTTCCAGTTAACTTGCTTAATTGCATCGTGTCTGCAGTACGCATTTGATATGAATGTATGTCACGTGCATGTATGCATGTATGCAGGGTGAGAATTGCCGAGAGGTTGGGGGTTCAGCCAACCCCCCAGTCTTTTTTGGCTCCCATAGTAAAGTCTACATTTCATACCCAAACTGCACATAAATCAACGTCTAACCCCCCGTTATTTTTTTTACAATTCCCATACTGCATGTATGTATGGATGGATGTATGTATGTTGTAGGTATGTATGTATGTATGCAAGTATGCATGCATGATCATGTATACACAATTGCATACACGCATGCATGTGTACGAGGTTGCCTATATGTATATGCAACTGAACATTTCAATATAATTATATCGTTTTCTAGATATGACACGAGCCGTTTGGACGGTTTTCCTCGTCATAACAAAATAACTATGTTATAGATTTCATACTATAGGGAAACAACAAGTTTATCTGTATAGAGAAATAATGCTGAGTCAAAACAAGAAGATAAGTCACCACTCCATGGCGGGGATCTTAACGCAAGTACGGCCATCTTCTATATATACTATAAGCCTCCTGGTGCTTCTAATGGTCAAACACTTGGTGAATTAGTATTACGGATTCGAACTAACCTTTCACGCGTCTGCAGGGTTCTTTTCTTTACCCGTCTCAGTGTTTGCGTAAGAACCACCTGCGAACTGCCGTCGCAAGTGTTCGGCTGCTTTTGGGTTTTATTGGGCTACTGTTACTCCATTGTCGGGCTATTAGCTTATATATATATATATATATATATATATACGAGAGCCTGCTTTCCAGCGTCGTCGTTAGAGGGCGACTGTTTGTAAATCTGTCTCATTTAACATCGCTTCAAATCGAAAGCCAACGTCAAACAGATCACCTTTCTACGCTCAATTATCAAAACTCTTATGGGTGTATACGCCTATACGATGGTCGTGTCTTCAAAAAATTACAATTAAGAATTTAAGATGCTATAAGACAATGTATAATAATTGTGTATGCAAGGACAATGAAATGCATAGTCCTACATGTGGTAACTCCATTTCTTTTAAACAGGAAATTGAAATAATACAGGAAAACACAAGTTTATCACCATCACTGTGATCATCATCATTACTAACAATCTAACATCATCGTCATCCTCCCCTCCTCCTCCTCCTCCTCCTTTCCCTCATTGTCGTCATCGTCATCGCCGTCGTCTTCATCGTCATCATCATAAATGTAGTCGTCATGATAATCGTCATCAAGATCGTCGTCGTCATCCTCATCATGCATCATGATTATCGTCTTCATCGTTGTCGTGGTCATTATCATCATCAGCAGCAACAACGTCGTCGTCGTCGTCATCTTTATCGTAAGTTCCTGACGCCATTCATTATCTTGTAATTTACATGCTTCGCTGAAGTTTCAATCGTTTATCATGCAGGCAACTTTATATAGCGCCTCTACAGCTATACCTCTGAGCATGCTCGCGAAGGAGGATTGGAGGAGCAGGAGGACGAGCAGGAGCAGGAGGAGGAAGAAGAAGAAGACAAAGAAAATGAGGAGGAAGAGGAGAAGGAGGAGAGAGGAGGAGGAGAAGAAAGAGGAGAAGAAGGAGGAAGAAAGAAGGAGGAGGAGGAAGAGGAGGAGGAGGGCAGGGTAGTTACTGCATGCACCAGACATCTATCTAATATCTATAGTCATTAATTTATCATATTTATTTTGTTGTTTCCTTATAGGCCTAAGCTTTCTCATGTGAGCCTGGGGATATATCTGACGTGTTGCTGAACTTGATATCTATATTTTAAAATGAAAAATCGATCGTTTGCATGTATAGACATATATATATATAAGGTAGAGAATGCTGAAGAACATAAGCTTATGTGAGCTGCAGTGAATGCCTGGACTTAGATTTTAATATCTGAGATTGGTTTAAGTTCGATCGAAGAACCTTGAAATATAGGCCTAATGTTTCAATTGTTCTGTCACGTCGAGGACGGTAAAAATGAAAGCAAATAAATCACGATTTCTTATCGGACTGAATAGAGGAAGAGGAGCTATAGCCCCGAGACAGTCATGCATGGTATGAAGAGTAATTAGCAACTTCATTTTCTTAACCTCGGCATATAAGGATGGGTGGCCAGTCCTCTCCCTCGACGTCTCATCTTCCCACCGACAGTGCACGGTCAGTGTACTCATTATAGATGAGTTGGCTATATATATAGCTATAGGAGCGAATGCAGGTGGAGCAGAAATCTCAAATAAAATTTCTACCTGGCGGGGTTTGGAACCAGGACCCCTCGATTGACAATCCAGCACGGTAACCACTATCTATAGCATCCCCAAGAAAAGAAAAAAGTTGACTGCAGACTTCATGGAGATACAAAAAGGCAAAAGAATCGTGGAAGGGAAGATAGACGGAGGGACGGGTGGACGGACAGATAGACGGACTAGACAGACGGACAAGCAGACAGATGGGCTGAGGACAGAGGAACTGCAGAGGACAAGCCAGGAGAGGAAAGTCGGACAGACAGATGCAAACAAATTGGGAGACCATTATACGGGGGAGTGGCCCAAACTCGAGGATGGGGCATGGTATATATAATAAGTTGACCCGATTGCATGGAGTATACATATATACCTGCAATCTTTTTACCGATCCTTATAGTTAAACTAATTCGATTAGTATACAATACAATTGTATACGTGACATTTCCCCCATTCAAAGGTTCACAAGTGCACATCACACGACCATTCGATTGAGCATCGATTGTCGCTGCAGCAACTGTCAGTGCTTCCTCAAGGTCTCTTTGTAACAACTTCGAGAAAGCTCGAAACCCATACTCTCCGTGGTATACAAGCCTTGCTCCATTGCAACCAATAAGCTACTGCAGTGCCCCACAGAGATATGTGTTCACAGCTAAAATGTATAGTGTAGAATATATATTAAGTTTACAAAGTAACAAGTCTCGTAATTCGTGCACAGCTCTCGACTGCACTGAATTGAAAAATCTACGACTGCACAGTAAATAAGAATATCCTTTAATGAACAATACTAACCGAATTTTGGTGTACAATCAATAGGTTGGGATATTGAACAGTGTCTTCTGTGATTCATTGAATTCAGCGGAAAATAGTATACGACACGAGTGTTATGTCCGAGACAACTTATAGTCTATGCTGTGGAGCTCCTCCTCCTCCTGTTAAGTTTGTAACAAGCACGAAGACACGAGTTTGTGAAGTTGTAAGGACTTGATCGTCATTTTGCGCCTGAGATAAGGCGGCTGTATATCAACAACTGCATGCGCCTGAAGTGAAATAGCAGAGTGCCTCAATCCTCGCACTTAATTGTTTCTCAAGAGCACTTCTCCAGCGATTTGAGCTTCAGCACTTCCTTGGGTTAAGAGCGCATGCAGAATGCATCGCCCTCGGCAGTTGTATTAAGTCGTATCATTCTCATCTGGATTCTGCACTTTAGGCAGAAGCACGCAACTTAAGATGAAAAAGATTGCGTCAAGTGTTACCAGGGGCTGTGATTACCAAACCGCAAAACATGACCCTCGAAACCAGACAGATTTTGACCCGAAGGGACAGTATAAAATCTGGTTGGCAGAACATACTCGTGACTTCGTAACACTGATGACTCCTTCCGATAAGTTATAGAGCAAATGCAAGCCAGACGCTGTAACGCTGCCAGGTTGACAGGTATACCTGGATTAAAGAAAAAGATTGACGCAAAATATCTTAGGGTTAAATATTAAAAAAGTCTAAAAAATAATATGTGTGATTTTACTGCAACAAAATGCCCGATTAGCAGTACTTTCAGAGTAAAACTTACTATGCGGTGGAATACGTTATCGTATACAGCAAATGGCCACGAGTTGACCTGCTATATATCAATTCGCGTAACTCAGTTCTCTGACAACTCAGAAAGTGCTTTTGCGAATCGGATTAATGGTTTGGTCAAAGTTAGGTCAAGTTTCGGTCACGTCACTGGTCTGACCGGCAGATCTCATAACTCAACTTCTATAGCGCATTGCTCACGAGCAACGACCATCGCGAATCACGGTTGCATATATAGGCCGTGCATGGATGTCCATGCATCCATCGTTCATCCTTATACACGTATGTACTATATAGTCTGCCTCTGAATCTAATTGCGCTGTGCTGCATCGCATCACCCATCGACAGAGACGAGGAGGCCACGCTCGATTGCTGGCTGCTGCTGCAAACAGAAATTGAAGCCGGCGCCACAATGAGCTATACTGCAGTTGTACACGCCCCAGGAGATGCTCCACCATCGTATATATATATATATATACACATCATATATATACATACATCATATATATATATAGTGAGCTAAAGAGAAAGATGGAGAGAGTAAGATTGTATGGGGCAGCCGAGAATAGTGGTTCTTGTTGTACGAGGCCCTCGGGGTAGACACGGGCATGCAGTGCACCCTGATGTGTCTAATGGAAAGCCAAGCGTCTGCTGCTGCTGCTGATGCTGATATACTCTTATAAAGCCCTTAATTCTGTGGATGCGAGTGTCGAGGTTGTATTGTTTGTTGATGCAAGGGTGTTCCACACAGCTGACCTGGACAGAGGTGAGCTCTGCTGAGACGAGGAGCTTAATGTCACCCTTAATTCATTTGCTCCTGCATGCTGCACTTTCGTCAAATATAGACTCCATGCAGCCTCACTCATCTCGTTTCTCTTCCTCGGTTTATCCTTCTGTCTGTCCTCATTCCACCCTCTTTCCTACCAGTGGCGTCTAACCCCCCTCCCCACTGGAATGGGAGAACAAACCCCCCACACACACACACTAACCGACTTATACATGAGACTCAGAAGTCACACTTGACTATGTATTGCATGCCGTTATATTATCGGAAATCAGCAACACCAAGTTTATGTCCAAAACCCCCGGCTGACTTGGACAGGGGTGCTCTCTGAAGGGACACTACAGAGGTATACCCCCTTTTCTGGCAACCATGGGAGATCGTTTTCCCAACCCCGACCCTCCGTATATAGCTGAACGCCACTGTTTCCCACTGCAAACAGAGATCCTGAGTGGCCGAGTGGGTTGGTAGCCCGCTCGTCACGCCGGCGACCCGGGTTCGATTCCTGGTCGGTCGGTTTATCAGAGATTAATTTCTCGGATCTTTACTGCGGGTGGCTCGGTCGCAATATAAACGTGGAGTACGAGGTTGCTTTCTGCCTCCGACACTAATCATCTTCGATATGAAAAAGTGTCGTTAAGCCGATGTATATATACAACATTCCCACTGCAATCTCTCTCGCGTGCACACTCATGCCTTTGTCATATAGCGTGTCTGTTTGTCTGTATGTCTTACTTTCAATTTTTCTTGGAGTGGTACTGTGTAATAGGAGATCTCAATTATACAAGTCCGTCGGTATGAAACATTGACATTAATGATTGAAGCGACTAAAACAACAACGACATCATCAACTATTACAACTAAACGAGGACGATAATCATGATAATGATGACATATTCACCGAGCAATTGAAGAATCTGCTCTCTTGGCATGCACGTCATTAAGAACATTCAACGTTCCTAAATATTGCATGATACGAAAAACATAAATCACGCGTTTATGCAAGTAATTCATTGTATAATATATGCATAATACAATAAATACAATATTGCATTTCATATCTTTATTATATATATATATTATATATAAATATACATGGAATACATTATATGTGCATATATATATATACGCGTGAGGGGCATTAATGATGGATATGAGATATGACCGGGCTGCTTTTTATAGTGTGCCTGTATACATGCGCAATGTACGTCTATATGCTGGAGGTATGTGTTTATGTGTTCGTCTGTATTTGCGTTTGTCTTGCTCGGTGTACGGTCGGCTGCTTCAGAGAGATGGTTGTCTGCGACATCTGGATGGCTAAGCCCCGCCGCCGCCGCCCGCGACTCGCCTTGAGCCCTCAGGGGAGAAAGGGGCCTAGAAGGGAGGCAGGTCTGCAGCCGTAGATGCATGGCAGCCGGAGAAGTGGATGGGGGAGAGAGAGCGAGAGAGAGACAGAGACAGAGACAGAGAGAGAGAGAGAGAGACAGAGAGAGAGAGAGAGACAGAGACAGAGAGACAGAGAGAGACAGAGAGACAGAGAGACAGAGAGACAGAGAGACAGAGAGAGACAGAGAGAGAGAGGGAGAGGGGAAGGTGAGAGGGACAGAGACAGAGACAGAGACAGACAGAGACAGAGATAGAGAGACAGGAGAAGACAGAACGCCGCCTCTTAAATGCTCTTCTCGTCGCTTGCTGCTGCAGCAAGTTCTTCTTCTTCTACTTCATCATCATCGCCATCATCCTCGTCTTGTCTGCAGATGGAGGAAGAGGATCGATAATTGATGACACATGCAACCTGTCCAACAACTCAGTCCTGCTACTTGTTCGCCTTCCTTACTCGCTATTGTTCCTTGATATATCTCCCTATGCCCTCCCGCCTCTCAGATTGACTGCTTCCGTGTCTGTCAGGATTTCCTTCCTCATTCCCATGCTGTCTGTCCCCATGACTGCATGATTGTCTGTGGCCCAGTTTGTGTTGTTCTCTGCCTATCTGTGATCTGTAGATCTAGGTTTCTGTTGTATAATTCGTCAGCTTTTCCTTAGTGCTGATAAACGACCTGTTACTGTCTGCTATTCTGCTCTCCGTCCTGCTTCCTTTGCTTCCACGGGTCCTGGAAACTCCGGAGATATAGTTAACCGATGTGGAGTCAGAGTGAGTCGGAATTAAGACACAGGGTCTCAGCCATAAAAGCAACGAATTGGTGGCCACAGAAGGGGAAGGGAGCTGAAGGGCAGACCGGTCGGTCGGTCGGTCGGTCGGTCGGTCGGTTGGTTGGTCGTCAGTCGGTCAGAGAGCATGGACGCGTGTACATGTTGTGGAGTGGGAAGTGATGTTGGCTTCTAATGTGGTGTGCATAGTGTGATTGCGATGCCTGAGGGCAGAACAAGGCAAAACGCTAAATCAGATTTCACTCACTGGACACATCACTAATCTGTTAGCAGTGCTAGACTGACGCAGACAAGTAGACGGATAGAGAATGACTCTCAGAGAGACGTATAGAGGGACTAACAGGAGGCAATGAGACAAAGGACGACATTTCGACAGAAAAACGAGCAGACAAAAGGACGGACACACACGATTTGTCTGTATCAGTCGGTCAAGAGCAGCAGTTCCTTGAAGGAATCATTAATGGCGATGCAGAAATGTTCGAAAGCACACATGCACACGTACGTACCTACACCTACATAATACATACATAGCACATACATAATACATACATAATACATACATAGCACATACATAATATATACATAATACATACACAATACATACATAATACACACATACCACATACATAATACATACATACATAATACATACATAAAACATACACAATACATACATAAAACATACATAAAACATACATAATACATACATAATACATACATAAAACATACACAATACATACATAAAACATACATAAAACATACATAATACATACATAATACATACATAAAACATACACAATACATACATAATACACACATACCACATACATAATACATACATACATAATACATACATAAAACATACACAATACATACATAAAACATACATAAAACATACATAATACATACATAATACATACATAAAACATACACAATACATACATAAAACATACATAAAACATACATAATACATACATAATACATACATAAAACATACATAATACATACATAATACATACATAAAACATACATAATACATACATAATACATACATAAAACATACATAATACATACATAATACATACATAAAACATACATAATACATACATAATACATACATAAAACATACATAATACATACATAATACATACATAAAACATACATAATACATACATAATACATACATAAAACATACATAAAACATACATAATACATACATAATACATACATAAAACATGCATAATATATATATAATTAATACATACATACACACAATACAGACAGACAGACATAGACTTGCAGAGAAAGCAACTGACGGCTTGTGTGTTTTTTGGAGGGCAGTTGGGTGTTTATGATGAGAGGGGTGTTGTAAAGCAAAGGCTACAGTGCTTTAATTCGTCCCCGTTGTGTTTCTAGGACCGGAGGGACTTCGGCGTTGGTCCTCATGGCTCTCTCGACCAGTTGGGTTCAGTCGGCGGAGGTGGTGGCGGCGGATCGTCGTTTGCAAACACTCATCGGCTGCGCCACACCCCGAATGCGGCGGCGGCAGCGGCGGCCGACTTCCAACCGCCCTACTTTCCACCCCCTTACAGCCTACCCCCTCAACAACCGATGGACTTCGGACACCACCATCACCACCACCACCATCCGTCGGCACCCGATCCCTACTCCCACCTCAACCATTACAACACGTCGCACGTCCAGCCGTACCCGAACACGGACAGACACCACCTGCTGAGCGCCGCCGACTCCCTGGCGTCCAGTCTGCACCGCGGCGGCGTAGGAGGAGGCACGGGGGGCTTCGGCGCCTCGGCCCCCTACGACGCACGACGGTCATCGACCGACTACGTCCCAACGGTATCCAGACCCAACGTACTCATTCCGACCAGAGGAGGACACGACCTTCACGACACTTCAACGCTGTTCGGACTACCACCTGGAAATACCAGCATCGGTCTAGAGGACGCACACCAGGTCAGTATCATCTATAGTTTCTTGCAGATAATTAATAATAATAATAATAATAATAATAATAATAATAATAATAATAATAATAATAATAATAATAATAATAATAATAATGATAATGATAATGATAATGATAATGATAATAATAATAATAATAATAATAATAATAATAATAATAATAATAATAATAATAATAATAATAATAATAATAATAATAATAATAATAATAATAATAATATTAATAACGACGAGTAGGGTCATCTCCAGACAACCCCATCGACAATAGTAATATTCAAGTCCCTGAGGGATCATGTTTACCTCGGGGCAAAAAAAATAAAAAATAAAATAATAATAATAATAATAATAATACGACATGCATACGAACATATAATAATAATAATAAATAATTAAAATAACAATAATGATAAAAATTAAAATGTATAATATAAATGATAAAATGCGTCGCTAATCTTATTCTCTCTCTAATTTTCTCGCCAATATAGTTCAATGTCATTGACCTGCAGGTATGCACTATATGCAATGCATTCACTGTCTAAGGGCAAATACATGCATGTACTCTCACCGTTGTGCTGTATAGACTATATATAGCCTATACATGCAAAGTCTGTAGATATCATATTGATGAGATCTCAGATATTTAACACAGTTACAAGATAAATGGACAAAGAGGTATACATGCAGACATGCATACGAACATATACACACGTTCAGAGAGACGTAGAGAGAGGCAGGCGGCAGTGGGAAAGAGTGCTAAGACAGCTAAGCGAAGAGGACAGAGGATGATCGGGTGAACGCTAAGAGTCCTTTCGAGAACGATGTGTTAATGTTGCTAAAGTCAGCTATTGTATAATACTGCTGCTGAATCATCCTGAATGTTCTGTTGCTACAGCAACTCAGCGTTTCGCTCCACTTAAGCACGCCTTCGTTTCTCGCCGTCGAATTGTAGGCTATTTCTGCGTCGGTTATAATAGTGACACATGCAGTCCACAGAACATCTTTAGCTTTTCTCTGTCTTCCTGTATTATTCTTCTACCTTCCTCGTCTTCATCTGTTTCATTCTCTCCTCTCGTTTAGACGATATATATAGGTTTCCAACTGGCTGACGTGGCTGGCTCTGTTACTCGAGTCTCCAAGGCATGCACCTTTAACTTTGCGTTGGTTTCAACACTTAATTCTCTTATCTATAGGCCTAAGTATAGGAAACAATAGTCATGCATAAAGAATTAGAAGAGAAATTCACATATGGAGCAGAATGGGAGAACACTGGTTATTTTAAACACTTTCCTGCATCTCCCTGCTTTATCCATCTGGCAACTATTCCCAAATAACTTCATATTATAATATACAGAATGTCAGCCCTTCTAATCAGTCGTTGCCTATAGCTGGACATTAGATGAGTCTACATGTAAATCGTAGCAGTCTGCCTCTGATGTTGTTTGTGACCAGCGATCCAATGGCTGGTCATCATCTGAAAGCGTCTTCCATCCTTGACTGGTCTTCCCTCTTGCATGCTGTCGCAACTGCCGCACTTTCAAAGACCTCATCATCCACCTATATTAAGACGAAGGCAATCGACCGTTTCCATCGTTACGGCCTTCATCATGTTCGATGAAAAGTCACGACCAATTTGTCATCGCCTCTCTCCCTCCATCCTTCCCTCCCATCCCTCCCTTCCTCCTCTCTGTCTCCCTTCATCCCTCTCTCTGTATCCCTCCCTCCACGTCCCATCCATGTTAGCTTCACGTGTATAACAGACCGTATGGCTGCTCCGCAGATGGAATGGAGCCCTCCCTCCGTTCCTTCCTTCATCCGTTCATCTGCCTCCCTCCGTTCTTCCCTCCCTCCGTTCCTCCCTTCATCCGTCCCTCACAGGTGCCTTATAGAATCGACGACTAATTGTGTCCAGGTCGTTCTGTGTATAAATATTTACATCATCCATCCTCTGATTCGCGCTCTTACTAGATCTCGATCTCTCTCCTCCCCCCCTCCTTCCTCTTCCTCCTTCCCTCTCTCTCTCCCTCCCTCCCTCTCTCTGCCTCGCTGCCTCTCTCCCCCTCTCTCTGCCTCTGTCTGTCTGCCTCTCCCTCCCTCCCTCCCTCCCTGTCTGTCTGTCTGTCTGTGTGTTTCTCTCTGTGTGTCTCTCTGTCTGTCTCTCTGTCTCTGTCTCTCCCTCCCTCCCTCTCTCCCTCTCTCTCTGCGGCCGCATCTGCGGCACAAAGCGTGGAATGATCACCTGAGTTGCGTTAGGAACCGCGCTCCCTTCTTCCCTCCTCCTCCTCCTCCTGCCGCCGCCGCAGCAACACTATAGCATCTCTCGTTGCAGCCGCATCCGACGAGTAATCTGCCTCTGAAGCGCCGATTACATCAAAGCATCTCAGCTTTTCGCTCCTTTTATCTGCGCATCTCGTAATGCGAACCGAAAGCGATCCGGTGTTTAGAGCATGTGATGCTCCGCCTGCTGCTGCTGCGGTTGCTGGCTGCTGCTGCTGCTGCTGCTTGGTTGGGGGATGCGGCCGTTGTATTCGCACTGCTGTTATCTCCATCTCTCATCTCCTCGCATATCGGACCGTTCCAGGACTCGATGCGAATGCAGCCGGATCAAAAAATGCTCTAGAAAAACAACTACCTTTCACTTATCCCACATTTGGCCGAAATCTATCTTCAAAAATCCGTTTTACCTAACAACGCTGACTCACGCTTATAAAATGGTATGTCTTCTTAATTCTCGCTAGATAAGTGAGTGAGCGAGTGAGCGAACGAGTGACGAAAGTGAGTAAGCAAATAAACAACTGAATAATTAAGAACGTAAGTAAGTTTGTTAGCAGGCAAGTAAGTAAATGAAAGTAGCATTCATTAGCCCCAGATGCATGACACCATAGCAAGGTAATTGTTTAATTATTGTCTGCTCCTCTTAATGGATTCTTCTCTAGGCCTCCTGCATGGCTGAAAATGTTGTGTACGACACTAATGGTGATTTATCGAAAGATCAGGGTTCAGTTCTTATAACTTCATGGTGACTGTTTATACTGGAAATGAATCCAAGCCGTTGAAAATAAAAGATCCAAACTCATGAGAATGTCCAATTGTCCCAAGCTTCTGTCAACCTCAAGAGACGATCTCTGCTATCACCGATATTCGACATCCAACTTAAGAGAAACTAAGTTTGTTCATCTAGCGCATTTTCTCATCGCCCGTTCTATCACCAGAAGGTCGCTTTCGCGTCTCAGTCGCCTATAGTATACAGCCAAACCCTAATTCAATGTTGTCCATCATCCGTTTGATGTCGATCTTGGACGGACAGCTGCAGCAATGGGCTCCCATCCAAACAGAATGCTTCCTCCGACTTCTTATAAGATTCGCCGATTTTCCGCCTGTCTGCACTGTGCACACATTTCACCCTAATTCCGCCCCCTCCTCCTCCTCGGCTACCCCTCCGCTGCACCCAGGAGCCCGACGGTTTCCGCCGATGTCAGCAGCGACGACTAAGCCCCGTGTTGTGAAGCCCGACGGAGTCTTATTCGGCGGACGGTGTCGCCCAAAGGGCAACTGATTAGAAGACACAATGAACGAATCAACATGAGAATACACACACACGCACACACTTACAGGCTGACACATTGTTGTGTAGCTCTGAATGCACTCCACGCCTACAATTGAACGTACTCAAATTACACACTAAAAGAAACAAGTAGACACACACACACACACGCACACAAACAGACAGACCGAGGGGCAGACAGGCAGATGGACAGACTGACATACGGACAATAATGGTGGAAAACAAATTATGTACAAGGGGACGATTTGCTATGGGGTGACAGAAAAGATATTTCATCAGCGGGGGCACGGAAAGTGAATACGGGTTATGACACAGGTAATGCATGAATTCAGTGGTAACGGATACAGGTAGCAGATGCAAGTAATCGATAAGGGTAATAGATATGGTGTCTTGAACGCAAAAAAGATACTGATAACAAATATATGGTATGACAGAAAAGCGATTAACCAGTTTTAGGTAAAAATAGTTGAATGCGATATTTAGAGCAAAAATATGCTCTAAAGAAGTTGAAACACAAGACATCAGCCACACGGTGACTAAAGACCAGCAATTAGTCTTAAAGAGACAAAACGAGTCTGGTTCAAAAACTAACAAATATATACACAGACGAAGACAAAACCTTCTAAATAATAATATATCGAGAGACTGGCACTATAACAAGGAAAATGGCCTTGTGTAAGTGACCAACAACAAGACCCAGTATAACTTTGCCATCACAAGCTTTTATAATGCTGCCATTATAACTGGATGGCGTACAACTTAACCAAATTCATATGGGTACAGTATACAAACTGCACGTCGTCCACGTATATAGATATATATATATATACACACACAATCAATCAATCAATCAATCAGAATTTATATAGCGCCCCTTCCAGATCCCTACTCAGAGGCGCACACACACACACACACACACACACACACACACACACACACACACACACACACACACACACACACACACATAAACACACACACACATACATATATATATATATACTGCCTATTCACATGTACGCTGCATATGAAGGATACGGATACTGAAATTCAGAATCTGAACGCAGATCTTGAATGAGATATTAGTTATAGAGAACGGATGCCGATAATAACGATAGCAGAAGATCGTGTTTTTCTTCGCTGTTATCGGTCTTTCCCACAGCCGATCACTTCACTACTCCACAGATCGAATGGCTTTCATGGCTGTTTCCCACTCTCCATGAACCAACGAAAGTGTTGAGTTGATCTGCAATATAGACTGCGCTATATATATGCATGTGGTTAAATTGGTCATCCAGAAGTGCACGCATATCTCCAAAGTTTTTGCAGAGCTAAAACCTTTCTGGCTAAACTATTACTGATAATATAATAGCTATTCGCTGTTCAGATAAAATAAAACAGAAATGCTTGAAAGCGATGCATATCATCGATTGTTGCAACCAAAGATACATTTAGGTGTCTCCGATTTTAGCGAAAGATTTCATAGTTCAGGTGGCGGATCTCAAATCAGAAGTGCCAGGTCTCAGTTGCGGCGGGATCCGGCTGAATTAAACTACTGCTAGTCTACAGTACTGGCGCTATATAACTAGTCACCCTAGGGCTTTGTCATTTCACTTTTACTTTAAACGCTTCCGAAGAGTTCTCTTGATTTTGTGATTGCAATTCACAAGCACCACTGCTTTTATATATTCTTGCAGTTTGCTGCCATTGCTGCATGGATGGCGTATACAACCATTACGTATAATACGAATAAGTTGTTGTTATTATTGTGCCTAAGTATATCGCTACTGCAAGATTTACCGATGTTTTGTCCTTTCTTATTTACATTTGTATGTGCGATAAGTAAAGCATTCTTTGTATTAACCCCCCACCCCACCCCGCCGAAGTCAGCTATAGCACCCCTCGTCACCTCTGCAGCGAGCGTTTCGCATCCATTCTAGGGTCTAAGTCTCGGCGGCGACTTTCTTTGGATGAAATCTAAAACCCAGAGAGATTTCGGAGGAAATCTATTACGAATCTGGTCTTGTCTTTCATATCTGCCGCCTCCCTTCCTCCCACCGGACACCGATCGCTCTGGGCCATTCACTGCATGGAGCCGCCAACATCCAACGCTATCTTGACGGCCTATAACAGAATCGGAGACGCCAGGTCGATAGGTGGAGCTGCGTTTGCCGCATGAACAGAAACCGATAACCCTCCTCCTCCTCATTTAATAAAAAACGAACAATTATTATTATTAATATTATTATATGAGCGAGATATTATATACATGTACATGTACGTGATTGTATAATACCTGTTGTATGCGAGGGGCGACCAGAGCGCGCGGTCATGACGGCGGCGGCGTCGGCCGTGTGGCCAGGGCTTCAGAGGGGAGAGAGCTAGGGCGGCGGCGGCGGCGATTAACGTAGCGTCCGTCTCAAGTGCAACCACTTGAGATAGCACCGCAGCAGAATGGCAAGCGCCCCGAAGCAACGAAGGAAGGGAGATAGCCTGATCTGATCCAGTATATAGATGAAGTCCATGACAAGGTGTCCCTCAGACACGGAGGTAGGCCTTAGGTGCTATGGTATTGGTGCTGGCGCAAGGCACCTGCGTGGCCGATGCAACAGCAGCAGCAGCAGCAGCAGCAGCAGCAGCAGCAGCAGCCAGGCCTACCTTCCTTCTTAATGATCAATTATATGAATGACGACTGTTGCAGTCGAAAAACGACGACCATTCGCGCGTCGGTGATTTCCCGGGCGCACCTCCGACCGCTGCTCTGCTCGCCACTTGGATCGGCCGAGCATGTGATCGTTGTACAGGGCAGAGTCTCTGCATGCAGAGGGCGCTAATGAAGCCAATCTCGGCTGCAGCAACCGAACGAACAGCCGAGGAGAAATGCAACTTAAACGGCAGTCGCTTAATTATTCAGTCTCAACCTATAAGTTCCACGTCACGACAACTCCGATGACATATTATATGATCCACTTCATAGTTGTCCGCTTCTTTGTCCTTCTCCTCGTCTTTGTCCTTCTCCTCCTCTTTGTCCTTCTCTTCTTCTTTGTCCTTCTCTCCCTCTTTGCCCTTCTCAGCTACTTGTCATCCTCTTTGTTCTTCTCCTTTTGTCCTTCTCCTCCTCTTTGTCCTGCTCTTTGTCCTTCTCCTCCTCGTTATCCTCTTCTATCTCCTTCTTCCCTCTTTGTCCTTCTCTTCCTGTTTGTCCGCCTCTTTTTGTCTTTCTCCTCCTCCTTTTTCTTCTCTTTGTCCTTCTCCTTTTTGTCCTCATCCTCTTTGTCCTCCTTTTGTCCTTCTCCTCTTTGTCGTTCTCCTCTTTGACCCTCTCCTCCTCATCCTTCTCTCTATATATTCTCCCCTTCGTCCTACTCATCCTATTCCTCTTAGTCCTTCTTCTCAGCCTCTTCTTCCTTATCCTCTTCGTCATCCTCATCCTCTCCATCTGCATCAATGACTTTCTTGGTGAGATCCGTGCCTTCATATCCGCTGCTACAATTCGCTAAGCATTGCATAATCTCCTGAAACGGAAGTTAATTTGATGATGAGGCTATACATATAAAACTATAAGGAGAGGTTCTGAAAGCACATTAAAATCCCTGTTTAATTCTTCAAGTATTGTGCATGAGGATAGCTTATGAATTAAAATGTTATTCTTATAAAAGCGTTGGTTGTGTACAGCTGAATAAAGATAAGACCTCGAATGTTTGCCAAATCTGAGAGAATAGGGCCTACAGGAATAGGTGAGTTCTGCAAAGTCGATGATATTATAGTAATCCCATATTATATAGAAATGGACCATGCATGCAGTGTGCGAAAAGGCAGGTAACAGCAAAAGTCTTTCTTTTGAAGGATAACATGGTATATAAATAACTGAAAAGAGACGTCGCACTTTCGATGCTATAATTTTATATGGACATTTTGGTTAGTATTTGTAAGGTGCATGCTGGCGATTAGAAAGTCGATAAGTCAAACGGCTTGAACTTGACTTTAATGGCGCTACAGCAGTGAGTGAACCAGCGTCATCTGCCGACGCATTCTGCTTTATTTTTCCTTTGTCTCGTTGCAAGAATATAAAAATCATGATAAAGCGCAACTGTTAATACTTCGCGCATATTATGATATAGGCTATCTATTGCAACGTATACACATCAACTGTTGCAGAGAAGGAGGTGGACATTGGAGAGGCAATAGTGAGGGAGATACATACTGGGAAAGAGAAAGGAGATGCAGGCAGAGAAAGGCAGAGAACAGAGGGATGATTAGAGACGATGGCGATCAGTCGCTGTGTTGCAATTTCCCCTTGCGCTGAAAATAGGCCTAATAAATATATAGGCCTACATATTGCATATATATACATATAGGAAGTGCACCATTCCTCCTTCACGTTTCATTTTCCCGTCCGAGTTTTCACGAGGGTGGAATCTGATCGTAATTCGAATCCTATTATGTGCCCAGGAATTAAGACGGTCGAATTCTCAACCAGCGCCTGTAAGTCTGGGGAAAGCCTGCTAAGTAGAGGTGCGCACTGGACGATCATTAGTCTTATCAGCGAATTCCGCTCCTCTGAACAACGGTCTCACGTTCGACCATTATGTGGCGCGTATGACTAATTAGACGAGCGATACGAGACACAGTGACATCCAGAGATAATTAAACAGACCGATGGACGGACGGACAGACGGACTGCTGTATACAGCGTCCTCAAAGATCTGATGGCTTGTCTATATATATCCATGTTTGTTATAGCCGCAACCGAATCTCACCAAGTAACAGCATTTTCGAGACTATAGATGAAATCTAGAACCTTGTATATGTATATACATATGATTGCCAGATTCATACACCATATCTCAACACCTGATATATATATATATATATATATATATATATATATTGTGTTTTTACATTACATGTAAATATTATACGCACCATGGCATATAAATATCATAATGTCCATAGATAATATTCAAACCAAAATCAGCTGGTCACGGTCATTTGACACGAGCCTCAACCTTAACGGGGTCTCAGAGTTTTATAGAAAGACTGATATTTGATTTATTTCCGAAAGTTAGAAAGCCTTCAGGGTCTACATATAGGCCTATAGAGGTATGGCTTAAACCTCAAGATACTGCCAATATTACATAACAACGAACCGAATTGTCTTTTTACGTATACTCCTACACAACGTATATATATATATATATATGGTCGTATATATACATAGCCATATAGTTACACTTCATATGGATATAAATAGCGCATCAATAGAGGATGTGTCACACGAGTTGTGTAACTATATAGCAAGACGTATAATCTATTGTTATGTATACGTTATGGTATATGCGCCTATTATCGTCTGTTTATTAGGGCATCCTCGACGATGGAACGAACTACATCACACCGGAACACAACTCAGTCAAGCGCAAAAGTGAGTCATTGCCGTTCATGCATTGCATGTCTTAAGTGTATATGTATACGCTCCATGGTGTGCATACGTCTCTTTGCGTTTGTACGTCCCTGTGTGTGTGTGTGTGTGTGTGTGTGTGTGTGTGTGTGTGTGTGTGTGTGTGTGTGTGTGTGTGCAGGCACTGCAGGGTGACCCTTGTATATAACCATGTATATATCGAAAATGTTACTTCTGTTCATGACGTCAATATAAATACTCGTAGTGCAAGTGTGCACTATGAAATGAGGAAATTTAAGGACAGAATTGGCCTAAGGCAACTGCAAACTGTACTCACGCCTATAGACGGGACGTGACTTGCATTGGACTGCCATGCCAGGTCGAAGGTCATACGTTTATGATATAACTACATGGGTCTTGTTTTGCATTTGGCCTTTGCTTTTTTTGATAACGAGGTTATCATGCTTTTCTGCGTGTATCAGTATATCGTATGTCTAACAGTATACTCTTATCAGTACCGTTAATTACAGTACCTCAAAACAATCAGTATATAGTATACGGCCTACTAAAGTTGGCAAAATTATATGCATGTTATACTATATATATGCAATTATGCATGGATAAGTCAATACTGCAGAGTATACCTGATTGTGCAAGTCCTTGACATAACATTTTGGAAGCATATATGTTTACAACGTTCATGCATGAAATTCAGATATCCTACCACATAATTTTGTAGCGCCTGCATCTAACCTCGATTGAATAGCTGAGCAGTATCGTAACTATGTTTGTATACTTCATGTATGCGACTGATGAGTGTATGACGTGTAAATGGTTGAATTCGATGGCGACTCAATCAACCAAAAGACATGAATAGATCGGTCGTCGGTGGTTCGAGTGTGTGTCCGTCTCTGCAGCATAGAAGACTTTTCATCGCCTGTCAAGTCCTTTGCTTCTGATGGCAAATATGTCAACCTTCCCTCCGCTCCATCTCACCCCCTCCGTACTTCTGTCTCTTCCCATGCATCATCGCTATTCTATGACTATAGCACATCCTCCCTCTTCGTCGTCATTTGTATCTGACAGCATTCAATCCAATATATTTCATAGCGAGCATTCATCCGTGTACTTCTGCTGCTGCTACTGCTGCTGCTGCTGCTGCTTCACTCTGGTTCCATTAGTGCGAGGAGTAGACAAGAAGCCGTGGTCTCCAAAGACCCGGTCTCATCTCCAGACCTGTCGGCGGCGGTTGCGGAGTCAGAAGTTCAGGAGTGCTTGAGCTCTGGACCGCGAATTGAAAGCTGCTGGTGGTGGTGATGATGCTGATGATGCTGCTGCATGCGGATGCGGTTCTTCGTCATCACCACCGTCTGCAGCAGCCGCTCAAGACGAATCCAATTTCGCGACACATCAAAGGATGAGTACATGCGCCGTTCGCTCGATAGTCCGCCATGCAGTCACGACCTCTCGGTTCCATTGAGACAAATCGAAAGGCAAGGCAGCCCGTCTTCCGCAGTCTCGAATCATCATTACAGGAATCATGTCCCCTGCGACTAACGGGCGCAATATAAAGCCACCGAAGGCGCGATAAATCATCACCCGGTGCTTGGTGTGGAATATGATGACTGAACCTGCGATTGAATGGATGGCCATGGAACCTGCATTTTTAATGAACACTGGTCGAGGTTCGATCTCCAGACAGCAATCACAGAGTTAATGGGATAGGAATTTATTAGGGGCCGTCCGTGTGCGTGGCTGCGATTCTGCGAAATAATTTAGAGAAATTGAATTTCAAGAATCTAATCTAATCTAACGACTTCTGTGAAGTCTTAATCATAAAATGTGGCATCGATCGATGACTCAATTGAAATCGCGTATCGAGGTCTCAATCCCTTCGAGAAGTGATGTTGAAATCCGAAGTATTTGAGAAACCAGATATATATAATATATAATATATATATATATACTGTGGGTAAGTAAGTTGAAACAGATGATAAATCTGAGTGGTAGAAAATGCTATATATATAGAAGCGTCACGTTCATGTAACTGCTTCAGTCGAATCCCGTCTGATCTGAGATCCAGCACTTCTGATGTTGAGATCCGCCACATAGACTATGTGATTCGTCACATAAAATCGGAGACCCGTCACGGTGTCACATTAAAAAGGAGATTCGATTGTGAGTTTTTGACTGTAGTGATTCATTTAATGGTGTTCCCATTGTGAAGTGCTCTGAAAAGCAGAGAAAGAAATTTACAGCGACCAGTTAACGCCTTTTGGTTATATCTGCCCCTCTCTTCTCTGAACGCCCTGACATATGTACCCACTGCAGGGTTCTTTAGCTCATGCATTGATCCCCAATCAGTTTCTGCCCAGGGGAGACCCACTCCACTTTCCGAACCTGCAGCTTTCCCCAGTCGCACCTCTTACTGCTGCTCAATTATACCGCCGATTGCCAGTGAAGATGAAAGCCCCTCCATCCCTGCCTCGCCTTCCCTGGCGTTCCAGAACGAAGTCGTCCAGAGGTCCCAGGAGGGCGATGGAGTAATTGCGTTAGAAACAGTTAATACGACAAGTGACCACCATATAGTTCACCCTTTGCCATCATCTTCCCAATCGCAGGATGAAAGAGGGAGAAGAACGGTGAATAGCAGCAGGAGGAAGAAGAGAAGAAGCGAGACAGACAGACAGAGACAGACACAGAGAGACAGAGAGAGAACGACGAGGGGGTTGGAAGTGAAACAGGAAAATTAACAGTAGATTCATTAAAGCCACTGATCACCATCTCCTCCAATCGTCCAATCCACCACGTCCCTCCTCCCTCTACATATCCGAGACTCCTTCCCAGGACTATCTCCCTCAATCGCTTCTCCATCCCCCTTCTCTGCCCCCTCCTCCCTCATCGTATAAATCTGGCGGAGAAGGAAATGGGAGGAGGAGGAGGCTGCAGAAGGATTGATGCTATTTTCAGTCGATATCTTCAAATCGGTTTTCGCGCCGTCAGAGCACCAGAAGAGACATAAATCCAGACTCCGAAATTAAACCTCAGAGTTATGATCGCCTATAGAGCCCTCATGCTGTTCCACTCTGTCAATCGATCTCGTATATTATAACCGCCAGATGGAGTCTATTTTTGATGACGACGACAGGATGATGGCGGATGATAATGATGATACTTTATCATCATTTTTAAACTACTCAGTGTAGAAGATCCATCAGAATTACAAAAATATTTACTATGAGAACGTTGTTCTGGAATCTTCTCTGACATAACAATAATAGCCACAACAACAACAACAACAACAACAACAACAACAACAACAACAACAACAACAACAACAACAACAACAACAACAACAACAACAACAACAACAACAACAACAACAACAACAACAACAACAACAACAACAACAACAACAACAACAACAACAACAACAACAACAACAATAATAATAATAGCTAAACCTTTCCAACGCCTTTCATCTCAGTCTTCGTTGTTGTTGTTGTTGTTGTTGTTGTTATTATTATTATTATTATTATTATTATTATTATTATTATTATTATTATTATTATTATTATTATTATTATTATTATTATTATTATTATTATTATTATTATTATTATTATTATGGAGTGTTGGCTAAAAGTAGCTCTATTATCGATATCCTCTTTTGGATCTGTCCAGAGTTCGCCGCTCGTCGGCTCCCGGCAGCCTTGACATGGTGCCCTGGAAAGCCACCGCGTTGAAGCGCTGGATAATGACCGATAGGCCTTGGAAGAGGAAGCTTGTTTCGCGAGTGTCACCGGTAGTCTTCGACAGTCGGCTTCCGGTCTCCGATAAGAAGTCGAGGCCCTCTCTCTAACAAGGAGTTTGTTTTATAGGAATAACCTCACTCGGTTCTCCTTTACAAAGCTCTAACACGGAGCTTGTTCTATTATTATTATTATTATTATTATTATTATTATTATTATTATTATTATTATTATTATTATTATTATTATTATTATTATTATTATTATTATTATTATTATTATTATTATACTTGGCAGTATTATTATTATTATTTTTATTATTATTTTTATTATTATTTTTTTTGCCCTGAGGTACTTCATTCCCCCAGGGACTTATAAAATTATAAAAGCAATGTGTCTGGAACGGCTACTCCTCATCCATGTCGGGCGTGGGTTTGATAAATGTGCCACTAAATGCTACGGCGTTGAAGCGTTGTACTGTGACCGAGATCCTCTGAAAAATGTAGCTGGTCTCTCTCGGTTCACCCGTAGTTAGCGTGAGGTGGCGACCCAGGTCAGAAATAAAATTGAGGCCAGCGGTATTGATGGGACCCAGCGTTTCCAGGGCCAGCGGTATGAAAACGTGTGTTTCTAGACAGGCGTGATATTTCTGTGTCTTCCTGTCCTCTGCCAGACTCGCCGCTGCCCCCGCTCTGGCTGCTGATGCCGTAAGGTACGACGGTGACAGAGTGTCTATTATTATTATTATTATTATTATTATTATTATTATTATTATTATTATTATTATTATTATTATTATTATTATTATTATTATTATTATTATTATTATTATTATTATTATTATTATTATTATTATGATCATCATCATCATCATCGCCGTCATCATCATCATCATCATCATCATCATCATCATCATCATCATCATCATCATCATCATCATCATCATCATCATCATCATCATCATCATCATCATCATCATCATCATCATCATCATCATCATCATCATCATCATCATCATCATCATCATCATCATCATCATCATCATCATCATCATCATCATCATCATCATCATCATCATCATCATCATTCTATTATTCAATATCATTGTAATTGCCATTATTAACCATCATCATTAATTTTTTGCACCAAGGATCCCTCAGTAATTAAATTATTATTATTAATGTTGTTATTAATGTTGTTATTATTATTATTATTATTATTATTATTATTATTATTATTATTATTATTATTATTATTATTATTATTTATTATTATTATTATTAATACTACTATTATTATTACTCTTATTATTATTATTACTACTATTATTATTATTACTCTTATTATTATTATTATTATTATTATTATTATTATTATTATTATTATTATTATTATTATTATTATTATTATTATTATTATTATTATTAATACTATTATTATTATTACTCTTTATTATTATTATTATTATTATTATTATTATTATTATTATTATTATTATTATTATTATTATTATTATTATTATTATTATTATTATTATCAGTGATATCCTTTTTTTAATGTTACGTGGATATATGTATTAGTGCGTCATGCGTGTTGACTGTGATGGTTGTTTTAGTTCGTAAGTCGGATGGTGGTGGTGGTGGTGGCTGTAAAGACGTCGTGTCACTCTCTTCTTCGTCGACAGGTGGCATTGCTCCTTCGGATGTCTTCTGTACGGTTCCTGGTCGTCTATCGCTGCTCAGCTCCACCTCCAAGTACAAGGTCACCGTTGCAGAAGTCCAGCGCCGTCTCTCGCCTCCGGAATGCCTCAACGCATCACTGCTCGGAGGAGTCCTTCGGAGGTATACGTCCCTGCTTTGTAATGATGGGGAGGGTGCTAACTGCTGCGTCTTCGCCTTTCGTTTCTTTAAGGTTAGGTCACACTAAGGTGTCATAAAAGCATCGTGCGGAGACTTGGAGCGTTACCGAGATTCATTAAGATAAGCGTTTGATGTGTCTCAGGACCATCTTCGCTCTCTGCAGTATATGTATACCCTCTATTTTTCGCCTTAATTTAGATCTCACCTTTTCTGTTTCTCCCTCTTCTTTTGTGTTTCTGTCACGTCAAGTTGTACCTTTACATGCGCAGGGCCGATGAGAGGGGGGGTCAGGGGGTCTGCTGCCCCGGGGCCCGGATCTGTGGCAGGGGCCCTTGGCAGGGGCCCGAAAATGTCTAAACTTTGTTCAAACTTAAGAAACCTGTGGGTTTTGACCCAGTGCAGTCTGTATATGACGGATGCTTCGTGAATCGTGATACATGATATATACACGGCCACAGACTTACAGTGTATGTATGTATGGTGTCTGTCTAGGTCACCTGATGTGTCGGGGTATTTGACCCACAGTAGAAACGAACGCAGCACAGTTGTACATGAAGATAACACCGCATACCCTTAACCTTGCCTTTACCCATCACTCAGCTCCAGCGCTCTCTCTCGCGTTTCCTCTCGAAGTCTGTCTCTCAATGTCTCCCTAAAAACCATGTGGTCTGTACACACTACACACATCTGCAGTCTCCAGCATTCATGTTATTTGTCCTATATATTGCGAAAGTACATGTAGTTCTTTAAATTATGTTCAGAATACAGTCGTTAATCCATTTACCTTTAAAGAAAAACGATCTTAATTAAATTTTCAAGTTTAATTGCTTCAATTTAATAAAGTTCTAGGTGATGCAGCGTTAAAGAAAAACCTCTCCATGGAATTTCTTTACAAAAACGCAACCCAGCAACGAATGTGACGGTGGAAATGTGACTGAAAAGGCTAGCACTGCAGATGACAATTCTATTGGCAATATTGCTAACAAGAACAATTTAATTGTTATGTCACTCAACATACACAATCTCAGTTGCTCAGTCAGAGGATTTAGGGACGAGCACAGTAACAGACGTAGGTCATCACTCATCACAATGATTTCGGACTAGCTGTTGGTGCAAAGTTAACTGATACAGACAAATTTCCATTTCTGACTGAATTCTATTCTCCACCAGAATCAAATGCTTGGTCTAAATAGCACATTGCATTTGCATGACGCGCCCCTATAGTAAAAAATAATAGCCACGCCACTGCTTATAAAGGCTGTACTATTTCAATTATTTAAGTCACATTAACTGCTGCGGTAATATTATAGTTGAATAAATTACTTGAATTTCAAAACACTGCTTATCAGCATTATATTGAGATTCACCAGCAGTCAACCTAGAATAGATTATTGGTTTTCTGGCAGCCATAAAATCTGTTACTAGACGTAAATTTTATGACTTACAATTTGAGTTATTATCCAAATAAATAACACTTTAATTTACAGCTGGATATAAATTATCGTCATAACCAAATTACCAATATTTTATATTATATTCCTTTGAGTTCATCAATTGCCATCAGAAATCTGGAGTTCAAACAAGGAAAGAAAGATTAGCGAAAGTCAGGAATGCAAAAGAGAGACAGACAATGCATCAAAGTCTTGAATTTTTAATTCAGTAAGCTTAGTAGTAATAGCAGCAGCAGCAGCAGTAGTAGTGGAGTTGATGATCATGGTACAGAGCGAGTTGTTGATGTAGTCTATATAGGCCTACGACAATGCAAGTGACATATCTTCAACTCTTGAAATTGGATATCATTATTGCGACAACTGTCATTTAAAAACCATTTATCACGTTCACATAATTTAATTACATTTTCATGTTCCTGGAAATTTCTTTGTAATTAGAGACAGAGAGGGACCTTTTAAACCAGAAGCTGATTTACATTCACTTTTACTTTTTTATTATTATTATTAACCTTATTTATTATTCATTAAATGTAATTTGATAGCACTTTTTACAGGCTTACATCAGACTTGGGCTTACTGTTAAAATTGAAGAAAAAACAGGGGCCCTGAAGGACTCTGAGAAGTGTCTGCCCCGGGGCCCGCCTTGGCTCTCGGCGCCCATGTACATGCGTGCTTCTTTCTTACTCCCGTCTCTCTATATCTATACCTCTAACTGCTTGTATGTCTGTACCTAAATTTGCCCCGTGCCAAGAGTCTCAATGTATAGGCTATTTAAATGGGTATTTGGGCAAGGCAGAGAGACAAAGACAGAGACAGACTGTCATAGGAAGACAGGCGAATGCAAACAGTCGACTGCAGAGAGACTCCTATTAAGCAGAACACTGTATAAATGAGCTTCCTATAATTACACGGAACCCTGTAATTACCGTCTTTCATTCATATTGTAATGTAACGATGGTCATGGCATGTTCTAATCGGACGCTTCCTCTCGGCCCTGTTTACATTAGTAGGTCGGACTAACGACATTTTGATGTAGTGACAATGTTCCCATTCCTCCTCCTCCTCCTCCTCCTCCTCGTCCTCTTCCTTCTCCTCCTTCTCCTCCTCCTTCATCCTTTTCCTACACTTACCGCAATGCTCACCGCATCCATGCATGAATTGTCCATCGGCCAAGCTGACCAGAGACTTCGGCTGACCATGTGTGACCTCAAAGTCATCCTTGACTGACCAAAGGCATAAAGTTTGACCATTAAGAGCAATCTTCTAAACGTCGAGCACTTAGAGAGGGCTTTGACCCACGGAGCGTAAACTGAACTCATGACTTCGTGTATATAGCCTAGTTGTCTTTAGTCCCTAGTGCACCTCTGAACATAAACTACTCAAAAACAAATCTCAAACTTAATTCTTTTTAGTTCCTCTCCTTAGGCCTATTTAAGCAAAAACAAGTCGACATCTTTGTCCATAGTTAAGAATTCGCGCTCTGCACAAAACCTCTAATTACCGTTTCAATTATTCTACATGAAATTTCCTCACTTATTATATTATTATTTTCTTTGTCCGTATAGTTTAGTCGGCATAATAGTTTCTCTTCTATAGCACAAGTGTAGCCGAGTCCTACTGACTTGCATTGGTCTTTCGTTAATTCGTGTAACCTTATAATTACTCTTGGTCCGCTTCGCTTTCGTAAAGGGCAAAGTCGAAGAACGGAGGACGAGCGCTGAGAGACAAATTGGAGAAAATAGGATTAAATCTACCGGCCGGAAGACGAAAGGCAGCAACAATTACTCTACTCACGTCTCTTGTCGAAGGTAAATACACACTAAACATAAAGGCATGCATATGTATATATGTATATGCATTTATAGACAGGAAGCGCAGAATCCGCGGCTTCCTCTCCAGTGAAGCAAAGATGAGCAAAGATGACGCTGATGATGATGACGACGATGTTGTTTGGCATGATTGGTTTGACTCTTTGTCTGTGTATAGAGTGGTATTATCTTTGGGATGCGGAGGAATTAAGAGGAGGAAGGAAGTGGTGGATATCCTGCAGGCCAACTGACTTCGTCGGATGGCTGCACAGACCGCTGGAGTGGCAGGCGCTTCGAGAAAACAACGGAAGCGATGGCGTGGTGCAGATAGGAGGGAAGACGATAACTGTGAGAGTTGGGACAAGAAGGTGGAAGGAAATAATAGGAGGAAAATGGAAGAAGACAAGAAGAATAATAAAGGAGAAGAACTCGATGGAGGAGGAGGGAAGAGGAGGAGGAAGAAGAAGACAGATATGTGAGAGAGCAAAATGATGTTTGTTTATGCATGGAAACCTTTTCAATTAAGTTTAATGTTCTATTTTTATCCGTTAGAAACTGAAAAGGGTATACCAGAAAACGATTAATGTTAGAATATTATGTTATAGACGACTTAATTTGTTATAATATACTTTAAAAGAAGAGAAAGGAAAAAGAGAAGGAAGAGGTTAGAAGCCATATACCTATAGGTATAATATAACAGTAGGCCTACCATAATTATACTTTCGACATAGAAATAACTCAGTTATGCTTTCTCAGTATAGCACATGGTCATTATTACGTAGACCTGCGTATACATCATGCATGGTATTTACCCATAATTAAGTGCATTGATTTAATTATCGTCACCCTCTGCGTTTTCTCTGCTAATTCCCTCTGTTCCTCCTGCCTTCTGCTGCTGCTGCTGCAGCCTGTCTCTGCAGCCGTCATCCCTTTTCGAGCTAATGCATCTTCTTAATTCGCCTGACATGACTGTAGCTGCCAAGAACCTGTTTATCCATTATGTATCGCATTACGATTTGTCCTCAGGCGTTACTTCTTCCTCCTCCACCATAACTTCCTCCCTCCCTCCTTTAGCTATCCTCCTGCTCCTTCCGTTTCTCCTCTTCGTTTCAGCTCTTCCTCCTCCTGCTCCTCTTTGTGATGCAGCAGCTGACGATGAAGATGAGCCTGCGCATGAACGAAGTCTGATCCGTCAGTGGTAAAAATGAGGTGGTACCTGGCTCTAGGTCTAGGAATGTTGGTTGTTTCGTGGGAAAACTAACAGCTAAAGAATGAGAAGATCCGTTTCGAGTGTCTGTTCCGATTGTCCTGGATCTTTACTTCTTTGTTTACCTCTAAAAGCAGAACTAATAGGTTTCCTATAGCGTTTAGCCTTGATAGGGCTTGAATCCGCAACCATCCTCTACGCCACAGAGGCTTTTTCAACCAAAATGGAATAAGGATGAAGGCATGGTAAGGTTAACTTGTTACCATCTGCTGACAGATAGAAGAACATACTGGAGCGAGAAAGGAAGTATAAAGAACAGAGAGAGGAATTGAAGATGGATGGATGATGTAAATGATGTGTCGTTGCTGTTTAGGTGAGGCTGTTCGTTTAGCGCGTGACTTTGGTTACCTGTGTGAGACGGAGTTTCCTGCTCGTCAGGCGGCTGAGTACATGGCCAGACAACACAGCGATCCATCGGAACAACAGAACCGAAAGCAAATGATACTCGCAGCCAAGTAAGCACAGCGTTGTCACAATCGTCATCTTTCATCACGACCACCACGACCATAATCACTTTCACTATCATCATCATCGTCGTCATCATCATCATCATCGTTATCATCATTATCTTCGTTACAATCGTCATCGTCATCAACATGACCACCACAACCATGATCATCGTCATCGTCATCATCATCATCGTCGTTATCATCATCCTCATCGTCGTCGTCGTCGTCATCATCATCATCATTGTAATTACCACCTTATCACACCCCAGCCACCACTATAATCTCTATTGCAAGGGATGATTCAGGTATACTTTCTACATGCCCCATAAGACTTATTTGTATCACTGGTTGGTCTGAGAGCGCCTCTGAGTAGACTTCTTGAAGGGGCGCTATATAAATTCTTGAAATGAATGAATGAATAAATGCAATTGCCATTATTTTGTTGTTCACGCTTTTGTTAAGCATGCATGAGCGAAGACAACATGGGGGAGGTCGAAACATTGTTAGTTCCTGTCTGAATTGCACTTTCTAATTTGAATCGAAAGCTTTCTATCAAACAGATTATCGGCAGCACGTTGCCCGCTTGGAACAATTGGTCTTTTGTCTCAAACCCGTCTTTTGTTTCATTCGTCTTGTACGCACAACTCGAAAATAGAACTTTCTCGTTGTTACGGCGAAGAAGAATATCGATAAATTATTGGTCGATTATGTATGGGTTGACCTTCGTATTTTCAAGCTGGGGTCAAGACGGAGGATGAAGGTGGCGGAGGATGCGAATGAACATTCTAACAGCGTAGCATTGGCATCAGCAGCATCAGCAGCAGTTGTAACATCCTCGGAATAAGTCGTCGTCCGGTGAAATATGAGTAATCGCATCCAATTCGATCGGTTGTCGTAATTGCGTTTTCCGATGAGAAGAATGCAACGCCGGCGCCTTCCATCTCCTCTTCCTCCTCCCCTTCCTCTTCCTCTTCTTCCTATTCCTCTTCCTGTCCTTCCTCCTCCTATTCCTCTTCCTCTCCTTCCTCCTCCTATTCCTCTTCCTCTCCTTCCTCCTCCTATTCCTCTTCCTCTCCTTCCTCCTCCTATTCCTCTTCCTCTCCTTCCTCCTCCTATTCCTCTTCCTCTTCTTCCTCTACTTCCTCGTCCTCCTCTTCTTCCTCTTCTTCCTCTTCCTCCTCTTCTTCTACAGCATTAGTAGCAGCAATCAACTCCTCTTGCTCCTCCTCCTTCTCCTCCTCTGCTCCATCCATCCCTCGCTTCTCCATCCTCTCTCCCTCATCGAGCGACGACATATTTAAGACAATTGTTCGGTCGGTCGTTTGCCATTATGACCGAGGCGGTCGGTCGGTCGGTCGCTCTGACGGTCGGTCGGCTTTCTCTCTTCGTCGCTCAAAGTGTCGGCTTTAAAGGAAAGGGAAACGAGGAGGATGAGGAGGAGGAGGAGGGACAGGAGAGACGATGACCACCAAAGGAGAAAGGCGGCTCATTAGGTCACGCTCACACGTACAGCTGCCAACCCCTGATCAGCATCTCTAGACAGGTGCGAGTTATTCGGCTGGCGCGCATTTATGTCTTTAACTGAGGCAGTTTCCCTGCCCTTGCTCCTCTCCCTCCTTCCCTCTCTTCGCCCCTTCATCCGTCTCTCTAGTCCTCTCTCTCTCGACGGTTCTGTCGCTCACTTCGTTGTTGTTAAGAAGTGCTAGGTGGTGTTGCTGTAGACGGTGTCCGTTTGTCTTGCGTAAGAGGAGGAGGAGGAGGAGGAGGAGGAGAGAGGAGGAGGAGAGGAGGAGGAGGAGGAGGAGGAGGAGGAGAGGAGAGGAGGAGGAGGAGGAGAGAGGAGGAGAGGAGGAGGAGGAGGAGGTCGAGATGGAGGAGGCAGAAGTGGTGGACTGCGTTCTTCTCTTTCACGAGAACAGAGGAGACAAAGCGAAGAGGACGTGCGCAGAATGAAAGGTTTCTCCGACGAACAAGTGACACTCTATAGTCACCTCTCAACAGTGGTCGACTCTCTCTCTGTCTCTGTTTCTGTCTCTCTCTCTCTCCGTCTCTCTCTCCGTCTCTCTCTCTGTCTCTCTCTCTCCGTCTCTGTCTCTGTCTCTGTCTGTCTCTCTCTCTCTGTCTCTGTCTCTCCGTCTGTCTGTCTGTCGTCTTCTCTCTCTCTCTCTCTCTGTCTCTCTCTCTCTCTCTCTCTCTCTCTCTCTCTCTCTCTCTCTCTCTCTCTCTCTCTCTCTCTCTGGTCTCTCTCTCTGTGTTTCTCTTCATGTCTGGGTTTTTCTGACGCTTTCTCAGTTTGCCTGTCTTTACTCATAGCCTCATAGGCTATCTGTCTTTCTCTGCCTGTTTGTCTGTCTATATATGTTTGAGACGGTTTGTGTTTCTGATTCTCTGGCTATCCATCCCCTTTCTTCTATCACACCCCTTCTCTCGGTCTGTTATCTTATAAGTTTCATTCCCTGTCCTGCTGTCTATTTTTTCTTACAGAACCAGAATTCTCTGCTAACAAGGTCTTCAAAGCCAGATAGTAGTACTGTTAAGGAGTTTTATCGTCGAACGGCGGCTTATCCCATACACCCAATGGCGTATTCCATGCACCCAGTGGCGTATCCTACACACACTCAGTGGCGTATCCCAAGCAGTGTTTGGGATACGCCACAAATTGTGTGTAGGATACGCCATTGGGTGTTTGGCAAACACCCAATGGCGTATCCTACACACCCAGTGGCGTATCCCATACACCCAATGGCGTATTGCATACATGTGCACCCAGCGGCGTATTCCATACACCCAGCGGCGTATGACGTACACCAAGACACATTTTTTTATCATTTACAAATGGTTAGATGCTATAGCTTTAGACAACGAATGAAATGTCGCGTCATGGGGCGCAAATGAATTCTCTGGGCCTTCCATTATAGCGGCAGTCAAATCGTTGCACCCTCGAAAACAAATGGGGGACCCAGGAACCGCCCGTACCAACAATATAATGATTAAGCTCAATTATTTTTGTTACTATAGCGAAGTGTTGCTATCTTGTCTGTCTGTAGGCAAGTGGTGAAGGAGCTCGTTGACCTATTGAACCAGGACCGATCCCCGCTCGGCAACACCCGACCGCAGCACATCCTTGAGCCGAGTGTCCAGCGCAACCTGACCAACTTCTCCCTGATCACTCACGGCTTCGGATCGCCGGCCATCGTGGCCGCCATGACAGCCATCACGAACTATCTCAACGAGATGCTTAAGTTCGTCGACAAGAACTATCCGAACGGCGCTTCGCTTCCCAGTGGCATCTCTTCGCTAGATGTCAAGGTCAAGGACAGGGACGACAATCGCAAGTAGGAGGCGACTGTCGTGACGTCAATTGCTGACGTCATTAGATCGTCGTACGTCATCGTGCACATGTACAGCTATAAATAGGTCGTCGCGTGTTCTGTGTCTTTGTTCGTGGTTTGTGTTCTGCGAACGAACCGTTCGTATACTTCACGTTCAGAGATGACGATGCATTTAGCGTCGATTGTACAAATAGCTCTAACTATAGTTTATGTTGTAATGTAAGCGTTTACGCTATAGACGCCTATTGTCTGTGCTGATTGATGACGGCGCGCTTGCATACTGCCGTCGTCTGTATAGGAAAAGAGAACAGAACATATACTGTGTGAACAAAACTGCGATTAATATTATACAAAATTATATTATCTATACTGAGTATACGCCGCGGAAGAAGAACCTATTATAGATCCTGACGATGCCCTTGTGCATCGGTTGTAGCGCATGTCCCATCATCCCATGACTGATGCATGACGAGCATAGACGTGATAGACATCAGACAGACAAACTGTTGCATAACGTTAATATACTTTGATATATGTTGTATTATATCCTATAAAACACTGGTCTGAATATGTGTCAGTGAAACGGTCCTATTCACAGTCCACTGTCCAGTTGAGCAATTCATTGCATATATCGGAGGAATGATTCTATCGCGTGTACGTGCACAATTGGATTATCCTAGCATCACTGGTCCAGCAAATTCCAGCTATTCAAACATTATGCACTGTACACAAATATATAAGTCTACAATGAGATTATACCATCTATAGAATGCTTCAGTTGGTTGCCGAGCATTAGCAACAAGTTGAGCATATATCTGCATAAGTGTATACAGACAGCACCGATAACGATGCAGATAACTCGTAAATTTCTTGTAACATGTATTAAACCAAGTTTCTGTTGCACACCTGTTTTGAAGTCAGTTTATTAAAAAAAACAACGAGGATTACATTGGTGTCAGTGATGACGTCGATGAGTTGAACAGCAACAGCAGCAGCAATAATAATAATCCCACTATAATGACACGCTTTTGGTGATATACTGATAGCTAAACTGACACCAAGAAAAATCAGAAGCTGGGTAATCCCTATTCTGTTCTATAGTATTGTATCGTAATCGTAATCTCCAAACTTCTAAAGCGCCACTTGAAAGCCAGGGCACCAGCTTATTCGCGAGCGCTGAGCACTCAATTGAACACTGAATCTGGATGCATGCAACCGTCAGTGAGCATTTGACCAGCATTCTAACCGACAGTAGGCCTATATAGATAACCAAAAGCACTCCTTCTTAGCTGAATTTTAGGCCTATAGAATTATCTTTGCAATCGGAGTGTGAGTTTATCGTGCGATCACGTGAGCATGTATACAGCGGAAATGACGAATCTGGAATTATTCTCATCATCTATCTAACGAGAGAAAGGTGATGCATAACGTAAAATCAACGCAGCTGCAAGGTCACGTGGTCAGTATACACTCACATGCCTTTAAGTGGAGCTCGTATTAATTCACGCGTGGACTGCAGGGAACTTCTTTCTTACACAGCTTCCAATGTATATAGGCACGGTGACGTGTTAATTGAGCTCTAATGCTGTTCTTTTTCCTGCAACGTCAATGAATAAGGCGGAAATCGTCTGTGTCGTCTAATTGGACACCGACCACCTGTTTATTGCCCGCACAACGTTCGTTCGTTCATGGGACACCTGCAGCAGTTCACACCTTCCGTTCGTCTGAGGAGGATCATGCAGGGCCGTCGTCTTCAGCGACGGAGACTGTTTGCCGACCGCGATCCACGGCCGACCGAAAGCCGAGCGACGGCCGATGGTTCGCTGAAGACGCGTGTTACTATCTGCGAAGACAGAGATCATACAGATGACACGTGCACGGATCTCTTGATATTAGCCACGGGATTAGAATTTTCTCGCCTTGTCGTAAACATTGTTGAGGCACCGGCGTCAAAGAAGACATAAAACTCTGCTTTTACTAAGTTTCTGTTATACGTCTCTTGAAAATTCCTTCACAGTTTATTTCTGGTCTATAATAATGAGATCAGAGATTTGAATTGTCTGACGGATTGGAGTGAAAGGAAATGCTATATTTCACAAACAGCGACCGTTTCTTTTGGCTAATCATGGGCACAGCACAAGATATCTCATTCCCCCATTACCACATATATGTCTCTTTCCGCTCGAGCCCCTCCAAGCCCCCAGCTGTGTTGACATAACTTTCTATAGCGCCGTATTAAAAGCCTTGTGAAAATATGGCGTGGGAGCCGGGCTTCGCTGCAGTCATTGTTACACCGAGCGAGTCTCGTGTTTGTCGTTAGTAAACATTCGAGACATTTGAAGCCGCCAAATTGAGAGGCATTCGCTCCCCCTATCGTACCAAGACCCTTGACACTTTCATCCAAAGAAAATCCCTGTTATCGTTTTAGTAAAGCTAATGCCGCCCTAATGAAAATAGTAATTAAGAGGACAGAATCACAAGCCTAATTCTAAAGCAAACAGCAGCACAGTGCATAGAGAAAAATTATAAAGTACTTAAAATACGTCACTAAAGCAGAATAATAATAGAAAAAAATAACAGAAAATACATCGACGATGAGAGCGACAACAATGCTTTGTCCTTGATTAATCTGTGTAAAGTCCTTGCTAAGTCCGTAGATATAATTAGTCCATTGTGTCACGGCCTTCTATTCAGAAGGTCGTGGTTGAGCCCGCGTATAAGTTTCTTCTTTGGCGTCTCAAGCTTTATGCTGTTCTTCGGAGTTAAGTCCTAGAAAATCAATCCATTTGAATGCATAAATCCTTCTGATTCAAAAGATCAGTACGATTGAATTTCATGACTGACTGTACTGACTGACTGATTGATTGACTGGCTATAGCTGGCTGGCTGATTGACTGTTTGACTTAGAACTCGCTAGCTGGATGGGTTACTATATATAGCTCACTGAGTAAGTGCGTGGCTAACTGATTGAGTTGTAAACCGACTTGTCATTGATTGACAAGTTTACAAAATGTCCGACAACTGCAGCCTTGACTGAACTATATACAAGCTATATAAACGAATAAACAAAATGAATGAAACGTCTGACTCACTGACTGACAGATATATGCAACCGATATCCAAAGAGATTATCAAAGCGAGTGATGATAGTTGCTGTTGCTGCCGCATATCAGATATATGCTGATCCTACTCTTCGTCTTCCTCCATATCCTCTTTTCCTTCTCGTCCACTTCCTCCTCCGCCACCTCTTTCACCTTCTCAGCTTCTCCAATTCATCCTTCAAGTCCCGCATTTCCTTCAAACTCCTCTGTTTCTATACTCCGCTTTCTTCGGTTCTTCCACTTTCTCCACCTCTTCCTCCGCTTCCTTCTCCTCCATCTCCCTCTGCTTCTCCTCCACGTCCTATACTTCTCTCTCTTTCCCTTCTCCTCATGCATGCTCACCATTTCCTGCTCCTCGCACCCTCCCTTCATCGATCCATCTGTCCCTGATCTTCTTCGTGTCAAGTGTTTCCTATTACGGTGAAGTGCAGCGATGACTTTCGACAACTCGAAAAAGAGATTACGATGTAATTCGTTTGACGACCGAAGAAGAAGAGGAAGAGGGAAAAGAAGAGGAAGAGGAGGAGGAAGAAGAGGCACCATGAGATCGAGGAAAGACTGAACGTCGGGAACAAGTGACTCGTGGAGACCCGGTCCAGAGCGCTGCCAATTACGACAGCCATTACGCGTCCAGGAAGACGGCGGCTTCCAGTTATCATTCCATCTATCCACCATCTCCCATTCCTCGGTCTGCCTCTGCAGTCGATTACAGTAGACATGGCGAAAGGTGGTGATGATGATACTGATGATGGCCCGTACGCCATCTCTAATCTGGCGAGGATCTAATAATCGGTTGTGTTCTCACCAGGGAGTATAGCGCCGCTCAGCGGGTGATGCCAGGAAGACAGAGGGCGTTTCATTGAACATACATACACACACATACACATATATAGGCCTACACAAGTACACGCATACATGCATACAAACATACATACATACGTTTATACGCACATACATGCATACATACACACATGCGCATGTGCATGGGTGCAGCCCTTTTGTGAAGTACTTAAAAGGCTGTCTCCCTCCCTTAATTCATACATGCATCCATGCATCCATCATGTATTCCTTAATTTCTTCCTTCCAACCATTCATCTTCATTCCTTAGTTTTCTTTCCTTCTCTTCTTCCTTCCATCTTTCTTCTCCCTTTTCTTCCTCTCTTCCTTTCTTCGTCTTTTTCTTTTCTTTCCCCCCTTTCTTACTTTTTTCAATTCGCTTTCGTATGTGGCATCGAATATAGCAGCTAACTATTAATATATAGCTTCAGAGGCGGATTAAGGCATGTTCAACATGTTCGGCCGAACAGGGGCCCCCACACTTTAGGGGCCCCCACACATGGAAAAGAAATTTTTTAAATATTTTACAATTATTGTTATTTACTAAATCTAATGGTAAAAATCTGCAAAAAAAACTCAGAATAAATTATTTGAAACTGCCCATACACAAAAACACAACTTTTGCACATGTGTGGGCCCCATTAAAGCTATGCCATAATTACCAGGCCAGATTCATCTCAAAATCAGCCGAAAACGAAATGATTCAGTTTGCTGACCAAGCAAAGTCATTTGCTCTTGAACATACAAATGAAACATCGCCAGAACTGTTCCTTTTCCGGTTAGGCTAATCACAAATAAGCGACTCAAGGACACCTTAATTCAAAATGTTGAGATAGCACTACGAACATATCCTGCAGAGAACGTTTGTTGTCAAAACTCAAATTCATTAAAAACATAATTTGTTGTTGCTCTTAGCTCTCTGACTGTAAGTTTTGATACAAAATGTAAACTGCACACACTGTGACCAAATAGTTAAGACTAGTTTCCTAGCATATAAGCCAATTAGGCCTATTTTTATTTTATGTATAATTGTGGTAAGCCTGCAATTGTAATATTCTTTTACCACGAGTCACTCAAATATTGTTAAACCGTTAAAAAACGTAAAAAAGATGTGTGATTTAAGTTAAAGTCTTTAACACTACCCTGGATAATAATTATTATAAGCCCGACTGATATTGTCCAAAATTAAAGAAGGCACAAATTAATAATTATAATAGAAGCATGTTGATTCGTGGAATCATGTTTTATTTGTCCTTTTGTTGTGATTCTGCGGGGCTGGGCCCCCACAGTTTTACTGAACAGGGCCACCACATTTGTTAATCCGGCCCTGTATAGCTTCTCAATAACCTATAATAACATATACAGGATAGCCTAGCCAACAACATGTCAGTATCATATATGATTAGCTGACAGATAGAAAATATACTTTAACTTGTACTATAGCCTTCGAATAATAATGATAACCTAGCAATATTAAAATGAAAAGTTTTGTGAATAACTGAAATATTAGCTTTAGCGATCATAAAACTGACGTGGTCAGACATCTATTAAGGTGCCCGCTAGAATTCGTGAGTCTACTATCGTCATCAAGATGTTAGAAAGCAACAGAATGGATCTAAGATTCGTAGTAGGCCTAAACGTTGAACATTCAAACAACATTAGGAATCTGAGCTGAAAAACTACGCCAAAGAGGCGATGGAAGGACCTTCATTAAATCGAGTTACCAGGTCTTCTTGAGTTCTAACGTCGTCACTCCTAATTCGAGTTTCTGTTCCCAGTGACCCGACTTGACCCCTTCGAAAAGCACCAGACACAGTCCTGTACCGCTTGGGGCATTAAGCGGGCATCGACCTTTAACCCTGTTTATCCGGAGCTATTTATGTTGATAAGGTGAGAAGACAAGACACCTCGTGTTCACGGGGTTTTCCCCGAAGTCAGTCCCAGACTCTCAGCTCCAGGTCGGTACCAACAGCTAAAGGAGGAATCTCGGTATACACAGAACGTGCATCTAAACAGAGGAATACTGGCCAATTGTCTGCCAACATTTCCTAAGAGCATACGCTTAAGTGAATAAGACATCTTAAATAGCTTAAACATCGAACAACAAATCGACCATTATGGTATACAACACAATCACCGTTCAGTCATATCCGTCCTTAACATTGGATGTAATAAGCCTATACAGACCACTCTAATTAATTATTAAACTCTCAACCAACACTGTCTTGTATACATTTAAAGACCTGAAATGAATGCATGTATACCTAAACAGATGAGGCACGCACACGCACACGCACACACACGCACACGCACACACACGCACACGCACACGCACACACACACGCACACGCACGCGACCCAGGAAGCAGGCGCACCTCGACAGGGAGACCATTTAACAACACCGAAAAAGCGCGGCTTTGCATGATATATAGTGGTGCGGGCGAAGGGGACTAGGAGCAAACCCTTCCCTCTTGAGCGCAGGGAGCGGCTACTCCATGAATCCGACACAGACCGACAGAGGCCAAGTAGGTAAGTCGGAGCAAGGCCTATATCAAAGGTTTCTAACCTTTTTTGCAAACGACACACCAAAACTTGCAACTAAATTTGGCGACACAACATGCAATCGTCATATTATGTGAATATCGTTAAAATTTAAAAATTTAAAGTTAAACTAGTTTATTTACTTAAAATTTTAAATTGTTAACATTATAACGAATGAAAATGAATGATAATGTTGACAATGAATGCTTTCTAGTTTCTAACAATCTAATTATTCTAAAATTCTAATTTCTACTGATCTAATTCTACGATTCAACGTCATTTCTACGACACTACGTTAACTCATGTCTTAGTAGGCCTAATAGTTAATTAATGGGATTTTTGCTCCTGGGTTTTTCTTTGGATCACATTAAAACGAGGATCCACAGTTTTTGTAAGTGCAATACGTAAGCAGGCTGAGAGGGCACCTACGACCAGTTTGTTCAGTTTCTTGTTCTATCGTGTTGATCATTTGAGAAAACCCTTGCTATGAAATGAAGCTAACTCTTTGATAGGTTTGCTAGCAAATGTTTTGTAATGTTCTTCTTTGTACGTCTTTGTCCAGAACCGAGTTCTTGAGGACTGCTTGTACATGTCTTTCATTCTCGAATCACATTGCTGCCCCAGATTGCGATAAAAGAGAATATATAGCTAGAATGGTACTGGTATAGAGTGCTAGGCGAATTCTCTTACAGCCTACGTCCGCTAAACTGATAAAATAAGTAAGTCAGTGTAATGCTGTGAGAATTAGACACACACCAATTCTTCGACACACCAACGACACACCATGTTTACGCGACACACTGCCGGTCGATCCGCGACACACTATAGTGTGTCGCGAGTTCGCGACACACCTGTTAAGAACCTCTGGAGATGACACCACCATTCCAAGGACGCAATCCTATACTATATACTGACCGTCTGGACCTCTTTGTCCCTCGTGTTAGGTCTGCCTTGGCTCAATGCCGGGCATTTCCTGTGACAGGTCCCTCCACTTTGAATGGCCTATACCACCCTCTTCTACGGGCTAACTCTTGTCTGAGATTTTGTCCTCTCAAGGCATTTCTTTTCCCCCGGGGCTTCCGCGCTGAAAGCGCCTCTGAATATAGTCTATCCTCCTACAAAGTTTTAGATACGATACGATATACGCTGACGGACAAGGAGCCATGCATTGCATGTAATTTTTTACACGTTACCGAATTTAGGTATTTGGCCAAAGGAGCGCTGCCAGTGGCGTAACAGCCATATAACGAGGGTGGACAAAGTCCAGGGGCCCCCGAAGTCCGAAGGGCCCCAAGCTTTAAAACTGAAAAAATTTCATGCACTTTTGTCCGTTTTTCTGTGACAATAATTATTAGGGAAAATGTCACATTATGTCAATAATTCTTTTCAGTTAAGCTTACATGATGTAAAAAAACGACATCTAGCGAATTTCATAATTTAAATATTGACGACTTAACACAACAAGACTTTTAAGTGTTTTAGAAGACGCTTAGGCTGTTTTAAAACCACTGTAATTTAACTTGGAACATACTTACTTTTCCATTTTAGCCCAATTTTTCTGGCTTCCTTTTAAAAGCTGTGATTGTGCCCACTGAGACAGTAGCCTACAATCATCCAAACCATTCCACAAGTCTACAGCTCATGACGAATTTCTGTTCTAATGCTCAGTTCAGCTTCTTAAATGCCGAAAGAGACTTGATAGACATAGCATATATATGCGAATAAAAAGCTAGAATTGCCAAATTCGTGAGAAACAACAGACTATACAGTCTACATGTTCACTACATTACAGTAGCGTCACTGGTGACTCTTTCAGCTTACTGTGCTGCTGTGCACTGTTTTGCTAACTGATGTAATATATTATTCGTTCGTAATGACAGTTAACACCAGAGAGCGCCGCAGGGCTGAGTCAGGGCTGTAAAAGGCTTTGTTTATTTGTTTTTGTTTTTTGTTTTGTTTTTTTAAACCAAATAAACCCATAAAAAAACAAATCTTGGTTTTTTGGTTTGTAAGAAATTTGAAATTAGAAATGAGAAAATTTGCGTCTCTTCAACTCTCTTGGCAATTGTTGTATGGTCGTTATTAATTTCGGCTGTGCTAACGCAGATGGATGATAAGGGAATAGAGCGCCCTGTGTCATTTATAAGTCAGAAGTTGACTGATACCCAGAAGAGATGGGCAACTGTGGAGAAAGAAGCCTATGCTATTGTTTGGGCTCTAAATAAGTTAAAAGAGATAATCATTGGATCTAAAGTTCACATCTTTACCGATCACAATCCTTTAACTTATCTGACTGAATCTATGTCTAAGTCTGCTAAATTGGTGCGTTGGGCTTTAGCACTGCAAACTTTTGATGTAGAAGTTAATTATAAGAAAGGACGATTAAATGTTGTAGCAGATTGTTTATCTAGATTATAAGATTGTTTATTTTACTGTATTATATAGTATTAAGTTTATTGCGTATTTTAGTACATGATGATTTTGCAAATTTTTAAGTTTAATTTGCTCAATCCAAAGAAAGGGAAGGAGGTAATGTGAACAAGTGTTTTGCATATATAATGAGCACAGGTGTTCTTTAGGTTGATATATATATATAATGTGTATCGATTGTTAAGCGTTTTAGTCTTAGGCCTTAGTTGCGCTGTCGGCTCGTGGGCGCTTGGCCTAAAGTAGCCTAAACATTGGCTGACGGTAGATTCTTTTACACGTGCAGTTAGCGCGCCAAACTTAGAAACTGCTGATGACAGTAAATTTGAACTATACAGTGTAGTACAGTTGTTTTAATGCAAGAGTTGAGTTGTTGTTATTAAACTGTGTTTGAAGAAAGAAAGAAACATTCAAAGAACTGTGTCAATTTAATTCTTAAACAGTTAGAAGACGTTGAGCAATTTATATGTAGAGATAAGGAAAGTTCTTGAGGTAGGTCACAACTAAGAAAGAAAAGAGTTGGTGACAAGCATAGTGCAATCTATTCAACATTCATAGTCACCTTTAACGAACTGCGATTTTATTGACCTTAAAGAACTCATCGTAATGGTTCCACCAGTTTAGCTCAAAAACCATAATTTAATGGCTCCGAAATTCAATGTTGCATTTGGAGGTAACTATATAGAGGTTTGTCTTCATTACACTCGGAAAACAAAACTGGAAAACATGGTGTTCACCTGGAATGTCATAAAAATCTTCAGGTTAAGTTGAGAAAACGACGATTTAATACAGCATTGCTTTAATTATGAGAGAGGCGTGCAGCATGTATCGTTGTGGATTGGCTCTGTTTGAATCGGAAAAGAAAACTGTTCACTGGAGTATCATAAAACTCCTCATCGTTCACACTTTCAAGTACATTCTACTTAGAACGCCGGCGGCATATTTGAACAGAACCCAGCAATGAACAATAGTCACCAATAAAGTATGATTAAACTTTGTTCAGCAGCGACTGTGTATTATTACTCCGCTCAAGAGAGGATCCCATTGGACGTGTTCAGATTAGTTGTGATTCTGACGTCTCTGAGGCACTTTTAGCGTCATCAGTGACTGATGATACGTGCTCGAGTTGCCTCTTAAAAGGTTAATCTTGCCTTTATGTTCTCTCTCATCCAGCGCGGTTTATCCTCACAGAACGTGTTGTTTTGCAATTCTCGTGTATAGCTGCAGGTTATTATAGTCTAAGATGAGCGACACGTGCGGTTAGCTTTTTTAAGGCGCTATAGCAATGCTATGCATTTTTTGGCATGGATATAAAATAAGCATGCCTACATACATACATAGGCCTACATACATACACATACATGCATGCATACATACATATTTGCGTACGCCCACACACACATACATACGTGCACACATACACACATACGTACATATGAACATACACCCATCCATCCATCCATCCATCCATCCACATCCATCCATCCATCCATCCATCCATATATCCATCCATCCATCCATCCATCCATCCATCCATCCATCCATCCATCCATCATCATCCATCCATCCATCCATCCATCCATCCATCCATCCATCCATCCATCCATCCATCCATCCATCCATCCATCCATCCATCCATCATCATCCATCCATCCATCCATCCATCCATCCATCCATCCATCCATCCATCCATCCATCCATCCATCCATCCATCCATCCATCCATCCATCCATCCATCCACATCCATCCATCCATCCATCCATCCATCCATCCATCCATCCATCCATCCATCCATCCATCCATCCATCCATGAAGACATACATACATGCTTTCGTACGCACATACATACATAATGTGCATTTATACATAGGCCTACGTGCGCACGTCCATGCAATTCATACATATTCATACTCTATGCATGGCGTCCAATATCGCCGCTACAATGATAGGTAATATAATAGTGTACGCGTGTAGTGTTCACATGAAGGCATTTAGATGGCTCTTCAACGCGGTTTATTCCAGGAGTTCATGCAAGTCGTACAGCGACACTGAGTGGTTCGCATTCGCAGTCAGCGCCTTTAAACGCTTGTACCTGAAAACTCCAAATGCAATTATCTTGCCGGAGCGCAAAGCCCGACAAATTCGGATCGCTCAACCGGACAACGCATTCTTGAATTTCCTGGGAAAACAAGGAAATGCTGTTTGCAAACGTATGGTCTTACGGCTTTCACCCATCGGCAAAACAAGGTTTGGATAGATTCGCATCGAGCGATTAGACGCTGAGCCCGCCGCACGCGTTGACCGTAGAGATCACTGTCTCCCACTGCTAACCTAATTCTCTCCCATTTGTCATCTTTTCTAATGATTCGGTTCGCGTCATCTGATTGAAACTGATGTAACATCAATGAGAACAATCACATTGAGGTATGACGTCACGATGACGTCCAATACAATGCAGAGAATCAAGGGCGACGACGCAGAGGGAACACGGGGCCATTAGCCCCAAAGCAGAATTGATTAAAGAGTAAATTTGAGAATCTATTTATTAAAATCTACGAATTTGTGCAAAGCATTTGTAGGCTCTTTTCACGCTTATGTCTCACTCTTTTGGGCATACTCTACATGTAGGCTACACTGTAATTAGTAACTTCAATCTCGCTGGTGTTTAATGCAAAACGCATCAAGCGATGGCGCAACAAAACAGTACTTGACCTCCCTTCATCTTCTCCTGTACCCGCGACTTGCCACTCCCACGCTCGAGATGCCTTGCCGACGCCTATGGAGAACTATGTCCCTAGAATTAGCTGTTTAAATTTTTGGCCATATCATCAGATCAGAACGAATCCCAATAACATTTGTAATATAAACAGAATTGCGAATTGCAAGGAGACATATGGCAGTCATAAGAAGTCCTTAGACGCTCGAGACTAGTATCTGATATGCGGAGGTACGAGAAGTCGTATATGGCTATATTTATCAAGGCAATTGCGTCCGACTTTTATGAGCAACACTTTGTTATATCGAGTAAGATCTAATATAAAACCACGGACACACATCACACTTGTGCAAACAGATGGACAGCATATCGAAAGACAGAGAAGAGACATACAGACGTATACAGACATACATGCATACACACGCAAACACAGATTGACAGACAGACAGAGAGACTCACAGGCATGCAAATGGGAGAGGTCGATAGAAACTAGAGAGTGATTTGCTGACCGCTACAATACTTCCGATCTCTAGACAGGAAGTAGTAGCGGGCAGCAAATCAAAGCAGTCATGGGAAGGTGCGAAGCCATCCTCATAATATTATTCTCCGATTCCTCTCTTGGAAAACTGCGATCACGATTCACAGGTAAGAACAATAACAAACTATCTACCGGTTATCACAAAAATCAAACAAATCAAATCATTTTTCAGTACAAACACTAGATCGCTCACTGAACCTAAAGACTCTTGCTCTATCGATTATTCGCAATTTGTCAAGAGAGCAGCTATTCGCAGAGCAATAATTGCCCATCGATCGTCAACAAGGCTTTAACTTTGCCCTACAAAGTGGTCATGACCAGTCAGGGATTCCTTCCTCCCTTCCCGTTCCCTCTCCTCTTCCTGTCGCGTTCCGTCCCTCCTCCCTCCTACCTACCTCCTTCCTCCCTTCCCTTCCCAACATATGAATTCATTATGCTTTGTCCCCTCTTTAAAGGTCACTCGCAGATGGAAAAGCACATGTTTACATTCTGTTTCACAACCGTTAATATGTTCACGACTCTGAGGTCACGATGTCGCTAACGAAAGGTCACATGTGCATCATTGGCACCCAACGAACGTCAGAACTTTCCAAACAGCACACGGTCAAAAAGTGGTGGTGACTGTCACCACCACTTTCAAGATTGGTGGTGACCTAACGCCACCGTCACGATACAGAGCTACGCATATATAAAAATATTATGTTGACAACAGCTGCATATGACGAATTATTCTGACTCGGTGATTCTAGTCCATGGCTCGCTCTTTGCTCTCCCGTGCGATACGGTGTTACGAGTCATATGACGGGCTGTCAAATAAAAATGTAGATTTGAGTGTCATCAGCATGGAAATGATTGCGCAGCAGTGTTCCTAGTAGTGTGGTGGATAATGTAAATAACAGAGAACCAACCTCTGAGCTCTGCAGCGGAACTCCAGATGTCAAGACGCGCTAAATATAAGACTTACTGATTGAGAGGTTGGAAAAGATAAACAGCAAACCAACTGAGTACAGGATCCAAAACTCTAAATCAGTGCTGGAGAATCGTAATCGTAATCGAAAACTCCAAATTTCTAAAGTGCTACCCTAACGCTAATCGCAGGGCACCAGCTTATTCACGAGCGCTAGAATGAGAAATGAGGATATTAGCGAGTTGGAAGATAGATGGGTCTGTTTAGGATTCATAACTGCAATTTTCCTGTAATTTGACAGGTCATCGGAGTCCGGAGAAGGTTTCTTAAGCAGCGGATGAACTATGGCCTGAGCAAAAGCAGATGGGAAGGATCCCTCATGCAATGAGAAATTGGAAATCGATCTAATGCCTGAACCCATTACACCAAAGAATTCTGTAAGAAGAGATGTAGGAATGGTATCAAGTAAGAGTTTGCTGGCTGAAAGTAAACCATGACAGGAAGAGCAGAAGGATGAAGTGTGCGCTTCTGAGTAGATTATCTGGAAGGGGCGCTATATAAAAACTCCTTAATAATAAGTTGGTGAAGTTGGTGAAGGATATAGCCCAGAGCAGAGGATCCGACCTGTTTAAGCCTTGTATCGTGTGCAAAATGGTCAAGAATTTACTCGCAAGATCATGGGCAGCCAAGCACACTGTGAGGGACAAACGTTTACTTCTCCCGATGTAATTTATAATAAGAATGTTTTACTCTGTATAAATGTATGTACACCAAAGTGCGGATATGCAATTGGTTTAATACAGAATATACTCACTTACTTATTTATTTATTTAAGGCCAACCACGAGGTATTTGGTGTTGCAGAACTTTCCGCGAGTACATGAGCTAAAAATGCAGATGTGGCATTAGAAACAGGTTTTCGCATCAGTTTGCACAGATGTTTAAATCTAGTGCAATGCAAAGAAAGATGAGAGTGGCTCTACCAAGGCTTCATCTGTTCTGCTACGACGCCTAGCTTCAGAAATGCTACAGTTGAACCATGGATTTGGTGCGCACTCTAGTACCCTCTTAGGTCTAAAAGAAATTTGCTTGTCAAGAACCTCACTTAAGGTAGAATGGACCTGCAGAACAAACTTCATTAGCTGTGAGCGCAGCAAATGACCATAACGGATATGCCAAGATGTCATTCTTTATATCGATTTTATGACAAGGACGAAATTTAACGATTTTGTAATTTCGCGGCGGTTTAAATGGGTTGTCAGAAGCGAGCATAATACGACATTATGTTCGCGAAAATAATGGAACATTACGTTGGCATTATGTCTCGGAACTCGCTACTAGATCTGTCTTCTTGTCACGCCTCAAGCCTTTAAACGGACGTAAGAGGTTTGAACCAGTTGACCCTATAACGTATGAGGACACCATTGAGACAGGACTCGATCCAGAATGAACCGGAAATGAAGCATTCTACTCAGTTCCGGTTGGTGGAACACTTGAAAGACGTCGCCACAACAAAGGGAGATCCGGGAACCATTTCTTCATAATGAATGGACACGGTTACATAATAGTAGTATCGAATATTTAACGACATCTTGTGGCTACCAAGGCCGTTGACATCGATCCTACCTTACTCCAGAGTTACTATTACAATAAAAACTCTTATAATACTTGCGAGAGGAAGTTGATATTGCGAGTAATGACTGTGCCAATGATTCATAGGCAGGAACAAGTAGGATGTCATATTGAACTGTTCAGTTTATTTTTCTTCTATTTATCTTCACTGATAGAGAAAGTCAGTTGGAGCAGATGTGAGACGAAGAAGTTCTGCAATTGATGGAAGAGGAAAGAAATCACTGATGACTACGATCAGAATCCGATAGAAGGAAATAGATTCGTCATATTTTGAAAGGAGACTCCCTCCAATACGAGGCCTGCCATTTATCATCATCAATGTTCATCATCTTCATCATCAGCTTCGTCATCGTCATCATTACAACTGCCATCGTTGTCGTTGTCTTTGTCATAATTATTATTAGGTTTGTTGACAAGAAACGCCTCAGGTGTCACATGACCCGGTTAATGCGTCTCGACATTTAATTAGGAAATTTGTGATTCATTAACCTCAAAAGATACGCAACACACGAAGATGCAAGGACGCAGATTAGACGTAAACACGTAATTAAATTAACGACAGGCCTATTCTATCCTATCCTATCCTATTCTATCCTATCCTATCCGATCCCATCCTATCCTATCCTATCCTATCTCTGCTCTGTTATGTCCTATCCTATCCTATCCTATCCTGTTCTGTCCTATCCTATATTATCCTTCCTATTATTCTATTATCTCTATTATTATTATTATGTGTTATTATATCCTATTCTATATTATCCTATCCTATTATATCCTATCCTATTCCTATTGTTATCCTATTCCTATTCTCGTGTTTTATCATTATTATTATCTATAATATCCTATCCTATCCTGTTAATTTTATCCTATCCTATCCTATCCTATTGCATTGTATGTTTGTTTGTCCGTATCCTATGCAATCCGAATCGGATCCTCTAGCGATTTACAAAATTTGACAAATCATTATTACGCCGTATCATGGTCAACGCGTATCAGCTCGCAATCCTATTTAAACGCCGATATATATCCATTTTAAATTATCAACTGTCGACGATCCTATCTTATAATAGTATCCTGTCCACGTCATACTGGCTAAATATGCAATCTTAAAGTATCCTATGCTATACAAATCATATTCTATTCTGTCCATATACTTATTCTATCCTTTCCTGTCTAATCCCATCCTAGACCTTCCAGGATTTTGACCTGGCGTCGGAACGAACAGAACAGCCTGACTATTGAGGACTTGATCTGATATAGCGCCGGTCAATAAGTTTTTACCCCTGACGTGGCTTTGGTGGGCGCTCAAAGAGTCAACAGTGTCGGGCCCTCACACAAACGTGGAATTAACCAACGGATTCCCGTGGACAGCTGAAGATGGCATGGATGCTCAGAGTCACTGAGCCAAGTTGCGTCGATAAACTAGAGCGGCCACAGGGGACATCGTATTTCTATTGTAACTGGTTGCGATCTGTCCACCTGACAGAAAATAAAACGAATATCTACATCTACATCGTTCGCAAATACGGTGACGCTGCCGACGAGAAGTCCCTCACTGGCAGAAGATGATGCATGTCGGCTATTCGCCGAAGCACAAGGACTAAACGGAAAAAGGCATTCCTAGTTTGTTGGTCGGTAGACTGAAACGCCCCTGTGACTGAAGGTCGAGGTCACTCCATGGCCCGCCGCCCGCGTCGGTCGTTGCCCGCCGAGAAGAAAACACTCGGCATCACAGGGCGGCGTACACGGTCCGTAGGACTGAGGCTCGATCGTACACATGAGAGCGATGGGCCTGATGCAGTCACATGGCCAAGGCCACTTGCGAACAAATACCCTCAAGCGACAAAATAATAATAATCTTGAACAAACTGCAGTGATTCTGTGTGCCAGCTTCCTGCAGTTTCGACTGCAACAGGGACGAAATGATGTGATTGTGAGGTAGCAGCATACTTGTTTTCCTTGTTGCGAGTTGCCTTTTCCGCTGCCGCACCTGCGTTTTGCGATGTTATATGTTCGTAGGATGCATACATTATTATTATTATTATTATTATTATTATTATTATTATTATTATTATTATTATTATTATTATTATTATTATTATTATTATTATTATTATTATTATTATTATTATTAACTACTGATCCCTCAGGGACTTGAATATTACTATTGTAGATGGGATTGTCTGGAGATGACCCTACTCGTCGTTGTCGTTATTATTATTACTATTATTATTATTATTATTATTATTATTATTATTATTATTATTATTATTATTATTATTATTATTATTATTATTATTATTATTATTATTATTATTATTATTATTTAACTCAAGGTACGTGTAATTTCTCAGAAAGCAAGTCCTTCACTCACAACAATTGCTCAGCGCCATCGATTGATGCTTGGTTATTAGATAGTGGCGCTGGATGAATGCATAGTAATGATTATAATGACGAATTGCAAGTGTGGTCACGTATTCCTGTTGACTGCCATCTTTATCATCGTCTATGGTCCGTCATGAAAAGTTCACAGACGTGTTATCAGCGATTTAATTTCTTTTGTTTACACCCTGGAAACAGAATCCGTTCAGCAGATGGCGCTATTCGCCTGTATGTCGCCCTTTACTCTCAGCACGTCTTCCACGAATGAAGATCATTCGATCCAATCAGTCTACCGTTTTATCTATCTGTCTCTCTGTCTCTCTGTCTCTGTGTCTCTCTGTCTCTGTGTCTCTCCTCTCTCTATCTGATTGTTTCTATCTCACTACCTCTGCCTCTGTCTCTTTCTTTCTCTCTCTCTGTATCTCTCTATCTGCAGACTGGTGTCTCTGTCTTTATCTGTCTGCATCTTTATATGTATGTCTCCTTCTTTCTCTCTTTCTTTGTTTCAAGCTTTATCTTCCTCTTTGTTTCTCTCTCTCTCTCTGTCTCTGTCTCTCTGTCTGTCTCTTTTTCTTTCTCTGTCTCTCTATCTGTCTCTGTCTTCCTGTTTCTCTCTGTCTGTCTGTCTCTGTCTCTGTCTGTCTCTCCCTCTCTTTCTCTCTCCGTGTCTCTTTGTTTCTTTCTTTCGATTTTATCCCCTTATCTCCCTGTTTGTCTCTCTTTTCTCTCCCTCACCCTCCTCTCTGCCCTCTCTCTAAATGTCTCTCTTTCCTCTCGGTCCCCTCTCAATATTTCTCCTTCTTTCTCTCTTTCTTACTTTTTTACTTTCTCGTCTCTTTCGCTCTGTCTTGCTGTCACTGTCTCTTTTTTCCATTTTTCTTTCGATCAGCCGCCCAACTGTCTTAATAATTCTTTCCTATCCCTTGTGTATGCCACAAGCTAACTCAACTTAACTCCAACTTAACTATAATTGAAGCGAACTCTGACTCAGGATGACTCTCCCCTTCTCAGTATGTAGTTGTTAGGCTCAAAGTGTTATCTCATCTCTGTCTATCTTATATGTTTGTCTCTGTGTCTATTGAGTGTCTGTCTGTTCTTCTGCCTCTGTGTCTGTTTTTCAGTTTGCGCACATGCTTCTCCGGCTGTGTTTGTCTGCCTTTTTGTTTGTTTGTGTGTATTTATGTGTGTCTATCAGTCTCTTTGTATGCGTATCTGTCAGAGGATCTGTCTGTTTGTGCGCCTGTGTATTTCTCTGTCTGTCTCTCTATGTGTACATTCGTCTTTCGGTCTCTTTGTGACTGCATATAATGTACTCGGTTAACTTGTCTATCTGAGTGCAAAGTGTATATCTGTCTATCTATCTGTCTGTCTCTGTCTATCTGTTTGTCTATATGTCTGTCTGTCTGTTTGTATGCATGTATGTATGTATGTATGTATGTAGCCCATGTCCGTCTCTGTCTGTCTATCTGTATGTATGTCTATTTGTCTGTTTGTCTGTCTATCTGTCTGTTTGTCTGTCTATCTGCATGTGAGACACTGCATATGTTTGTCCAGAAATTCTATGCATTTCATTTGCACGTAAACGTCGGTGCCCAAAGGTGACGTTGAAGGCAATAAAGCTAGAGGGAGTGGTCATTGCCCTCGGTGAAATTGGACGCTGAATATAGGAGCACGGCGTATTCACTCGTGGCCGGCTTTAAATTAGCCTAAGATATCTCAGTTTATGAGTAGGCGTCTCCAAGGTATATGCATTGACAGGCATAGTTTTACGCCGCGTTCAAATAAAATGGGCACCTTCGTAATAATTACGCGGAATACATGATGTTGTAATAAAATATACAACCGTTCATTAATCTGCATTGATCATGCTTACGCCTTGTGCAAATTATAGGTGCCCATGTGTTTGTGCCATAATAATTCAGGACACCTTCAGAATCAGAACTCCTGTGCGATCGGTTGATTGCCTTGTGCATTATACACCGGCGCAATAGAAGTTTCTGATTACTTACGGTTTTAGATTTGGTAGTATTTTATTTCTCTTTCTCGTCCCAGACGGAATCCGTCTTGTCAATTCCTCTGCCTTCTCCGTGGTCTTCTGACAAGCGGACTTCGACATCCATCGGATCCCTCTGCTCTGGACAACCATTCTGACACGACGTGGCGCTCGTGAATAAGCTGGTGCCCTGCACTTCGCTTTTAAATAGCGCTCCAAAACTTCTTGGTTATGATTACGAGACGAAAGAGATTTTGATCTTCATAAAAAGTGCATGAAGAAAACCTCTTCGCCATATGAAAAGAATGCAATGTGATTTTGACTAGCCTCTCCCTCCCTTCTAAATAAGTGCACGTTGTTCTTACACTGCACATGGGCACATAAGAAAAGTGTAATCGTAATCGTAAAGAAAAGGCTGAACTTTCTTACTCGTGTTTGGCTCCATGGTCTGGTATTCAGCAGCTTAGGTAAATAATGATTTTACACTCGCCAGAGGCGCCAAACGTAATGGAGACCATATTCACCTGCGTAGAAATCAATGGTTGACAGCGCAGTCGCTAGAGGCGACAGGTGCACTGGAGTCAAAGATTGCTATTACCACTGATATAATGAGATAATCATAATATCTATGGTTAAACTAATCATTATAATTATGTCTATAGCTATAACTAGCCGCATCTATTAATACACATATAATCCGTCTACTCCCAGCTGAAGTACCGTCGCGAGCTCTTGCCATCCTCAACAATCCAGCTCTATTCGATAATCCTCCCATCTCAATCGCTCCCGTCTTCCAAACAGTATTCGTCTCAAGTTAGTAGTTTTACGACATTATCTTCCATGCTAGTCACGCTTGACTGATCACGTAACCTACGCTGCTGCGCCAATCAGCATATTGCTCAGAGATTGTTGACCTAGTTTAAATGACGACACGTCATGTCACTTCATGTCCTGTAGTCGGGTAGCAAAAATGCTCCACGCACAGACCCCTTAGTACATCTACATCTGCATTCATATCGTATCCACTGTGTTACTGGTTGGCTTTATCCATAAGGTAGACGGAAATGAAGAAAAACTTAGCCTAACAGTAAGGTCCATAGAGTGCAGAAGATTGCCTGACATTATACCTTAAGGGGTTTGCCCATCCCTTAGAATCATCGCTGACTGGTCAGGGTTATGTAATTGTAGGCCATCGTAAGACACCTCAAACAAGGTAGGCAACTTCCGTTTCGTGCTCCCGCCTCTCTGAAACACAGTGCGCAGGATTAGAAAAGGAGCACATGGGACTTATCTGGAGTTTAAGCACACAAAATCATTGTTTATGTCGGAATCTTGTATGCCATCTTATGATAGGCCTCGGTCTGTAGTGTATTCTTATCAGCATGAAGACGACAAGAGAGACACAATGAAATATTTTAGTGGTGTTGCTAAATTCACTAGTCTTTGTCTTTGTAGGTATCAGGTAATAAATGCCCATTGTTTAATGTTAAATTATTCTAATTGGTCGAAAACTAACAATTGCTACACTGCTAAATTTGTGCGCTATCTGATAAAATGATACTGTATAATGTTGGAAAACCCAAATAGGCTCCTAATATGGCGATAGCGCAATAATATTATAGCCAAGTCATGTTTCACGTCACTAACAGTAATGGTCAATTATTATTAAAACAGATCAGAAGTGAAACGAAGCAGTTTGTGGGCCAACTCTTTTATTAAACCGCATATTATGTCTGAAGATTTATATAATGCATTCAAATTTCTAAAGAGAGATGTATGGAAGAGGAGCGCTAGTTAATTCTTACTAAATAAATAAGTAAAATAATTTGTAATTCTGACTGCATTCATCACTGCTGTTGACTGTTGTTAAATATATTTGACAGCGTGAGATAAACGTTAACGAACGTCATATTAATTTACAACAGCAAATGACGTCACATAATGGATAGCCTATAATTATACCTATGGATAGGCTTAACAATTATTATTATTATTACAAACATTTTTAACGCGTACAAAGTTACGCAGAAATGCGAATCGGAGGCGCGGTTAGTCAGTCGCCAGAGAAAGAGCTGTAATAACATGTCAATAATTTGATAAATATCAAAATATTGGCCGGTTTTGGCCATAGAGATGTATAATAATAAATAAATATATCACTAGAGCGAGCATCTACCATCTATGTTGAGGCTGCCGATTCAAAACGGCCTTGGCCCTTAAGCTAACCAAAAATGAGTGTTGACTGATGTCATAATCGAGAAATCGACGTCATCATCGACGTTTATTGCGTGGACACGTTACCAATTATGTTAATGAGCGCTGGCTGACGTCATGCAAGCTTCATTTTCACAGTACAACTTCAGCTGTGATAGGCTACACAAAGTAAACATCGACATCTATATTTAGAATGCCTAGCTTGGGGTCAAGGTCGCCTAGCGGTTGTGACTTCACTGCGACCTGAAGGAAACATACGTCATACGCCATACGGTCTCTAGCGCTTATAATATATCTCATTGGTTTTGGCCCTATGCATTGGCTAGGCCTACAGCCCTACACGATCTAATCTTAGTCTAATTTAGGCCTACTTGATCTAATTGTTAGCTCTGACGTTGCTTTTGTGTGACGCTGAGAAATCTCGGAGCTTTGCATAATTACATTAGAACCTAATCTAAGAGCTTCTACAGCGCGTAATTATGCTCAAGGCATCAGTCGATGGGAACCACAGACATCTAAGAACAAATTTCTGCCCTGGTGGGGATCTGAACCGCCACCCCTTGAATGGCAGTCCAGCTCACTAGGCTATACCACTGGGCTATTGCAACCCATCTTGTAAAATTCTTATTTCGTTCATGCCTGTCTAACATGCATCAGATTACTGAACATAGCACAAAAAGGTTGAGTAATTAGGCCTACTTGTTTCTTACAAAGCATATCTTCAATTTCTTAACCACTAAAACTATACAGATAAATATACTAGCACGACTAGCTTATATAATAAAATAATAATTATTGTTGAAAAAGGATAAATCAACATAAATTGTTGAATTATATTAACTCACTGAAGCTAGTTCTGTGCTTACGAAACCGAAAGGGACATTAGGGCAGAAATTCTTCGGCGCATGAGTTGTAGATTAATTTTGTGGAATAGTTTGACGATAGTACAGTCTCAGTGGACACTATCACAGCTTTTAAGAAGAAGCTAGGAAAATTGGGCTTTTAATCATGTTCCAGGTTAATTGCAGTGGTTTTAACACAGACTAAACGTCTTCTGAACCACATAAAACCCTTGTTATGTTATGTTATGTAATCTGTTCCGTGAAACAAACGATATTGAGCGAACCAGTTACATAACTGATGTCACCATCTGGCGAATGCCTTTCACGCAGCTGACGTATTTCGCTGACGTTAGACTTTGCCGTTTATTGGGAAGGCGTTGTATAATGGCAATCGGTACAATTTGGGTAAATAATTTCTGTTTTTCTTCTCTGCTTCATTGTATTGTATTGTATTTAGAAATTTATAAAGCGCTTCTCACAGTAATACCCAATCAGAAGCGCTCCCAGTGCGAAGAGCCCTGCGAAAAAGAAACGTCTTAAGACAACGAGAAGAGGCCGAAATACCCCCAGTTTAAGTAAGTATCCTCTATTTGCATAGGCCCATAATAAACGCACATGCATTACATTTTACTATTATTTAAGTTATATTTAAGTCATATTTAAGTCATAATTAAGTCCTAAGTAAGTATCAAATACACTTATGAATGTTAATCAAGAAAGAGGGGTCAAGCTCAGTTTAAGGCTATAGCTCTTAGATTTTCTTGGCTCCTGTTGCACTGTAGGCCTACTTGTTGTTTCATGTTTGTAACCTAGAACCTGTTCTGTGCAATAAATTCAATTCAATATTCAATTCAATTACCCGGGTACATTGTATACAACCAATGCAACCATTTAAAAAAATAAACTATAACAGGAGCAGATTATAGAGTCATAAATGCGCAAATAAACATAACTAAAGATGCATCGATTAACAAAACTACTTTCAAACAATTGTGACGCCAGAGGTCAAAATCCGTCGCTTGTCGCTTCCTAGATATTGAGCTAGAAGCTGAAATAGGGGAGAGGGGTCAAACATATAGAATATTCTTCAATTCAGCAGTTGCCTGTAAATTTGCCATAATTTGCAAAGTAGTACTCCAATTTTGATGCCGTTTGCTTTGTTTCATGCAGAATATAGCCCGCTATTGCTCAGAAAAATTGCAGAGTAATCAATTAATGGTTACGGAGGTCTTTGATGACACGAACATTCCGAAACTTTTTATTCGATTTTTTCACTCTATAATATTGAAAGAATCAAACGCGCGTAAATTCAGTTAGAACAAAGATATTTTCATTCTGTAAAAAGTATTTTGAAGCAAATTAATTGTAGAATATGACTGAATAAAAAAGTCAGAAACCGACATGTGACGGGTTTTGACCCCTGGCGTCACAATTTAGATTTAATCATTTAACAAAAGGCAGCATGAAAGGATAATATTCCCTCTCTTGCGAAGTAACTTACTTACTTCTCCTCACGAAGAGGTGGCAAGAGCTGACTAATGCAGTGGCGAAGAACAGTGATTTCTGGAAGAGCTCCCTGTCTGGTCGAGCAATCAGGTATTCTGCAAAATGGATCTTCTCACATAGGCTATTTGCCATCCGCGGAACTTTTTCAGAGCTGAACAAATGCCCTCAGTGTCAGGTGAGATGAGAAATCCAGCATAGGGGGTAGTGCATACAATGTCATGATTCCTGAAATAACTATCTACAGTGTAAATGAAGTCAAGGGCGTAACTTTGTCCCAGAAAGTGGTGGTGACCAAATCCCCTCCTCCTAATGTTTAACGTTGGCTACTACTGGAAAGCTAGCTAAGACACAGGACACCAACTTATTCACAAGCGTTGCGCTAAGTCAGAGGGTTGTCCAGAGAGTGTTCGATGGTGTTCCAAGTCCAGTTGCGAAGGAGAGAAGAGACTGACAGCGTCGAAGCCTCATAGACACGCTACGCGGGTCTTTTTACGGAAACAATCATTTCCATTAATCCAGCTTCTATTTAAACAAAGAATTAGTTTCATCAATCCAGCTTCCATTTAGGCCAACAATTATTCTTCCATTTAGGCCAACAATTATTTTCATCGATCCAGCTTCCATTTTAAATTGACAATAAAAAATAATTTTATTGACCAGCCTAAACTACGGTTTTACACAATTATAACCTTTCGCGGTTTCTTTACAATGAATCGATCCATTTTTTCCTATGAATTTGATAATTTGGCCTTTTATAGAAACAAAATTGATGACATCACCAAATTATGAAACCAAACATATGTAAGTAAGATCGGACACACTGTGGAGGCCTCTATCAGCATTGCTGCCATTGCGATGTGAAGTATGCATGAGTAGCCTAGACGGTAGACACTGGACAGCCAAAGCAGTATCATGCGGTCATATGTGAAACTTTCATTATGTCATCTGAATGATTTTGGTCACTAGCAATCAATGAGTCTCTGCTGTTTATCCAAAAGAGTAGACGCAACTGCGTCTTTTGGGTCCGCGTGCCGGTCCCACTGGTGGTTGGTGAAATGGACTGGCAATCTAGAATTCAAATCCCCAGGATTAAGGGATTTCAGGAATATATTATTTTGCAGTTGTCGAACTCTACTGCGAATCTATTACACTTTCTGCGGAGGGATGCAGGCCTAACAGCGATGGAAGGAGAAGCAACGTTGGACAAGGGCTTGCTTTTATACTACGGGTAGACGATAGCCTAGAGGTTAGCACGATGCTTGGACTGTCAGGTCTTGGGTTAAAATTGACGCAAGAGAGGAAATCTGTTGAGAGATATCTAAGCCACGTATACGTCCCTATTAAATTCAGCTAAATTATCACATTGACCGCACGATGTCACTTGGAAGATCAAACGGCGAGGGAGAGGACTCGCCACTCGCTCTCATATGCCGAGACCAAGAAAATGAAGTCCAAAGCTGCCTCTTTGGGTTAGCTTACGGATTTGCTCTTCTGTTTCTGCAGCTACGTGGACGGCTTTTCATTCAGCCCACGTGCATATCACCTATAGTAATTCCTTGCTAATTTTACATACTTCTTAGTTTTAATTACTCTTTTAAATTTATCCAATCTATTCTATCGTATACAGTCTTATGCAGTCCGGTTGGAGCAGCTCTGACGAGTTTTCTTGAAGAGGCTCTATATAAATAGGACTTACAATTATAACATATTCATAATGTTATAAATATTACTTAGCGCTACGTTAACTTACTGGCTTCCTGCCTTACAGGTATCTCGTGTTGATTGGTGAACATAAGAAGGTTGAAGATCCATAGTCTTGCGTGGCGGCTTGTTATGGAAAGCAGCGATTATGGTTGGAAGAAAGGAAGGAAGGAAGGAAGTGAGGGAGGAAGGAAGGAAGGAAGGCAGGGAGGGAGGGAGGAAGAGAGGATGGAAGAACCAATTAAATGGCCACAGAACGAATGCCAGTCTCAGCAATTACTTCTGACAAGCGGAAATTGCAAGAGCTGATTGAAAGATAAAGCTATCGGTTTACATACAAGGTCGCATTTATATATATGGACCCATCATGAAACTAATTTCACGCATTTCGCTTTATGTATTTCTCTTTCCCGCTCTCTCTCTCCCACTCTCTATCTCTGTCTGTCTGTCTCTGTCTCTCTGTCTCTTTGTCTCTCTGTCTCTGTCTGTCTGTCTGTCTCTCTCTCACCTTATATATATATATATATATATATATATATATATATAAGACATAAATTGGGCTATAATCATGTTATGTATTATGTATCTTCCGACTCGACCGGATAGGCGATCGTTGTGCTCTGCTGCCCACAAGAGATTTGCAAGTGCCGCGCTTCTGAACTTGACTTCGAGTCCATCGTGTATGTATGCTTGTATATATACTGTATCTGGACATAGCGCATTTTAGTACCCAACAAAAGAGTCGCGCCTTTGTCATGTAATGGATTGTCTTTCTAGAACAGCCTATCATCGCTCTTCGTGAAATGGACTTGACTCTGTTCAGCAAAACTGTATTTTTTAGGTCAGCTATTATGTGCATGGCTATGAAAAGGCGCTTTATAAGTGTACAGCTACAGTCAGCATGCGCGCATAGGCGTATACCTGTTTTGCTAATAGTTAACAGTTTAAGTAGATAATTCAATAATATTGTATTATGTTGAAGTATTTAACGTATACTTAAGTATTTAATTTTTATAGTCTGTTGTATTGTGCGGTGTTGTATTGTTCTTGAATTGCATCGGATGACACGGTATCGTATACTTTTTTATATGGAAATTAAATTATGTTCTATTCAATTCAATTAATAAGCTTTGTTGATCAACAAACAGAAATTCATATTACAGTTTCTTGTAGAAGTTCATGCGTGTCAAAGGGTAAACCCAAAAGGTGCAGTTCTATTTTATTTTATTGCATTGCTTATGTCGGTCTAAGATATCGTGTTGCGTGTTTGTGCATGTATGCGTATATATAGCCTATGTATATATATATATATATATATTATACTGCACATATACCTTGTTACCTTGTGCTGTCAGTTCTTGGAACTCTAGCGACCATCATGATCAAGCCTCTCCATTTCCTTCTGTCCGCCGTCGCATCTCTCAATTCTGCACATATAGCTGACCTAAATATATATATATGTATATATATTCTGCATCTGTCCCATATGTCCATAGTTAAGATCAGTAGATATATATATATATATATATATATACACACATATATATATATATATATACAGTATTATACACATACACATATATATATCCGGATAAGCTGGAGAGAGATTGTTCCATATCTTCAAAGCTGCTCCTATTGTCTGCGAGTCACCGCCAATCTCGAACGTCGGCAGAAACATCGTCGCGAGATATGAGGACAGCTGTTTGAAGACGTTGAAAGAAAGAACGAAGCGCATTTCATCTGGCCACGTGGGTGGTCTGTTTACTTAAGAAACAACGCGGGACAAAGGACAATAGGAAGCAGACAAAGACGAAGATGAATGTGGAGAGGATGGATGGATGGATTCGGGGAAGCTTCAGTTCAAAGTCATATCTCGAGGCAGAGTTTACTATCTTGGTGATCCTAACACGTCAACGAATACAAAACACAAATGATTGATGACAATGAAACGTCTTTTCTGACAACACAGTAGGCATAATAGCTCGTATACATGTTATGTTATGTTATGGAATAGTATGGTAACTATGATTTAACATGGCACACTCTAGCATAACATGACGCAGTACAACATAACAGTAAGCTTACATTAACATGACTTCTTTCTTCGTTTGCTTCTCTCCCTTCTCTTAGGCAGGTTCGTACGACCAATGTCGCCATTCATCACGTTGTCTAGCTCTCTCCTTCAACTTGCTGTAATCCTCCTCCATCATTCAGTCCAACAACATCATTTTAAGTCTTCCTCTTGTCCTCAATTTAACATAACTTCTTCTTCTTTAAGTGCTCTGCCCTTCGGCAGGTTCCAACCTCCAATGACGCCACTGCCCCTCCGTGCTGTGCCCCTCCCCCAACTCGCTGCATCCGTCGGCCATCCACCCCAGCATCACCCGCCCCGGCCCCTCTTCCATGACCCCCCCAGAAGGGAGTCCCCCCAATACGTGCCCCACCCAGCTCCTCCGTCCCTCCCTCACTGCTGCCACCAGCGATCGCTCCCCATCAACCACCTGTAGCACATAACTTACGACATAATAATCAATCATACTTAATCCACTCATAACCATTTACCAGCAAACTATATAGAGTCTAAGCAATAAGCAACACATTCCAAATCACATTAACGGTGCAACAGAAACCAACTAAAGGTTTTTTTAATATTTTTACTTTAAAGCAAGCCTCATTCAATTCTTGCATTAAAAGTGGACATGCATTTGAAACATTTCAGTATAAGTTTTGATAAACTAAAATTTATTTGATAAACTAAAACATATTTTAATGACAACTTTACCCCGAATGTAATCCGTGTTTGGCGTATCCGCAACAATTTCGGGGCAAGGAAACGGCTTTGCTGCAAGAAGTCGATAGACAATGAAAAAATACGAGCGAGCCCAGATGAAGTGGAAAATGGCAGACAAATGTTCTTTCCTGCCTTCTCGAAGCCATTGTCTGCAAATCATCGACTGTTGTTGTTCACTGTTGCAGTTTATTTGAAGTTGCAGAAAGATCATTCTTTATGTCTATAGGCATTGTGTCTGCGAGAGAGAGAGAGAGAGAGAGAGAGAGAGAGAGAGAGAGAGAGAGAGAGACAGACAGACAGATAGACAGACAGAGACAGAGACAGACAGACAGACAGAGAGAGACCAAGAAAGAGAGAGGCGTGAGAGAGAGAAAATCAGAAAGACAGACAGACAGACAGAGAAGGGTAGCAAGAGAGGAGCGAGAGAGAACAGTAAATGTAACGTAATTCGTATGCATGTGGCTATAATAACTCAGTCCTTATTCCTCAGCGTTGTCGCTCTTCAACAGTCTTCTGAATGCTCTTCTCTGGGTCATACATAAAACTAGAACTGTTCTTGTTGAACAGAGTCAACAGACTGTATCTGCTGCTGGACCTACATGTAGACTTCGCAACGATCTGGCTGTACCGGTCGCCTCTGCTCAGTCACTTGTGTCATTTCGTTCTCAGCTTAAGACCTATCTTTTCCTTATTGGACTCATATTCTGGACGCTGATCTTGGCTACGGTGTTCCGTTTGTCGATGCCTTGTGCATTAGCCCCGGTACTATAGAAGATGTCATTATTACTCAATCAACTTGGAAACTATGAGCGCCACTCTGATTCCTTACCAGTAATCCAAAAACAGTATAAACATTTGGATTTCTATTTCTATTTTAGTATATATTATGTAAAACCATTTTCTATCTTAGGCTACTTGTTTTTCAATCTTACTTAATTAACGAGAACCTATTGTCAGTCAATTTGGTAAAATTTTTCAGACTAAACATAATTATATATATAGGCCTATATTATTTTAAAATCCGCTTATATATTTACTTACGTGTATTTATATAATTTCTGAATCAATATGAAGCAGGGCTGCTTGTCTTAAGACGATGTTGTTCGTGTGACTTCAGTCGTAAGTGATGCAGAAAAATATGCGCACGACTGAATCACACGACTCCGATAATCGCTGATCCATTTCATCTGGGAAGGATAGCGTGCAGTATATATAGGCCTACGTTGCAGATGGAACCTCAACCCTCGACGTGGCGTTGATATCTTCTGAGATGGCCATGTCACGATCGAATGTCTTTCAGGCAGCAGTCATAAGACAAAAGTAGACATAATAGCAACTGTAATTTTTTAACTGGTCATTTATCTAGCTTGACTGCGAGAGCAAACTAAACAGAGGCGCTTTATGAGCGAGTCCATGTGATGCTAAATGTCATCATCGTCAACGCCATCATCATCATCATCATCATCATCATCATCATCATCATCATCATCATCATCGTCATCGTCATCGTCGTCGTCGTCGTCGTCGTCATCATCATCATCATCATCATCATCATCATCATCATCATCATCATCATTATTATCATTATTATTATTATTATTATTATTATTCGATTATCATCATGGCCTAAAATTATTATTATTATTATTATTATTATTATTATTATTATTATTATTATTATTATTATTATTATTATTATTATTATTATTATTATTATTATTATTATTATTATTATTATTATTATATATGATCCCTCAGGCTCTTAGACACTAACTAGGAGAGTAAAACCATTCTGGAACTAACAAACCTCATCATCATATTATTATTATTATTATTATTATTATTATTATTATTATTATTATTATTATTATTATTATTATTATTATTATTATTATTATTATTATTATTATTATTATTATTATTATTATTATTATTATTATTATTATTGTTATTATTATGATCATCAACATCATCATCATTATTATCATCAAAAATAAAAAAGGATAATGAATACCTGTGAACGATGACGAAGTGTATGATGATAATGTAATGATGCTGAAGAAGATAAAATATATATTTTCGTTTATTCAACAATCCGGTTGACAAACCGCAACCGGTTACAGTGTACAATTATGCAATTCACAAGAGACAAATCTTAACTACTAACAGAACAGACAGCCTGCAAACACAAAGCATATCCGCCCAACGGGGGCTCGAACTCAGTACCTCTCGGTCTCTTTGCCAGATGTTATCCAATGCGCCCGTACAGATGTACAGTTTTACTCATACATTTGTACACCAGAAGGCAAAGTTTGAATTTGATGCGCTCGCCTATCTTGAGCCACCGAAGTTGAGCTTACATCAGGGTTGTAATTTGATCGAACTTTCTTAATAGTAACGGTCAGATACGACGCGGCGTTGATGACCGCTTGAAGACGAATGATATGCTGCGCTGCGGCAAACCAGCAAAAGGCGACATTGCAGCAAAATCGATTCGGCTGAGGAATAAATTTCACAAGAGCTGGAGCATCAGATCCTGTGTGAGAGATAGTTATCTTATGCTAGCTAAGTTATGTTCAAGTTATGTTATGTTATGCTGTCGACAGGAATCCGTTGGTTGGTTCCACGTGTGTGCGTGGGCCCGCCACTAGTGACTCTTTCAGCTTACTGTGCTTTGCTTTGCTAACTGATATAATATATTCGTTCTTAATGACACTTAACATCAAATAGGCTAGCGCAGAGAGCGCCTCAGAGTATAATTATAATATCTTGAAGGGGTGCTATGCAAATGTTCAATTACATTACATTACATCACATGTTATGATACGTTATGTTAAGCTATGTTCTGTTATACCATATTGCATTATGCTACACAGATACGTTATGTCTTAATAATATCTTGCTGCAGGTGATGGTGAATCATGTAAAACAAATCTAAAAAGATTGCAATGACAACGACGCCATTATTGAAGCCAGCAAAATACTTAGCCCATCAACCAAAGCTCTCAAACCCAGCGTCCACAGTAACTTAACTACACCAAAACGCCCTCCGGTAGTCCTATCTTTCCGCCCCATCAACTTTAAAAGCTGTCTTATACGAAGGCCATGCATAACAAAGTAATATACCTTTATGATGCGCAAATGTGACAATCAAGACGCTGCAGCACATTTTAGAACCCACAAAGTGTTTGACATATGGCTATCTTACTGACAACGCTTAAACGACGACCTGCGCTGGTTCCCCGGTCGCTTTTGGTGCACTAGTCGTCGTAAAAGTAGCGTTAAGCAAGCTCGATAATGGAAGAGAGCTGAACGGTATTGAACAGATCAAATCTTCATTTAAAACAGTAATGACATATTAAAATTTGTTATAGATGCGGTGAGAGCAATTGTGAGCGAAGGGCTTGCTCAAGGTCCTCACACAGTAACCGCCTCAGAGGAGGGATCGAACTCGCGTCCTCCGTGTTACAGGCCAAGCGATATTTCAATTATTCGGCTACCGTTTCATAGAAGGATAGGAACGATACAGAAAAATAAAGAGAAATTTATAAATAGGTATGCGGTTTATTTACCGGAAGCAAAGAAGCGAAGACGGAAGAAAGTAATTTTAAATAGATACAGTGTATAATGGCAGTGAAACGATTAATTGTGAAGTGAACACGCAGCGATGATGACAATGGTTATGATAATGAAGAAGAAGATGAAGATTATGATGAAGACGACGATGAAGACGATTGCGATGGTGAGACATATTATAGAATGGCTGTAAGCATAAACACCCGTTTGGTCAAATCCAACAGATGGATGCGTGCGATCAATACCAACCGACAGGTTACGAAATGATACCCAAGACTTTAGAAAGAAGGAATGACGGAATGAAAGAACGAACGAATGAACATATAGAACAAACGAATGAACAAAGAACGAAGGAATGAACGAGGAAGGAACGAATTAAGGAGCAAATGAAAACATAGTATTCTGTTGAGTGTAGGCTAGATTGCTAGAATAGACCAAAGCACGAGAAAGCTGTTGTTCGTAAGCTAGGCAAATGACTCATTCTGCAGACAGAACCGGTGTCCCGTGACATTCTACCCCCTAACGAATACCCCCGGATGGAATAAACCCGTTTAGAGTATCCGGGGGATAAACCATTCTATCCCCCATCGTCATATACGCATCACGATAGCCAAGACGAAAATCCAGTCAAAATCACCAAAAACGAAGTAAATTATTTCAGGTCGACGTACAAACTAAAGATACGCAACTTAAAAATTTTGACGTGTACAATAAAGCCCAAACAGTACGACTGAATACACTTAGAAACCACAAATAATGCAAAGTAAACCAATGCGATACTCCATTTCGTTAATAGGGGATACTCATGTATGGGGAGATACTCTATTTCTGTGACACCAGCACTAGGTTAAATGCGTCAATTAATGTATGTACGCCATACATGTACGTTATAGCCTTTTGTCCTACTTTCTCGAATAAGTGAGTAAGTAAGTAAGCCTCTATTTGCATCTGACAAGCGCACATTCATTACATTGTGTACGACAATTACGTGCTTATTTGAAATCAACTATACCATGAGCAGATTATATATTATAGATATACATGAACAACTAAATCTAAGAAGATACATCGATAAATAAAACTATTCTTATCGCTTTAACGACCAACGGCATTGGGTTCCATGTCGCTTTCAGTACACTGTCGTCGTTAAATTGTTAAACAGTTTACATTAAACAATAGGTGGCATGAAAGAATAGCTTCCCTAACGTCTTATGACACGAACTCCTCGCTCTTTCTTTACTTCTGTTCCGTAGGCGCTTGAAAACTATTTTGGTCGATCCTGATTGTCCGTCGTTTCGTTGATAGCGAAGCAGATGAGTTTCTCTGAAGAGGCGCTATATAAATTCATGATCACAGTTACAAAAATTGCAACTGTCACGCGTGACACATCGTACAATAAGCTGACTGCTCGCAGTAGAATCGCAAGATTTTGTACAGGGTGTCCAGACCAAAACTCAATAATTACTTTTCTCACCATCGTTTGACGCTTTATGTATTTGATAGGCGCTATATAAATATGTAGAATAACATCGGTCTCTTTAGCTAACTGCTGTTGTTCACTGACACTGTTTGTGTACACGACATTTGAGTGCTAGAGTAAGTAACTAAGTATGTATTGGTAATGTAATATTAAAGCCTTCGACAGATGTGTAAATAACCGATATTCAAAGTCTAAAATTCTAACAGCTAAATATTATTCCAACATTAGAAGTAACAGTTGTATCTATTTCTTGAAAAACTGGACAAGTGAAATGCGTTCGGTTCATTGAGCAAATAATGAGTGCTTTCTGTAATTAAGGTTCTGTCACTACCAAAATCTTGAAACCACTGTCTTGTGTACGGTACGCAACATAGTTTAATTGGCCAGAGATGCAGGTGAAGCAGAAATGTCGAAACAATTTTTACCAGACGAGGATTGGAACCCCGACCTCTTGGATGACCTTCCACCAGGCTAACCGCTAGACTACCGCGCAAGCCATAAATATAAATATATAGAAGAACTATAGCAGCATCATTATGTGCTCAGACTTTCTTGCATCCGCGCCGAATTATTCAATGCATAATACGACAAAGATGTCAACTGGATGCGACATGTTATCGAGCGTCGTTTCCCACTTTTTCCTCCATTCCTTCTTCGCTTTACCATGCATAATGGAGTATGACATCGAAGACATAGAGGTGGATGTCATCGTTCACCCGTCGTATTGAATAAATAAACTCTGAGCGACGTTGTTTCGTCACACCAGGTGATCCGAACATATCACGAAATCTGTTGACAATGTTGCGTGACTGATAGTCAATAATTTGCTCTCGCCAACCGAAGACTTGGAACAAATGCGTGCGCAGATTGAACCGTGGATGTCAATTACCGGATTCCAGTTTCTATTAAACGACTGTCAAATATGTCAGTTGAGGGACACGATATAGGTATACAGATTGATTGGTTTAAGCGGTCTCATTGTAGCCCGGAGAGTACGGGTAGAACCTATTCCCTCGAGACGACTGCTGCGTAGGGACCTTGGGCAAGTCCTCACGCAGCTAACAATCTCCGTTTAAAACAAATCAAAGACACGAGAGATGGTTTTCTCCAGAAGGGCATTTATCAAAACGATCCCTCTGGGCATCCCCGAGACAGAGCGAGTTGATTCCTTGCGGGTTCTTGGGGTAATTTTGCGCCGGGATCTTAGAAGGTCGTCTCATATCGATGCTGCTTTATCAAAATGCTCATCATCCATGCATGCCCTCGGAGTTCTAAGGCCCTATGGTCTTCCTCCTGCCTCCATCCACGATGCTGCAAATATGACAACTATTTCACAGCTCATGTATGCCTCATCAGACTTGTGGGGCTATACTAATGCCGATGATAAACGCATATTTAACCCTCGGGCTACCAATGAAGGGTGGGGGCCACCTCCTAGGTTTTTTTCATATCAAACTTTTTCCGTATGGAATAAAAATTTGCGCTTTCGGTAGCTGTAGGGGGTTCATTTACTCTCGTTTTGAGGTAAAATGTGAATCGTCAAACACTGTTCAAAAGTTATACCTGATAGACGCGGTACGAGCTGGATACCTCCCCTAAATTTTCGACTATATCTTATCTGTCATTTAATATTAAGAGACACAAATTATACCATTCAATAGAGGGAATGTGGGCTACATTTCTATGTTCACTGAGTTGACCTGAGACAACCGGAAGTGCTCAAAATAAATAATAATACGCGTAATTACGTGAAAAATGGCTGAATGGAAGGACTCCCCCCCTGCGTTTTTGTGTAGTGTATTCATTTGTCTTCCTGGAAGAGAAACAAAGATACAATTCTTTTGATTGAATGAAGGGCTCATTTGCAGCGCTACATCTTTGTCTTTTGAATGCTAAGTGATCAAATTAAATATGAATACGTATTTAGAAAATGGTAATTACATGGCGCAATTTAAAAATCCCAAGTAGTCGAAATATATGTTACCGGGGTGTAGATTTCCATTTAAAGTTAAACATGTGTAGGGATGAAAGTATCTTTTATATAGATTGGTTTCAAAACATGCGTAATCTTATTTTGTTTATCCAAAAAGTACAGAAACGCATAATATACAATATTTCTAATGAAGATGGGTTCTTGTTTAAGTGATGTAATTTCGAGGATTGCATTCACATAATGTACAACTAAATTACCATTCTAGCAGAAATCAATGCAGAATCCAATTATATTGGCAAGTTATGATATGTAAAACGAAACACGAAATTCTAGGTTGACAACCCCCTTGGTAGCCAGTGTTACAAAAAATGCTTGGTAGCCCTAGGGTTAAATAAATGTAAACTAAGATAAGTGTATAGGCCTAATTGGTCAGGAGGCTCCTGAAGCTGCTGCGCTTGCGGAAGAGACTGACTCTCGTCTTTTCACGGTTATTAGGTTAAAAAAACACTGGGCATATCTTGCGTAGACTATTCCCGAGATGTAATATCGCTCTCATGCAGACGCGGTACGAGTTCCGCCCACGACCACATGAGTATCAGCTTCCTGCTAAAGATGACAGCAATTTTATTTCATGATTCCTATTTAAAAATATCTACTGAATATCATTCTCCCTTAAGTGCTCTCACATTTCTACCTTCATGTTTGAACAATTGCATTGGCTTGCTCTCTCTGCTCGCATTAAATTCAAAATCCTTATTTTAGTCTTCAAGGCACAAAGGGGTCTTGCCCCAAAATATTTAGCTGATGTATTACTCCGGCCTCTTTCAGCCTCCTCCCATCGACCACTACGCTCATCAAACAGACTTGAGCTTCTAGTTCCTCATACTAGAACAGCTATGGCTCAGTCCCGGTCCTTTACCTCAATTAGTCCCTCTCTTTGGAATGCGCTGTCTCCATCTATTCGCTCTCGAATTCTACGGTAAACTCTCTTCCACCTTTGCTTTTCTCAAAACCTCTTTGCTCTTGTGGCCTTGCGCACTGGGAGCGCCTCTGAATGGTTCACCCTATGAGAGGCGCTATATATATGTTTCAATACAATACAATACAATACAATACAATACATACATCTAACATCGGCTACATTTGAAATGTTACTAGCTGATATTTTAATGTATCGAGACCAGATTTAGGCCCTATGTCTGTAAATATGTATTTATGTATGTATGTATGTATGTATGTATGTATGTATGTATGTATGTATGTATGTATGTATGTTTGTATGTATGTATGTATGTATGTATGTATGTATGTATGTATGTATGTATGTATGTATGAGCACATGTTATAGCGCCGCTTCAAGATTTCTACTCAGAGGCACTCCCGACTACAGCGCGGACACTGAATCGGAGTTTCACGTCGAAGCGCATGAGCAACTGCGAGTGAAGGACTTGCCCAGGGTCCCTACGCGGCGGCTTGAGGGTGGATTGAAATGCAACCCTCCAGCTGCAAGGCACCGAACATACCCCTACACCACTGCGCCCCAGATGTATGTCTACATGTATGTTGCCTGTGTGCATTGAATATGTCTTTTCGTCTTCTAACCGCATCACCGTCTCATATAAACCAACATTTCTTTTATGAGTCCTTAATTTGCCCCACAGAGACGTCGAGAGGTCACGCACGTGACAAGAGGTCACGCGTGTGGCGCTCCCAGCGGCTTTAAACCCGTCGACCACAATCAAGCAGCAAAGTAAAACGAATAATCTTGTTGCGTCTCCCAAAGCCATTTAGCCATCTCTCTCTTGCGTTGCCTCTTCGTTCTGCTTCAATGCTCCACATCTGATTGGCTTATATTCACCATCGAGAAGTCGGTACGACCCTCGACCCAAGCGAGTCAAGGGTCACATCGGGTCCCATGGAGGGCACACGAGCCTTTTACCGTCACAGCAGTTCTACCATATAGATATACATGCATACATTATATGCATATATGTATATATAATATATACATGTATGTATATATTATACATAATACGCATGCATGCCCGTAGTCACTGCACTGGATTGGCCAATTCAGCGTCCTTTCCCGACAGCCACTGTCTTGTGAAGATCTGAATTCTGGTTGATTTATATTTTATGACTTATGCTGGTCACGTCGATCATTCAAGTTTTCTTTCAAGCTTAAATGTTCGTCTAGTATCAGCTCGCAAACTACCAACTCTTTTCTATTCTATTCGATTCTATTCTATTTACGGACTTATTAAGCACCTCTCTCAGTACAACCTAATCAGAGGCGCTCCAAGTGCAATAAACCCCACGAAAAAGAAGTCTTAAGAGAACGGGCAGAAACAGTAGTGCGACAGCACGAGTTATAGCAGGAAGGTCATTCCACAGCAAAGGGCCAACAGAGGCATAGGCACGTTGCTGTATTCGCTTGGATCGTACTTAATCCGTTTCGACAATTCATCATATCTGCGAATAATCCGATTGTTTTAACGAATAATTTCCTTCTCTAAACGTTCGATCATTCATTTAATTCATTTCAGATATTTACATAGCGCCCCTTCAAGATATCTATGGTGAATATAAGCCAATCAGATGTGGACAAAATATGGCAAGATATCGACTACAGCGCGGACACCGACATCTATATTATAATCCAAAGTCTGATTATTCTGTCCTTCCGTATGTTTGTCTGTCCTGCTAAAGGCTCCGAAACGGAACGCTTTAGCGATTTGATAAAATTTAAAAAACATTATTACGCCGCGTCTAGGTCAACGCGACTATTTTCAGCTCGCAATTTTATTTAAACGCCGATATATGGCCATTTTAAATTTCCAACTTTTTCGACGAGACTATTTCAATACCGGCCACAGTATGGCCATTTGTCCACGTCACGAAAGGCTTAAATTAATATGCAATCTTACGTCACGTTAATATTCATCTAGGGGCCGTCCATAAAGTACGTCACGCTATTTTTGACCATTTTACCCCCCTGTCACAAACTGTCACAAACCTCCCCCCCCTAAAGTACGTCACACTTTCGACCGGGAAACTTTTCGAGGGGGTAGTGACAGCAGTTTTCCCAAGAATTTTCGAGGGGGTAGTAACAGGTGTTTTCCCAAGAATTTTCGAGGGGGGTAGTAACAACAGTTTTTCCACACCAAAAATTTTCGAGGGGGTAGTAACAAGACTTTTCCAAGATTTTTATCCATAAATTTCACACTTTTGTATAAAATAAATTATAAATAAAATTTAAAAAATAAATGTGTGACGTCACGCATGGCCTGACCCCCCCCCCCCTGTCACAAACTGTCACACTTTCTTAACCCCCCTGGAGCGTGACGTACTTTATGGACGGCCCCTAGGTCAACGCTCTGATTCGCAACCAATCACGATGACCGTTGATTTCAAATCAGAAGTGGTCACGCCCACGGCTGAATTTATAGGTCATCGGACTTAAAAATTCGCCAATGCAAACACTTTAGGGATACGAAATTTTTAACGAACGTTTTCATTTGAATTTCTATAGATCTCAACCCAACTTTATTTCAACTCAAAATTTACTTTAAATTCCGATATTTGGACATTTTAAGTTTCGATGTGGTCATAGTCTGTTTCAATGCCATTGAAATCTAGCTATGCAGGAGTATATATTGCGTAGAGTTGCAATTAAACAATTTCAAGCCAGCGCGTAAATTCGCCAGAAGGATACACGAAAAATGTGCACATCAATAAATTCAAATTCACGGGCGCTGATGAAGATGCCGTTAAATTCCAATACACGGGCGCTGAGGAAAACCCGGGCGAACGCCGGGTAAAAACTGCTAGTTTAGACATAAATTTTCATTGATTTTCAGAGTGTCCAATAGCATCACTCCTCATCAAGTCACATAGTCCAGAAACTCCAAATACCCTCATCAAACCTTATCTAATATTTTAGCACCTTAAGATGCTGGAATTTGATGCTAGTTAATTAATTAATTGATTCCTGTACTAATCTACCAGTTTCTACAACCTGTTTCTATAATGTCTTACACAGTGTACATTACAACACATATCTACACACAAATAAGATAATTACGGTAAGATAAATTGAGTCAAAGAGGACATCGTTACAGTACATAGACCTACATGTACATACATAACCTACATAATGTAATGTAATGTAATGTAATTAATGTAATGTAATTAGTAATTTATATAGCGCCGCTCACAGCCGAGGCCATTCAGTAGCGCTCCCAGTGCTAGAACCCCGAGAGAAGAAATATGTTTTAAGAGAGAGAGAGATGAAGACAATGATCCAGAAAGGAAAGTCTCACGCAAAGTGAAGTGAAGGGCATTCCATAAGGAGGGCCCAATGATGGCAAAGGATCGAGTTTGAGCAATCGTAGTCCTAGCTCGTGGGACAAAAGAAGTCAGATCGGTCCAGAGATCGTAAAGGCCGATGAGAAGATGCAGAAAGAGGAGGACGAATGACATTCCTGAGGTATTTTGGAGCAAGTCCCAGTTTGGATTTGAGGACCAAAGCAAGGACTTTAAACTGAATGCGGTCAGAGAGCCAATGCAGAGCCAATGCAGTTGGTTAACCATGAATGATGATATATGGGAGTATTTAGGAAGGTGAGCAATCAATCGAGCAGCAGTATTGAGAACAGATTGAATAGGGTATAGACGGACCTTGGGAAGACCAATAAGTAGGGAGTTGCAATAATCAATTCTGGAACAGACAAATGCATGGACAATGGATGCCATGGTAGAGAGAGGAACAGATCTGCGAATAACCCTGAGACGCCGTAGGTGAAAGTAAGAGAATCGTGTAAGGTTGGTTACATGAGCAGAAAAAGTGAGAGCGCTGTTCAAAGTGACACCTAGGTCACGCACACAAGTAGAGAACGTAAAATTGGGAAAGTTTTCAGAGAGAAGCGAAAAGTCAATTTTCAGAAGTTGTTGGGGTGTGCCAAGCCAAACACACAGAACACACAGGCCCTCACTACTATAAATATAGGCTTCTTAACATTAACCAGATTAAGTGTCTTCAAATAGGCGAGTTTATTTATCGCCTCAAAAATGGATTACTCCCTCAAGTATTCAGCAACTACCTCCAATTTGGCTCTGACATTCACACTCATTTCACAAGAAACGCTAAGGCATACCGTTCTGTTAGAACCCACTCCAACATTCGTCGCTTCACGATCAAGTCATCTGGCACTTCAGTTTGGAACTCTATTCCTACCGAAATTCGCAATGCACGCAATCTCCACATATTTAAAAAAGGGTATCGCTCTTTCTTGCTTGGTAATTCGAGCTCATCAAAACTTCACTGACTCTCACTCTAACCTTAGAATCGCTCACCACGAGTGCAATACCGCGTTTTAGTTAAGCCTGTAGTTAAGATTGTAGTTAAGCTTTACACATGTCAATGCAACGCTCCCAGTCAATTCTGGATTCATGGATTACCTTTGTTCGTGTAATTTATACCGTGGCTGTTTATTATCCATTCTGTATCTTCGCTCAATTCCATCCTTCGATTGTTTTGGTAATGCTTTACTTAGGGTGTCCCTCCTCGCGGGATTGCGATCCCTTTTGGGCCTCCCCTTTGTAGCCTATATGTTTTCCTCATTGGTTTATTAATGTTGTTTAAAGTGAAAATTGGTTGCAATAAAAAAAAATACTTGACTTGACTTGAAATAAGTTGAGTTTTGGAAGAGTTTAGCGAAAGGCGATTGGAAGACATCCACAAATGCAAGTCATGGGAAAGAGCTTCAATACGGCGAGCTAAAGTGAGTTGAGTAGACGCAGGACCATGAACATATGCCTGAACGTCATCAGCAAAAAGGTGACCAGTAGCAGAGTAATTTGTAAACAAAGAGGTAATATCAGCCGTGTACAAAATGAAAAGAAGGGGTCCAAGGACTGATCCCTGAGGAACTCCTAGAAGGACAGGCACCCAGTTAGACCTGGAATTACCAGCTATAACCATTTGGGTGCGACCAGACAGGTAGGATTGAAGCCAGAGAAGAGGGACTCCCTTAAGACCATAGGAGGATTCAAGGCGTAATACATATTACATAGCCTACATACACACGTGCATACATACATACATACATAAGTAAATAAGTAAGTAAGTGTGTTCTTTATTAGACAAAAGATGGCAAACGCACGGCGCTGTACATACAAAGTTATAGAAAGTTATCAAATAGTAGCAGAAACGTTAGTAAATAATAATTAAACAAAAGACACTGTGGCCTAGCTGAACAACGTCCTATACCAGGAAACCGCGCCTGGTGAGTGAATCAAACCTAGAAAGAACAGTTAGGCCTATGTGAGCGAGGTCGCAGATCATGACCAGTAGGGGCCTAAATAGAACAGAGGGTAGTAGGTAATGGAGGATATATCCAGGATTATTAAATTTTAATGTATTTCTAAAAAGGTCTTGGTCGGCTTTTTTACAGAGTTCCTCTACAGTAGGGAACGATTTAGGTAGGAAGCCATAGCTTACCAGCTTACGGACCACAGCACTTAGAGAGTCACGTTCCTGCTTGTTGGCGAAGCACCACCACATATATGTTGGCCCTCTATAATACATACATATACAAGCATATATTCTGTTTAAGTAGTGACGGTATGATGCTCAATCACGTTACTCTCTCATTAGTTCTGCTTACGGCAGCGCCCGTGTGACGCCGAGAAGAATTTTATGTTGGGCTTTAAACGTCTTTTCATTGACGTTTCTCGGTAGTTTGCGAGACTTAAACACGTAGTTTGTGAGCCCACGGTGACGTCATTAATGGTGAAGGATCCCAAACGATTTATAATCATTTTGAAATGCCAGGGAGGCCGTCGTGACGTCGTAGCTTAAGTATAGTTGCGCACGAGATCTGGCGATAAAGGAATCTTACTTGGCAGACGAATTACGTCTTTCTCTTCATTCCTTCTAATTCGCCCGGTCCATCTTTACACTCGTCTCTGCTAAAAAGTGTTTCTTATTCTACGACTGTTTACGCAGAAAATGCGCTAAAGAACTAAACTGACCTGAAATGTTATGAGAGGTCAAGACTCGATCTGCTGCTGACTCCGTTTGGTGACTGTCATGTACAACGCTGGAATTGCTTTTACTACTAATAATAATATGCACGCATCTACATGAATATCTGTCTGTCTGTCTGTCTGTCTGTTTGTCCTTCTGTCTATCTATCGATCTGTTTGTCTGCATGTCTGTCTATCTGTCTATACGTGTGTGTGACTGCCTGTCTGTCTTCCTGTCAGTCTGTCTGCCCGTCTCTTGTTCGTCTTTCTGTCTATCTGTTTATCTGTCTATCTCTCTATCCATCTGTCTATCTGTCAGTCTGTTTATTTATCTGCCTGTCTGTCTGTCTGTCTATACGTCTGTGTGACTGCTTGTCTGTCTTCCTGTCAGTCTGTCTGCCCGTCTCTTTGTTCGTCTGTCTGTCTGTCTGTCTATCTCTCTATCCATCTGTCTATCTGTCAGTCTATCTGTCTGTCTGTTTATTTTTTGTGTCTTTTATCTGACTCTTTGTCACCCTGCCTGTCTTTCTGTCTGTCAGTCTGCCTGTCTGTCTGCCTCTTTGTCGGTCTGTTTGTCGATCTGTCTGTCAATTTGCCTATCCTTCTGCCTATCCTTGAAGCGGTCTGTCTGTTTTTCTGTCTGATCGTGCAGCTGCCTTCATCTGAAGACAGTTAATGTACAATAATTGCGGATTGTTTTTACTAATGCAGGTTCGTGTAAATACAGATGTCAGTTCGTGAATATATGTCTGGCTTTCTTTTTGTCTGTCTGTCACTGCACTAAGTTATTCAATGTCAAGAATTTGCTCTAAGTCTTTACACAGCGACCATATACTGTATCTGTATGTATGTATGTATGTATGTATGTGTATGTATGTATGTATGTATGTATGTATGTATGTATGTATGTATGTATGTATGTATGTATGTATGTATGAGCACTTGTTATAGCGCCCCTTCAAGATTTCTACTCAGAGGCGCTCCTGACTACAGCGCGGACACTGAATCAGAGTTTCACGCCGAAGCGCATGAGCAATTGCGAGTGAAGGACTTGCCCAGGGTCCCTACTACGCGACGGCTTGAGGTGGATTCGAACCCGCAACCCTCCGGCTGCAAGGCACCGAACATACCTCTACACCACCGCGCCCCACCATCTTAGGTAAGTAATCAAACCGTTGCCTTAGCATTACAAAGCGTCCAGTTACCAGTAAGCTCTAGTAAAGGCGCTCTATTAAGCGTGTTAATGCATACATACATATGCACATACGTACACACATACATACATGCATACATGCATGCATGTATGCATACATGCAGATATACATACATACAAACATACATATACATTAACATGCAAACATAGGCTACGTTTACATATAACAATTCTCCATATGGATGCATAAATTACTGTGGCTTGGCGGAATTAGACCATTTTTACGTTGCCACGATATTCAAAAGATTCTGACTTCATATCGCCCAAGACTTCATGCTTCAGTCTGACGTGACCTTAACATTTTAATCTCATATCGACTCTCCCAGAACACGGGTCCTTGACGCCATCAAGACGCGATGTCGACTCTTTACTAAAGTGTTCTTGACGCCACGTTGACGTTCTATTGACACACGCTCTTCACCATCCATGCCACCCCGCTCTACCCCTATCCTACCCCTATCATTCTCATATTAATATATTTTTATCTTTTCTTTAATTAAGCGCCTGACAAACGCACTGCGCTGTACATTTACATGTTATGCAATTGAAACAATCTTAACGACTAACAGAACAGACAGCCTGCAATACACGGCGCTAATAGCAGCCTACAAAGCATATCCGCCCTACGGGGCTCGAACTCGGTAGGCCTACCTCTCGCTCTCTACGCCAGTTGTTATTCAATGCGCCATCGGGCCCCTCATAATCTCCCTCTCTGCTGTCCCCCAATCACTACTCGCCTCATATTCCACAGTGAACCTCAACTCTGGAACGAACCTCCGAATTCCGCATTTTCTCATTTCCTCCACCAATACCGTCACTCATCCACCAACATCTGCCTCAGGCTACTCTACTCATCACCTCTACAGGATTTCCACCCCAAATTGAAGTCTCACCTCTTCAAGATTTCCAACCCTAATCCATCCTATCATCTGCCTTCCAAACTTTATCGTCCTCAACGAAACCCCCCTTAGCAACTGTTCTGGCTCCTCTTCTCTTATTTCTCTGAAATCCGGACTCAGACCTCCACTGGACATAGATCTTTGAACAACCGCTCTGATAATAATAATAATAATAATAATAATAATAATAATAATAATAATAATAATAATAATAATAATAATAATAATAATAATAATAATAATAATAATAATAATAAAAATAATAATAATAATAATAATAATTATAATAATAATAATAATAATAATAATAATAATAATAATAATAATAATAATAATAATAATAATAATAATAATAATAGTAGTAATAATAATAATAATAATAATAATAATAATAATAATAATAATAATAATAATAATAATAATAATAATAATAATAATAATAATAATAATAATAATAATAATAATAATAATAATAATAATAATAATAATAATAATAATAATAATAGCCGTTCCAGATGCACTGCTTTTATAATTTTATAAGTCCCTGGGGAATCAAGTACCTCAGGGCAAAAAAATCAAAAAAAAAAAAAAAATAAATAAATAATAATAATAATAATAATAATAATAATAATAATAATAATAATAATAATAATATCTTTCTCTTTATTGAAGCGCCTGACAAACGCACTGCGCTGTACATTTACATGCTATGACAATTAAACAATTCACAAGAACACAAATGACAGAAGACATAAATCTTAACTACCAACAGAACAGACAGCCTGCAATACACGGCGCTAATAGCAGCCTACAAAGCATGTCCCGCCTACGCAGCGCTCGTGAATAAGCTGTTGCCCTGCACTTAGCTTTAGAGTAGCGCTTTATAAATTTGGAGTTCACGATCATGGTTATTAGTCACGACCTAAAGAGGCGACAGTTTAAGTCTCCTGTAACGACCTCTAAACACTGGATTGGCCAATGCAAGTGTTTCTGCAGACGTCCGTGTGTCCAAGGATATCAGCCTTCATGGCCATTGCAAACGAACTGCACTGGGCGTTTAAGAGCCGCAATTATAGAACCCGTCAGGACTATGTGATAAATGTTTTTCATACAAGTTCATATGTATGTATGCTTTATATACGTAGATATATACATGTACACACATGCATACTTACACACTTGTAGACACATACATACATACATACATACATACATGCATATTGTATTGTATTGTATTTGAACACTTGTTATAGCGCCCCTTCCAGATTCCTATTCAGAGGCGCTCATAAATACATACATACATACATACATACATACATACATACATACATACATACATACATACATACATACATACATACATACATACATACATACATACATATACATACATACATACCCACATACATGCATATACACACACTGATATACTGTTTTATATACATAATTATATTCACATACGTACACACATAAATACATACATACTTACATACATACATGCATATATGCATACATACATGCATTCAGTTTGTGCAAACATACATACTAGGGGACTGCGGGTATACCCGTACCCGCGGGTTTACCGTACCCGACCCGTACCCGCGGGTCGGGTACGGGTCGGGTACGAATTTCACGGGTCGGGTCGGGTACGGGTAGGGTCATCACGGGTACGGGTATACCCGGTTTTACCCGTGTCGACCTGAAGTTTTGGGGTTACAATGTCACCGTTACATATAACAGAGAATGTCGGCGCACAATGACCCTGACCGGGTCTGCAACGTACTATTAAAAGTTACCTAGTGTTCTAGCTAACAGCATGTATACCAAGGAGATAAAATGTACAATGCAATTGAGACAGCACAAAAGTTGCTTATTGTGACAGGTTCCATGCCTATTATTACTACTACTACAACTGCTGCTGCTATTATTATTACTACTGCTACTGCTGCTGCTGCTGCTGCTGCTGCTGCTGCTGCTGCTGCTGCTACTACTACTACTACTACTACTACTACTACTACTACTACTACTACTACTACTACTTGGTCCACTTTAACAACAACAACAACTACTACTACTATCATCATTATCATCAGCCTATTTATTTATATCACTGCATGCTGAGTTATAATCTATTGGCCTGGTAGAAATAGGGACTTTGGGAAGGCGTGTTAATGATTGACGGGTACTGTACGGGTACGGGTATACCCGCGGGTACGGGTAGGGTCGGGTAGTAATTTTGACTACGGGTCGGGTACGGGTACGGGTAACGGTTCTGTGTTACGGGTACGGGTCGGGTAGCAAAATGCTGTACCCGCAGACCTCTAATACATACATACCTACATATATACAGTGCATGTATACATAGGCCTACCTATATACATACTCGCATAAGACCCCTCTATACATTTATGCATGCATCTAGATATGCACGCTGGTATCTAAGCATAAAAACATACATGCATACACACACATAGGGGCCTACTACATCCATGCATAATTGCATATACAAAATTATACATGTACGTATAATCTTCACAATCATATTCGATATCAAATCACACTGTTAGACTTTATTTTAATATAGTACAAAGCGATGAGTCCTCGATGGTGCTACGGAAATTGTCCACAGTCCATTTGGTCGCAGTTATGCATTAATATTATTGATTAATTAGTACAGTAATTAATACAGTAATAGTACATTAAGGCGGCAATAAAGAGTTAATTAAGATCATTAAATTTAATCATGCAAAATTATATTTACACTGAAATGGCAACAACTTATAAGGCAGCGACCTATGAAGACGAGAGCAGAATTGCTGTTTGGTTAAAAGGCCAATCCCTGATTTATTGCATTTAATTCAGAGCGACGCTGAGACTTAATTACAAAAGACTTAATTAAACTCGTACATTATTTCGTACATTATTTGCCTGTCAGCGCAGTTTTAATTAATAGCGACTGCTGATTGGTCGATTCACTGATTTCATGTTTGAAGATAGTTTTCACCCATGCATGACAAGACATCAACTTCACGTCGATTGTCCTGTCTTCCGTCCTTCTCTTAGTCGTTCGTCCTTCCGTCCATCTTTTCCTACTTTCCTTCGTCCTTAAGTCCTTCTGTTTCTCCGTCCGTCCTTCCGCCTGAAGGAAGTTCCGTCTGTTCGTTCTTCCGTCCATCCTTCTTTCTGTCTGCCCGTCCGTCCGGCTGTCTCTCTGTTAGAGGAAGTGAAATTGGCGAATGTCGTGATGGCAATGGATTGTGATCGATCGTGTTACTTCTGTCGCTACAACCATCTCCATCCTCATCCCTCTCTCCATCCTCATCCCTCTCTCCATTCTCATCCCTCTATCCATCCTCATCCCTCTCTCCATCCTCATCCCTCTCTCCATCCTCATCCCTCTCTCCATCCTCATCCCTCTCTCCATCCTCATCCCTCTCTCCATCCTCATCCCCTCTCTGTCTCTCTGTCTCTCTGTCTCTCTGTCTCTGTCTCTGTCTCTGTCTCTGTCTCTGTCTCTGTCTCTGTCTCTCTGTCTGTCTGTCTGTCTGTCTCTCTCTCTGTCTCTGTCTGTCTGTCTGTCTGTCTGTCTGTCTGTCTGTCTGTCTGTCTGTCTGTCTCTCTCTCTCTCTCTCTCTCTCTCTCTCTCTCTCTCTCTCTCTCAACCGTTTCGTAAACGGAGATGTCAGTGTCCAGATGGAGCCAGAAAATTGCTCCGATGCCTTAGGCCCACCATCACATCCTTCGCCAATATCTCTCTATGTATCTCTGTGTATCTCACTCTCACTCCTTCCCTCCCTCCCTCCCTCTCTCTCTCACTCCCTCTCACTCTCACTCCATCTCACTCTTTCTCACTCTCTGTCACAATCTCACTATCACTCTCTCAATTTCTCTTTCTCACTCTCTCGCTTTCTCTCTCACACTTCCCTCTCTCCCTCCCTCCCTCCTCCCTCCCTCCCTCCCACCCTCCCTCACTCCCTGTCTCCCTCCCTCCCTCCTCTCTCTCTCTCTTTCTCCTCCCTCCCTCCCTCCCTCCCTCCCTCCCCCGCTCCCTCCCTCCCTCCCTCCCTCCCTCCCTCGCTTCCTCCCTCCCTCGCTCCCTCCCTTCCTCCATCACTCTGCTTTCCCTTTCTGCTGTTTCCTGGGGCCAGTCTTGTTTATGCTATGATTTATCATCATATTAAATAGCCATCTATCTAAAGATTATCCATCAAACTATCATCCTCCAGATTTGCTTTTTTATTGCATTTCCAAACTCTTTAACCAAAGAGCTGTAAATAAATAAACAAATGAAATAAAACAAATAATATTATGCCAAAATAATTTCTGTCGACGACAACTGGCATTGTTACCATAAGATGTCATTAAACGCTGGAGACATCCACCCAAGGTGACCCATCCTTTTCTATACTCATCCGTCGTACAAATACATAGCCTTCGTTCCAAGGATGCTGTGACTATTGCTGTACATCCTGGCTGAAAAGTGCGGAGTCCTCCGGGTCCCTCGAACCGCCTCGGTCGCTTTCCAACGTTTCAGAATTCGGTCCATTCGATCAGTTTATATATATATATGTATATATATATATATATATGTGTGTGTGTGTGGGGCGCGGTGGTGTAGGGGTGTGTTCGGTGCCTTGCAGCCGGAGGGTTGCGGGTTCGAATCCACCTCAAGCCGCCGCGTAGGGACCCTGGGCAAGTCCTTCACTCGCAATTGCTCATGCGCTTCGGCGTGAAACTTCGATTCAGTGTCCACGCTGTAGTCGGGAGCGCCTCTGAGTAGAAATCTTGAAGGGGCGCTATAACAAGTGCTCATACATACATACATACATGCATACATACATACATACATAGCTGACCAAAGCATACATACATACGAACCGAACTGAGAGAAAAAATCTTAAAAACCGCAGAAATACTAACATGATGGGTAATAAAAGTAATTAGAAAATTGTAAGAGCAACTAGTAAAATTAATATTAAAAAGATTTGGGGATAAATTGAGAGTTGCCTTTTGGTGGAGAATATGGTTGTGTGCTCTACGTCTAAACTGGTGAAAGGAATTCATTAAGTTCCAAACTTAGTCTCATCTCTTTCAATTTGCACACCGTTACATCGCTTCCACATTTCTCTGATTTACCGATCTCAGACTGGTTTCATCAATGTATTGAGATTCTTGAATGAGATTCTACTTGAAGGGACCATGAATTACTCTGTTGGGCATTGAAATAATGGCGCCATAGGAGTCACTGGATTAAATTAAACGACAACGAGAACAATGCATGATAAACGAAGATAGAAAACGAAAGAATTAGAGATAAGCAAAACAGACTGAGACAGAGAGAGAGAGAGAGAGAGAGAGAGAGAGAGAGAGAGAGAGAGAGAGAGAGAGAGAGAGAGAGAGAGAGAGAGAGAGAGAGAGAGAGAGAGAGAGAGAGAGAGAGAGAGAGAGAGAGAGAGACAGAGACAGAGACAGAGACAGAGACAGAGACAGAGACAGAGACAGAGACAGAGACAGAGACAGAGACAGACAGACAGACAGACAGACAGACAGACAGACAGACAGACAGAGAAAGACAGACAGACAGACAGAGACAGACAGACAGACAGACAGACAGACAGACAGACAGACAGACAGAGACAGAGACAGAGACAGAGACAGAGACAGAGACAGAGACAGAGACAGAGACAGAGACAGAGACAGAGACAGAGACAGAGACAGAGACAGAGACAGAGACAGAGACAGAGACAGAGACAGAGACAGAGACAGAGACAGAGACAGAGACACACATAGACAGACAGACAGGCAGAGACAGACAGACAGACAGACAGATAGAGACAGAGACAGAGACAGAGAGAGACAGAGACTGAGACAGAGATAGAGACATGAAGATAGCGACAGAGACAGAGGGAGACAAAGAGAAAGAGAGAGAAGCAGACAGACAGAGACAAAGACACAGAGAACAGAGACAGAGAAAGAGATAGAGACAGAAAGAGACAGAGACAGACAGCAAGAGACAGACGGAGAGACAGAGACACAGAAAGGTAGAATTGACAGGCGAGTAACTGTGAGAGCGTCAGAAAGGAAAAACGAAAGAAGGATGAAAGGAAAGAAAGGAAAAGAAAACAAAGAGACCCAGATAATTATAAGAAGGCAAGCCGGGATTGAGCGCCAGAGAAAGAGACAGCCAGAAAGACAGACAGACAGTCAAACAGGTAGAAAGAAATGCAAAAGTTGAAAGAAAAGAAAAACAAAAGTGAAGAAAGAAAGGAGAGGGAGAGAGGGACGAAAGAAAAGAAAGAAAAGAAAGAAAAAGGAAGAAAGTTAAGAAAAAGGCGTCATAAAAACACCAGATGAAACCGATCTGACTGTATTAAATCTACATGTATCATAGTCACCCTATCACTATTAGCTACAGCGCCCGAACTTATTCAAATATCCATGAACGTCTGATTTATACAATTAGCCGTGTTCGCACTGCCTCGACCCCTCTAAATGCCCTGCTGGGCCCCGGTGGACTTCAATGGCAAGACCCGGGTGACCGTTCGATTGAGGAAGGGAGGGAGGGAGAGGCCGCCTATCGATCTCCGGCGGTGAGGGTGGATGATCCGTGAATGGGTCTGATGGAGCGCAATCAACTGAGGAGAGACGAACATCTCTCTCTCGCGGTCCTTGAGGATACAAGCATCGCTCAAGTCGAATGGAATTCTACTTCGAATCTCGCTGTCTGCCCTGTAGCTATGTGTCTGTCGGCCTCTTTGTGTCTGTAGCTGTCTCTCTATCTATCTGTCAATTTTTCTCTCCCTGTACACGCGTATTATTATAATAATAATTAATAATTACTATTATTTTGTTATTATCACCTTCATTATTTATCCGAGGTAAATCCAATCCGTCAGGAAACCAATTATGCTAGGAGCTGTTGCTGTTGTTGTTTTTGGAGTTATTATTATTATCAATTATTAGTAATTTATTGTTCCTGAGTGATTGCATTTGCTAAGTATATAATTACAAATAATAATAATAATAATAATAATAATAATAATAATAATAATAATAATAATAATAATAATAATAATAATAATAATAATAACGCCTATCGGTCGCCATACAGATTGGAAACTGTCTGTTTTAGCTACCTCGGACTGCAACAGCAGTAACCCAGGACTGAATGACGGCTTATAAAATTATTGAAACAGCCATTTTTAATCAGTCTGTAATAAGTTTGTTGGTTTTATGAAGAAATACATTTGTCCTATAATAAAAAAAAAAAAATTAATAAGCAACTTCCATTACGCCGGTGTCTAAAACTCAAGGCGTCAAATGATGTGCACTAAATGCGGTTTAGCAGAAGACCAGTCCACTGAGACAGTGAGTTTGCAGCTGCAGCCTGTGTTGGATTGGCAATTAGAAAAAGATCTGTTTTGAGTTGAGAACGAAATGACACAAGCGATTGAGCAGAACAAACAGATGCATAGAGGACATTCAAAATCCAGACCCAGCAACCTTTATATATTTGCCTCTCCCCCTCTGTCTCTTCCTATCTTCCTGTCCTTCTCTCTTCCAATCACCCTCCTTCCTTCTCTCCTTTTTTTATCTCTCTCCCTTCCTTCCGTTTCTTGCATCCTCCCTGCCTGCCGCCCTCCCTCCATACGTCCCTCCTTCAGTCCTTGTCTCTCTACCCATCCCATGTAGCTGCATCACTGACGCTCTGCCTCCCTTGTCCGTCCGTCCCTCACTCATTGCATGTCTCTCTCTGTCTCCTTGCGTCTCTTCCTGCCTATCTCTGTCTCTGATTCTCTACGTCTCTGCGTCTCCGCCTCTCTGCCGCTGTCCTTCCTGTTGTCGGAAGAAGGAAGCCAATCCATTGTTTCTCCCTTTATCTCTGTCTTTCTTTCGGTCTAATTCTTTCTCTCCCACTCTCAGTTCCTATCTCTCTTTCTTTCTATCTTTCTCTTCTCTTAATTCTGTCTCTGTCTCTGTCTCTGTCTCTGTCTCTGTCTCTGTCTCTGTCTCTGTCTCTGTCTCTGTCTCTGTCTCTGTCTCTGTCTCTGTCTCTGTCTCTGTCTCTGTCTCTGTCTCTGTCTCTGTCTCTGTCTCTGTCTCTGTCTCTGTCTCTGTCTCTGTCTCTGTCTCTGTCTCTGTCTCTGTCTCTGTCTCTGTCTCTGTCTCTGTCTCTGTCTCTGTCTCTGTCTCTGTCTCTGTCTCTGTCTCTGTCTCTGTCTCTGTCTCTGTCTCTGTCTCTGTCTCTGTCTCTGTCTCTCTCTCTCTCTCTCTCTCTCTCTCTCTCTCACTGTCTACCTATCTCTCTTTTCCTCCTTTTGTCCGTCTCATTCTCGCTCTTTCTCTCCCCTTCTTATTTCCATCTGTCTCTGTCTCTCTGTCTCTCTGTCTCTGTCTCTGTTTCTGTTTCTGTCTCTGTCTGTCTGACTGTCTGTCTGTCTGTTTCTGTCTCTGTCTCTGTCCGTCTGTCCGTCTGTCTGTCTCTGTCTCTGTCTGTCTGTCTGTCTCTCTCTCTCTCTCTCTCCGCCTCCCCTCTTCCTTTACTCTATGTCGATGCGTGCTGTCCTATCCATCGTATGTCCACTTGTTTGTCTTTCTCTGCCTTAAAGTATTTACGACTTTCAGTTCGTCTTAAGAGCTCGACACGACATCGTTCCCCGTCTCTCTTCAGAACTCCATGCACTTCATTTCCGCTTCACAAATTCCTTCCATCTCCGCCAACGAATTCGTGACGTTTCCTACTTTTAGGAAAATGTTTTTAAAAGAAATGTCTGGCTGTGGCACGCAATAGTGTGGCCAAAACTATCACATAGATAAACAGTCACATGTCAATTGCACAGGCAACGTTGCTTCCTACTAGACAATAATATCTAATTACTATTAAACACCACAACACTGTGTGGCTGTGGGAAGGAATAATTTGACTTCGTTAGTAACAGTTGATAAGGGCGAAATCGACACGCAAGTGCTTCGTGTTTCAAGGCACTATTTTAAGTGTGCCTTTCCGAGAATTGCGTATATTATGTTTCTCTGTTATGTAGGTCAGTGTGGATTTATGTAAGCCCCATATATTCATGTACAGTATGTACGTATGCATTGCATATAATTATGTACATGTATGTATACATACATGCATATATGCATGTATGTATGTATATATGCATGCATGCATGTTCATATTTGTGTATGTTCGCATGTAGCCTATGCATGAATGTCTGTATATACTATATAGGTTTGTATGTATTGTATGTATATATATATGTATGTATATATGTCTGTATGTCTGTATGTATGTATATTATATGCATGCTTGCATGTGTGCATATTAGGGCTGCAATTTTAACGATTGACTAATCGACTAATCGTTAAAAAGTTCAATCGATTAATTTCGGCTTCTTCGATTAAATTTTTACTCATTTCATGATATCGAGCGGCTCATTTCCGGAGTGCACAATATGGCGAATAATGATAGTGTGAAACGTTTGAGTGGAAAGGTGAACGATAATTTTGCACTTAAGGCAAATGCTGATGGAAAAGTCGAAGATGGCGACAAAATTAACTGTCTCGCTTATCGTGGACCAAGCACATCGTTGGCTTTTCACCTTCAGCATGTGGAACTATTAAAGTTTTTTGTAGAAAGAAAGAAGTCCTAGTAACCGACTCATTGACTACATTTTTACCAATTGTTCGCGCTTTACATAGCAGATACCAAATTAATTAAATTTAATCGATTAATGGAAGTTATTTTTTTTAGATTAATCGATTTATTTAAAATCAGTAACAGCTCTAATGCATACATGTATGTGTATTTGTAGGCCTATATATATGTACGTAACATTTGTACGTATGTTCGAATGCATGCATGCATGTCTGTATGTATGTGTGTGTATATTCGTTTACTCGCATGTATCATGCATGTAGGCATGTATATGTATATATATATATGTATATTGGTATGTATGTATCTATGTATGTATGCATGTATATTGGAATGAATGAATGTTTTGTTAGAGGTCCACTGACTAAATACAATTCTCGCTGGGGTAAAATTAAAAGTGTATTCTTAAAAGTGTATGCCATATTATAGGCATTGTGTCGCCACTGTTCGTAATACCCGGTGAATTGCACCTTCAAAATGAACAGAAACGTATAACTCGAACAGAAGACAGAAGAGCAAAAATCAACTCTGATCGATCGTGTCATACGCCAGAAAGACAGCAACGATGTACAAATCTAACACACTATTCTCGGCTGTCCTGCACAAGTAATATACTAATGGAGCCTTGGCTTTCTAACAGAAAAACAGGGTCTCGTTAGACTAAAACCTAAATGCCAACCTCACTTAGACTATGATGTTACGAGTTTATATTATATATAGAGTCCGCCACTGATCGTACTCTGGCAGTGCCAGTCCCAAGTCTGGATGAAGGAGGAGGGCAACGCTAATAATCTTTGTTATCACACATTGTCGTTAAACTGCAACTAGTACTTAGCGCTTTCGCTCTTCAACAGAATCTACTTATTCCCTTTCTCTGGTCATACCTATAACTAGAATTGTTCTTCGTGAAGAATCGTTTCATTTTGCGTGTACGCATATGTTGTATGTACAAGTACACATATGTATGAGTGTGTGTGTGTGTGTGTCTGAATGTATGCGTGTATGTATGTCTACCGTTCTGCCTCCATCGTCCTTTGCATTGCCACTTCCAGTCTCTCTTCCTTCGTTCTTTCAATCCATCTTTCCTTCGCTCCGTCCTTCCTTCCTCTTTCTGCATATATGACCTTTGGCGTCACATGACAAAGACTCCGTCGGTTGATGTCAAATCGATTAAAGAAACAACAGCGCATTGTCTCCGAAGAATGGCACCAGACCGTGAGGATACATGACGCTCAGAGTCAGCAAGCAGAGACCGTCTGCGTGACAGAGACAGGCGGACAGACAGGCGGACAGAAAACAAGATACACAGACAGAAGAAGAGGCAAAGGCACTGACACTTAGATTTTAAGGAGAGACAGTTAGACAGATTCAGAGACAGAGACAGCGAGACAGAGCGAGACAGAGAGAGAGACAGAGAGACAGAGAGACAGAGAGACAGAGACAGAGACAGAGAGAAGCACAGCAAAAGATAAAGAGAGAGAGACAGAGACAGAGAGAATTCCAGACTGAGATAGCCACACAGACATGCAAACCGACAGAGGCACATTCAGAGAGTGAATGAGAGAGAGAGAGAGAGAGAGAGAGAGAGAGAGAGAGAGAGAGAGAGAGAGAGAGAGAGAGAGAGAGAGAGAAAGAGAGAGAGAGAGAGAGAGAGAGAGAGAGAGAGAGAGAGAGAGAGAGAGAGAGAGAGAGAGAGAGAGAGAGAGAGAGAGAGAGAGAGAGAGAGCGCGATAGACACACGGACACAGAGAGACATTGCCTGTTGCCTGTTATGTTAAAAAGACCTCAGAGCACTGCGTCGTCATCTGTCAGCTCATGCAGTGTTTTACATCGTCAGTCTGTTTAAGAAGATAATCGAGATCGATGACAGAAAAAAACAGAACATTATCTCTACAGAATTCTATTAAATGCAAATAAAAACGTTTTCTACAGCAACCGAATGACATCGACCCTGCTCACTTTCGACGAATTGATCGGGTGAGATCCTTCACCATCGCTGCCAGTTTGAATGGATAGCACGCCATTTAAGGTCCCCGTGTACGGACCGGGCTATAGCCCGAGATTTAAATCTCTTAAACAAGCCATCATCTGAAGGTGAACCGGCATCATCACGCATGGGACGGACGCTCCTACCGATGCAGCTAACCAGGTCTGTACTTTTAATCTCCCCCTCAAGTCTTCTGCTTAAGATACTATATGCAGAATAGAAGAAACAGAAGATCAATTCCTAAACTAGCCTGAGAGGCAGCCGCAGGTATGAAGTGTTAGCGACTTCATTTTCTTAGCCTCGGCATATGAGAACAAGTGACCAGTCCTCTCCCTTACCGTCTCATCTTCCCACCGACTTATTATAGCTGAGTTGGCTAGAGGACACCGGTGGAGCAGAAATCTCGAGAGACATTTCTGGCATGGGCGAGATTCTAACCCCCGACCCCACGGCTGACAATTCAGCACGCTATCCACGAGACTATACCGCGCAACCATGCATACAAACAATTGCGAATATAAATGTAAATCTGTTAAATGCATTTGCGCAACGTCACACAAAATCTTCGTCAGTAGACGAGAGTAATCACGGCGTTATATCAGATCACGTCCGCAAGAAGCAAGTTCTTGCGATCAGCGTCGGTGCCAGGTGAGTGTTTGGGGGGGATGGTCGAAAGGATGTTGCCAGAGAAGATGGCATGCTGCTGAGGTGGAAACTGGCCCAGCCAGGACGGATGGAGAGAACTGTTTGATGTTAGGGCGTACATGCAAAATGCTTTAAGTTTTTTTTGTAGAGGATAAATTATGTTTGTTATTTTGAGCACTGGTAGAGCGGCTAGCAATATATTGAACGACGCTAAAGAGGAATATCTAACAGATATGCACAACTGTCACTTAGAAAAAGAAACATTATTATTATTATTATTATTTTCTGAGTGAGGAAATTATTAACTTTATTATTATTAATTATTAATTATTATTAATAATAATAATAATAATAATAATAATAATAATAATAATAATAATAATAATAATAATAATAATAATTATTATTATTATTATTACTACTACTACTACTACTACCACCACCACCACCACCACCACCACCACTACCAAAACCACCACCACCACCACCACCACCGCCGCCACCACCACCACCACCGCCACCACTACTACTACTACTACTATTTTTAATATCATTATTTTAATTAATATTGCCTTTTAAAAGCCATTAAACTCATAGGCGAACTAATTAAATCGACTATATCATTTGTATTTTTATAATCATCGTAATCATCATCATCAGCAGCAGCAGCAACAACAGCAACAACAACATCTTCACCGTCACTATTATTATCATCGTCGTCACCATCATCACTAACCGTATCGTCATCAATATCATCATTCCTATTCTAAGTAAAAATTCCCTTGCTTTTCAGAAATTGTTCGTCTTCATGCCACACTTGACAGTATCTGCCTAAAAAATATGCAATATTGCCAGTCATTAATTTTTGTCTGCGATTGCCACACCTGACTTCTCTCATTAGGCTAGGCGAAGGGCGAGCAGTCTAGCCATCAGGTCCCTTGGCACCGCACCTGTTCATGCAGAGATAATTGTATATTGTACATAGATACACATATACATATACCTACACATATTCATATACATATACATGTATTCATATGCACATATGCACGTGTATACATGGATTCATATACATATACACATACATATGCATAATGCACATACATACATATATGTATAGATTCATATACATATACACATACATGTGCATAACGCATATACATACATATATGTATATATATAAATATACATAAACATGTGCATGTAATACTGTACATTTGCATGTATTTATATTATATATTTGTATTTATAGACCGATGCTTGTTGACGTGTTACAAGTATACTGGTTGTAGACTACTTAGATGTGAATCAACGTACTATAATAATTATATTTAGAATATAATTATCCTAGGTAGCGTCTTGACTTTTTTCTACCAATCTCAGTCGCGATTTTGTTTGTTTTCCCGTTACGCAGTTCGAAGGAATGAAAGACAAGAGAAAGGGAAGAAATGAACGAGACAGACAGACACAGACAGAGAGAAAGACAGACAGACAGACAGACAGACAGACAGACAGAGAGAAAGACAGACAGACAGACAGACAGACAGGTGCATTCACACATACATAAGGATTTACAGCCGTAATAATGTCCTTAACGGCCTGTTAAGAATAAATGTGTCAATCTGTAAAAGTTTATCGCACACTTCGTCGCGCTTTTATGGTACTGCTTTCCGCTTGATTATCTATTCATCTATTCATTTAAACATAGATTGCCTATAAATGGACAAGTTCCCCCACCTGCCATCCCAACACAGGGTAAATCCCTTTCTAGCCCCAATTACGTTTTGTAGGTCGGACCTTAGCGAGTCATTAATTAAAACTGCGACAGGCCATGCAATGGAAGTTGTGGTAGTGGTTGCAGTAGCTGTAGTGATAATACTGGTGGTTAGTAGAATAATAGCAGCAGCAGCAATATTAGTAGTAATAGTTATAGTGGTTATACATGTACAAGTGGCTGTTACAGTAGCAGTAGTGGTAGTAATGCAAGTAGTAGAAGTAAGTAGTAGTAAGTAAGTAAGTAAGTAAGTAAGTAAGTATATGCTTTATTGAGAGGCACTAGCAAACGCACAGCACTGTACATGACAGGGTTACTACATTAAAACAACGGTGTTGTTGTTGTTGTTGTTGTTGGTGGTGGTGTTGTTGGTGGTGGTGGTGGTGGTGGTGGTGGTGGTGGTGGTGGTGGTGGTGGTGGTGGTGGTGGTGGTGGTGGCAGTAGTAGTATAAACTGGAAATTGTAAGGTCGGCTGAAATGTTGAATCTTGTATACGATAAATCCATTCCTGAAAGTTATTCGCTTTTCTTTAATCAGCCAATGCAGTGATTTCTGCATTGGTGACATAGACCTACCTTCAAATTTTGGCGTTTTAGTGATAGCTATGGACAAGTTATTTGGACAATTTGGAGTTTCATCAAGTTAGCCTTTGAAATGTAAGACAGAAGCAAGTTGCAGTAGTGAAAAGGGATTGAGACCATGGCATTAGCCAAATAGATATATGGCTACTGACTGTAAAAGGAATGTGGTACTTAATACTACGGATATCACGGACGTGGTGGTGAGAAGTCATGCATAATAGAGTTAGTCTAATGTGTTCACTGAATGACTGGTCTGAGTCAAACAGAACGACCAAATTGTTATGGGCTGAAGAGCTGTGTTGTTGGCATTACGCCAGAGATGTCAAGTAACTGTACTTTGCAACTTCTATAACGTCTATGACTAATGCACAAAGGATCTAACGATGGCGCACTGAAACCAAACCGTATCTAGGTCTATATCGAGGTCAGAACGTACGGCTGAATCCTAAGTGGTCAGGATGATTCAAAGCTGTAAAATCTATTCATTTGCTGAAAAGTTGCGGAAGTAAAAACTCAGTTTTGGATGAGTTTAAGAACAGCTTTGGGTGGCGAACTTGCTATGACACCCAACTGTATAGCAAGAGGGATGACGTAATCACTTTGTGCAAAATGAAACAATAAGTAAGCTAACTTGAAGGCATCTATCAGCATTGCAATAGTTAAGTATGCAAGAATACAGCGCAACTACTTATGGTCGTTGTTTGAATTTGATTCAAACCAAAAAACGCTGTCATAGGCCTACCGCAAAAATATTTAATTTCAGGGCCAGAAAGTGGTAGTGGATGTCACCACAACTTCACAAAAATGGTGGTGACTGGACACATCTGTCACAATATAAAGACAAAGTGAAACAACTGGAAGAGCTGTCAAGTGACGCTAATGATCTTTGTTATCACACCATAATAGCCTACAGTATCGTTAAACTGAAACTACTATTATACTCAAGTATATTCTTCGAAAAACACAATCGACTAAGTAGTAGTATTTCAGTTTAACCGCAATGTGTAATAACAAAGATCATTAGCGTCGCCCTCCTCCTTCATCCAGGCTTGGGACTGGCACTGAACGAGTACAGTCAGTGGCGGAGTTAGGCCTACAATCGATTAAACAGCGTTGGCGAATAGTTATATCACTTTCGAAAAGTATATGTTTTAAATTTATTTGAATAAACTTCAACATGACGTTCATTCCTGTCAGCTTTATTAATATTTTCAAGCCCTTTAGCGACATCTTGTGGCTGCAAATGTCGTTGATATTTTTGTGTACATATAATATCAAATGCATATAAATATACAGAAAATCTGACAAATTCGAGGCTAAGTCCACCTGATCGATTAAATGTTTAGCGACACCTTGAGGCTATTTGAGACCGTTAGCATTTTCTCCATTATCAATTATCCATGATTGTATGCTTGCGGTTTTGGGTTCTCAGATCGGCACTTCCTCGGAGCCATTTCTGCCGAAAAAGAGTTTGGCCAATTTGTGCCTAGGACTCGAATAACACATTCATATCTCAACTTTACATTTGATTGCACACATAATTATGTGTAATCTGACATTATTTTATGTTGCAGCAATACTCAGTGATAGAGCACTAAATCCAATATCAGAGTTGTATGTATATATATATATATATATATTATACATTATGTATATGTATATATATACAGCTCTGATATTGGATTTAGTGTGCTATACAATCTAAGACATATATACTAGGGTGACACTGAACAATACACAAAAATATTATTTTTAGATTTTCTAAAGTCTCACCCCTCAAAAGTGTTCTCTATGATATTAGTGACATCTGTAGGAAATTTTAGTGAAATCTAAAAATATTTAGAGGTCGCTCAAGGACACTGAACTTTCAATAGATATAAACAATGTTAATAAAAGTAAATACGCTTAACAATTTTTTGTCTGCACTGCCATTGAAATTTTTAAATTCTGATTTGAATTTCCTCTGTTATACTTTCTTCATCAAAAATTTTGCATAGTGCAGTTATTATTTACTTTACTAAAAACCAATAAATTAATGTAAAAAATTGCATGTCTTTGTTATATTGAAGCTGTAAAAAGAGAACATAATGTAATGCATTAATTCATCATTTTAGAACAGCATTTGACTTTTAATAATTTTCTACTTACTGATGAGTAGGCTACAACTAGGGCTTAGTATTGTAGAAGTGGCCTGTGCACTGTGCAGTGTGCTCCCGAGGTTCCACTTACAGTTGATTGGGATGGCAAGTTGTTGTCAGTTTTGACATCAACAGAACATGTTGACCGGCTGGTTGTGCTGGTATCAGGTAAAGGAGAAATGAAAATCTTAGGAGTTCCTTTACTGCCTAATGGGACACGCGAAGCGCAAGCTTCAGCTGTTTTCAACTTGCCTGAAGAGTAGAATATAGTTGGCCGCATACGACCTATGTCTTTTGAAACGTCTAGCAAAACCGGCCTTCTTGCAGGAGCATGTGTTCTGCTGGAGCTCAAGCTTAAGACAGATCTTCTAAGTTGTGCAAGAGCTGATCGTAGGAGAGTCTTCGATACTCTGACAGCAAAATCAAGCAGACCTATAATTAAACTGTTAGAAAAATTTGTGGAATCTTGCAGCTCGATTGATAAAGATGGCAATAGGAATGACATGGTTGAATATTTGATTGTTTCACTGCTGGGGCCATTCAGAGATGACTTGGTAATTTTTGTGCAAGGTCAGTTGAAGAATTTTCATGCATGAAATGACTACAAAGAGGTTTTGAGACTAGCTTTGATATTCTTAGACGTCTCACCTGTTGATGAACAACACATCAATGTCCCTGAAGCTTTCCACAGAGTGCAGTGGATGAGGAAGTTGATATATTGTTTGAAAATCTACCACATCCGTTCTCAGTTTCATCCGACTGCGCTTAATCTGCTAAGCCGTCTTGAGTTCAATCTATTTGTTCTTCAGATGTATCTCAAGGCATTGTGCACATGCCGGTGTCCAATGTCAGCACCCTGGAATGACTTGCAACAGTTGCAGCAGCTCATTTCTAACTAGGCAGCAAATGAGACCGTCGCTAAAGCTGCAGTACATAGCTTTTCAGTACATAGCTTTTCAAACCATTTGTGGTACTTGAGCGAGATGTTGGCTG